>OW240912.1:275300513-275418735 GCA_933207985.1 Pelobates cultripes
GGGTCAGCGGGGCCCACGGGGCAGGTGCCTCGGGCCCCCCCAGAGAAACTGGGCCCGGGGCAGCTGCCCCGTTTGCCCCGCGTTAAAGACGGCCCTGGTTGCACATAGAAGGCTTATCAATAAACTGCAATCTTTAAGTTTGGATTCCAATATTGTTGAATGGGTAAGGCAGTGGCTGAGTGACAGGCAACAGAGGGTTGTAGTTAATGGAATATATTCGAAGCTTGGACTTGTCACCAGTGGGGTACCTCAGGGATCTGTACTTGGACCCATTCTCTTTAATATTTTTATTAGTGATATTGCAGAAGGTCTTGATGGTAAGGTATGTCTTTTTGCTGATGATACTAAGATATGTAACAGGGTTGATGTTCCAGGAGGGATAAGCCAAATGGCAAATGATTTAGGTAAACTAGAAAAATGGTCAGAATTGTGGCAACTGACATTTAATGTGGATAAGTGCAAGATAATGCATCTTGGACGTAAAAACCCAAGGGCAGAGTACAGAATATTTGATAGAGTCCTAACCTCAACATCTGAGGAAAGGGATTTAGGGGTGATTATTTCTGATGACTTAAAGGTAGGCAGACAATGTAATAGAGCAGCAGGAAATGCTAGCAGAATGCTTGGTTGTATAGGGAGAGGTATTAGCAGTAGAAAGAGGGAAGTGCTCATGCCATTGTACAGAACACTGGTGAGACCTCACTTGGAGTATTGTAAACAGTACTGGAGACCGTATCTTCAGAAGGATATTGATACCTTAGAGAGGGTTCAGAGAAGGGCTACTAAACTGGTTCATGGATTGCGGGATAAAAATTACCAGGAAAGGTTAAAGGATCTTAACATGTATAGCTTGGAGGAAAGACGAGACAGGGGGGATATGATAGAAACATTTAAATATATAAAGGGAATCAACACAGTAAAGGAGGAGACTATATTTAAAAGAAGAAAAACTACCACAACAAGAGGACATAGTCTTAAATTAGAGGGGCAAAGGTTTAAAAATAATATCAGGAAGTATTACTTTACTGAGAGGGTAGTGGATGCATGGAATAGCCTTCCAGCTGAAGTGGTAGAGGTTAACACAGTAAAGGAGTTTAAGCATGCGTGGGATAGGAATAAGGCTATCCTAACTATAAGATAAGGCTAGGGACTAATGAAAGTATTTAGAAAATTGGGCAGACTAGATGGGCCGAATGGATCTTATCTGCCGTCACATTCTATGTTTCTATGTTTCTAACCAAAAGACAAAGAGGGATACCTTTAGAACCTAAGTCATTCGAATGAAATATAACCCCTAAGTGCTGTTCGTATCGTGTCTATAAAAGTACCGAATGCTAATACTTCAATATGTAAACGAATGGTCTCATTCATATGATTGCTTATGTGAAAACATGCGTACATAGGTAATATTATTATGAAAATTAAGCTGAACGGCGTAAGTGCCACAAGCCTGTATGTATAAACCCAAAGCACGGTTCAAACGAACGGAGCCCCTACAGTGAAAGGTTTGCGGCCATTGCTTTATGGTAGGGGCCAGACTTACAGTTTTGGACCCACTAGTAGTGCCAAGAACGGGCTGCGTGGACATCAGAGCGACGGGTTGGAAGAAGTTAGGTAACACCGGACAAGGAGACCACAAGGAATACAGGTAAGAAATCCAAAATGGAAGTCTGAACCGGATGTAATCGTTTCAGACTCACCAGACCATGAACGGTAAGGTGAAGGAGGCTTGGCAGCCCTTTTACAGCCCCTCCCACAACTACAGGCCAAAGCCTTAACATATCTATATATATCTATCTATATATACAGGGAGTGCAGAATTATTAGGCAAGTTGTATTTTTGAGGATTAATTTTATTATTGAACAACAACCATGTTCTCAATGAACCCAAAAAACTCATTAATATCAAAGCTGAATATTTTTGGAAGTAGTTTTTAGTTTGTTTTTAGTTATAGCTATGTTAGGGGGATATCTGTGTGTGCAGGTGACTATTACTGTGCATAATTATTAGGCAACTTAACAAAAAACAAATATATACCCATTTCAATTATTTATTATTACCAGTGAAACCAATATAACATCTCAACATTCACAAATATAAATTTCTGACATTCAAAAACAAAACAAAAACAAATCAGTGACCAATATAGCCACCTTTCTTTGCAAGGACACTCAAAAGCCTGCCATCCATGGATTCTGTCAGTGTTTTGATCTGTTCACCATCAACATTGCGTGCAGCAGCAACCACAGCCTCCCAGACACTGTTCAGAGAGGTGTACTGTTTTCCCTCCTTGTAAATCTCACATTTGATGATGGACCACAGGTTCTCAATGGGGTTCAGATCAGGTGAACAAGGAGGCCATGTCATTAGATTTTCTTCTTTTATACCCTTTCTTGCCAGCCACGCTGTGGAGTACTTGGACGCGTGTGATGGAGCATTGTCCTGCATGAAAATCATGTTTTTCTTGAAGGATGCAGACTTCTTCCTGTACCACTGCTTGAAGAAGGTGTCTTCCAGGAACTGGCAGTAGGACTGGGAGTTGAGCTTGACTCCATCCTCAACCCGAAAAGGCCCCACAAGCTCATCTTTGATGATACCAGCCCAAACCAGTACTCCACCTCCACCTTGCTGGCGTCTGAGTCGGACTGGAGCTCTCTGCCCTTTACCAATCCAGCCACGGGCCCATCCATCTGGCCCATCAAGACTCACTCTCATTTCATCAGTCCATAAAACCTTAGAAAAATCAGTCTTGAGATATTTCTTGGCCCAGTCTTGACGTTTCAGCTTGTGTGTCTTGTTCAGTGGTGGTCGTCTTTCAGCCTTTCTTACCTTGGCCATGTCTCTGAGTATTGCACACCTTGTGCTTTTGGGCACTCCAGTGATGTTGCAGCTCTGAAATATGGCCAAACTGGTGGCAAGTGGCATCGTGGCAGCTGCACGCTTGACTTTTCTCAGTTCATGGGCAGTTATTTTGCGCCTTGGTTTTTCCACACGCTTCTTGCGACCATGTTGACTATTTTGAATGAAACGCTTGATTGTTCGATGATCACGCTTCAGAAGCTTTGCAATTTTAAGAGTGCTGCATCCCTCTGCAAGATATCTCACTATTTTTGACTTTTCTGAGCCTGTCAAGTCCTTCTTTTGACCCATTTTGCCAAAGGAAAGGAAGTTGCCTAATAATTATGCACACCTGATATAGGGTGTTGATGTCATTAGACCACACCCCTTCTCATTACAGAGATGCACATCACCTAATATGGTTAATTAGTAGTAGGCTTTCGAGCCTATACAGCTTGGAGTAAGACAACATGCATAAAGAGGATGATGTGGTCAAAATACTCATTTGCCTAATAATTCTGCACTCCCTGTATATATATATATATATATGCAGAAAATAAGAGATGCACTCTAAGGACTTGTATGAACAAAAAATGCAGTATTTATTAAAAAGAAGGATTACATAATACGATCGACGTTTCGACCCCTCAGGGTCTTCCTCAAGATCGAGAGGTCGAAACGTCGATCGTATTATGTAATCCTTCTTTTTAATAAATACTGCATTTTTTGTTCATACAAGTCCTTAGAGTGCATCTCTTATTTTCTGCATATATTTTTCAACGTGGGACTGCACCAAGGCATCAAAAATTTTGAATTGGAGAAAGGGTGAGTGCCAAGCATTTTTGTCTTTTATATATATATATATATATATATAATTTTGCATAAAGAGAGAAACTAAGAATGTACATGGGTCACAAAAACAGAGTGAGTAGGCTACAGAATATATCACAGTCAAAGCAAAGTTGAAAAAAAGGACAATTCAATCAGACTTATACACTTGATAGTAGTTCTAGTGCAACAAATTATCAAGAATTTTTGCCTAACAAAAGGGCAGGTAGGATAAAAGCATTGAGGAAAAAGAAAGAGAGTGGGGGAGTGTGGGGGAAAGAAAAAGCAAGAGAGAAAGATGGTCCATAGGGTCCAAGAATATATTTCAGTGATATTTATTTATTAAAGGGACATGGATCTTTTTGAAACAACTGTCTCATTCAACAGCTTTAGTTTTGAATGAGACAATTGTCCTTTTTTTGCATGACAAAAAAAGCAGGTAAATATATTTTTTTAATATTTACCTGCTTCTTTTTGCCTACACTTTCTATGTCCACCCAATGGGGATACTGATTGAACCAATGGTAATTTCATTGCTTGTCATAAAAAGTCTCTTATGAAAACAATTTCTTGCATTAAACTATAGCTTTCTGCGCATGCAGTCTCTGCAGCTACTGGTAGCTCATGACTGTGTAAAGGAACATATAGTAAACTTTCCTGGGATTAATGGACCATACCATGCTGGTTTATTTGGTATATTAGGGTGTTTGCGAAGATTTGTAAATATGTCTCACTTGTCATATTAATTAAGGTTTGTGTATTTAAATCTGGTAGAGTATTATGTGGTTCTGTATAGATTGGCTTATCTAAATTCACATTTTCAGTATTGTATGCTGATTACAGTGTACCTGACTTATGAATCCCAAGGAGAAAAGGGAGGAGTGAGCCACAAAATTCACAGGTTAATGGGATCAGCCTAAAGCTGGAGTTCCACCCACTCCTATAGTAATTCAGCCTTGATAGGCTTGAAACTGTATGTAGAAGACCCTGTGAGCTAAGGTTGAGCAGGGTTCCCATTCAGTAAGGCTTTCAATAGGTCTAGAGCAAGATCCATTCCCACAAGAATCCCAACCAACCTGAAGACCAAAAACTAAAAGGAACTTTGCTCAACATACACTCATCCAGCCATAACATTATACTGCTAAAATAGGCCACTGCCATCAGGGAACACAAGTGCCATGAAGAGGTGTACATGGTCTGCAACAATCTCTAGGTAACAATCTCTAGATAGGTGGTACATGTCAAAGTAACATCCACAACGATGTCAAAACCCTAGGTGTCCCAAAAGAACATTGCCAAGAGCCACCTCCGTCCTGGCTTCTTCCCATAGTGCATCCTGCTGCCATCTCTTCCACCAGGTACACTATGCCCATACAACTGATCTAAAAGAAAACATGATGCATCAGGCCAGGCAACCTTCTTCCATTGCTCCATGGTTCAGTTCTGATTCTCACGTCCTCATTGAAGGTGCTTTCTGCATTGGACAGAGGTAATCATGTCAATGTCACTCAGATCTATTTGCTTGCCTATTTTTCCTGCTTCCAACACATGAAGTTAAAGACCCGACTGTTCACTTGCTGCCTAAATTACCCCACCCCTTGACAGGTGCCATTGTAACAATATAATTATTGTTATTCACTTCATCTGTCAGTGTCTTTAATGTTGTGGCTGATCAGTGTATTCAGCGTGCTGTGGAGATACATCAGAATAGGGAAGCTGTGGAAAAAGGGAAGCATTAACTTCTCTAAAGCATTAATTAAATATTAGTTTATTAGAAATATAAAAAATATTTACATAGAATAATACAAAAGCTTACACAGGTGAATGCACACAGAGTTGGTGAAGACATATGCTACTAACAGTGAGATTACTAATTGCTTAATTAATTGTAAAAATATCTCCTGAAATTATCAGGAAAGTAGAAATTACATAAAATATTTGTCATGGCATTTCATAAAATATTTAATCCATTAGTAGGAAATATGTCAAGCTGTAAGTCATATGTAGAAATTATGTTAGTCGTTTTGTAATACATTTTAAAACTAAAGAAATATAGAAAATGGAAATTAGAAAATATGTTAAATTAAAACACATAAAATATATTTACTCCTTTTTTTCTTTTGGCAGGCATGTTGTAGAACCTGACATTATACTTTCAAAGGAACCTTTCATACAATTTCATAAAGCCTAAAGCTGTAACTAAATTGATATTTATTTTACAAGAACTTACCTTTATTTGATTCTTCTAAAGCATTTATTTATTCTGTTTACTAGCTCTATAACCCATGAAGACAAAAAAGTCAAGTATTTGAGAACAATAGATTTGTGCATAGGGTGCCTTCATTATAAATTCATGGTTGAACTGGACTAGATATCAGCAAGCACTTTTATTGAAAAACCGGAGAATTGTTAGCCTTAAAGGGCCATTAAGTAAATTACTGGCATTCGTTGAAAAATATGAAATAAATGCACACTCAGTAGGTTGTGGAATTAAAAGAAAATACCAACATAGGATTTTCCAAAGATGTTGTGTAAGCATCTAAGCTTATAAAACTCTCATGCATGGTTATAGCACATGGAACACAATGTAGTCAAGCTAATGTATGTGAATTTTCAAAAGGCACTGGCTAAAGTGCTTTTTTAGGCTTCCCATGCAGCTCAGCATGAAGATTAAGGTCCATAAAACACAAAAAGGATAGTGTGTCTGTATGCTCACATATATATGCAGGGAAATAGACGCAGGGTTGGACAAATTGATGTTACTCAGAGCTGCGTGGTGTTCTGCCACTGGTCTGAGAGATGAACTGCTTTTGTTTTCTATATATTATAAAGAGCACATACAACTGAGCAGAAAAGTGCTCAAACAGCTGATGACACTAAACCAAACAAATAATTGAGAGCAGACGGATGTTTCCGAACTATACAAGGAATGTGCTAATAAATGTGTGTATCCATGGGCTTACACAGGAATGATTACTATGTTTCTAGAGTATTTTTATTCACTTAAAGTTTTGCCATCTATCTACAAAAAAGGGATGGGAATATCTTATTATTATGCTTTAATGTTATGATGTTTTAGTTCAGACAAAATAGCAGCAGAATAAAATTACCCAGCGGACACATCTAGACCCTATAGGCAGTAGAGAAAAGGGCCCTGTGTTCTGAATAGGTATACAATGATCTTTACTGTAAGCATAGATAGAGTACCCCTTGAGTGCAATGCACATTTATACCACAACATATAGAAATTAATAGCAGGGTCATCTGTGCTTTTGATATTTTCATAACACCACTTATATTAACCTACAACCCAGTCTCTAGTCTGCCTAAGTTAATTTGGCTGGTATGTTTCAGTTTTTTTTTTTTTTTTTTACTGTGTATGTTTATATAGTTGCTACATTGCTACATTGTTTCCGTATGCTCTTAAACAGCATCTCTTTAATCACATCCCATATCTTCTGTATGTCTGTAAACAGTGGGACAAAGCATGTCATATTGGCTCCTCATTAGGTTATTGAATTATCTGGACCAGAGTTTATGAAGATATGTTACTTTACATGTGTGTGAACAAGTAAACAAGTGAGTGATGATGAACAAGACTGGAGTGTGAAGCATGTATTACAGAATGTGGAGCAGCAGTGGAAGGGAATGTAGAGAGTAATTTTGGGATGTGTAAAAGGGAGATTGGAGTTACTTGGGAGCTTTGCAACTGCTGCCAGGAGTGAGGCAGAGAGTGCTGTGATAACTTGATCTGAGAATGTTGGATTGAGTTGATCTCTGCGTGCTGGTAAACAAATTATAAAAAAACTCTAAAAGGCAGAAAAGGATAGTGGGCTGTGTGAAAATAATTATGCTGGTGAAAAGTATATATGTGATGAGTACTGAGGTTCAAAATATCACATAATATGCCTGGAAAACGGGAATTATCCACTCTTAAACTTCAATGAGAATTAATAGTTCAACAGCCATGGATCCTGAATATCCATTCGCAAAATTAAGATGCATGAACAACATGAACTATACAATTATATTATAAGCTGAAATATGCTTTTATGTCAGCATTTGCATTGGACATGGTAATATAAAATAGGAAGCCAAGAAACATCATTCACTAATCACCCAAAATAAAGATCATGTATATGTTGGCTTATAGAACGATTACTACTTTTTCAACTAAAATAATATAACATGAGAATGTGATGCCTATGTAAAACATTGACCTTTTAAATTTCACAGTTTGCATGAAGTATCACAAAATACATAACACAATAGTATAAACATAGGGACATAGCAATATATGGTAATAAACCCACAACAATTTAACACACCAAAATAAGAATGGATGAATAGCTCACTCAAAAAAGTATAGGAAATGTAAGCCTATAGTAGCTGTAACTCATAGTTTACTATTTATCTTTTGTGTTTATTTTTGTTTTGTTACTGACAAGGCAAAAGTCCTAAACGAAGCATTGTAATAAAACACTTGTAATAAGTGAAGTGATTTCACATTTGTAGTTTGTTTTGTACATTGAGTTCCCTCTTTGGAATTCATACAAAGATGGAGTCAACTAAAAAGTCGCAGTACTATTTTGTATGGCAAAATACTATGTAGTAGTAGATGAAATAACTAGGCAGCTCTTAAAAGAAATTTCTCTGGTCATTGAAAGAAAATATCCATAGGAAATATCCATAGTCCTGATTGTGCTACGTTACAGGAATACATTCTACTACAATGCTACTCCAAAAAATGCTACTCCAAAAAACCTCCAACAAAATATCTTAGTACTATTTAAAGGGACACTCTAGGCATTACCAGTCACAAGAGCCCCCAGTTTAATGATTGAGCCTTTCCCTGTTTAATGATTACCCCCCCACCTCCCATATATACATCCTCAAGTTATTTCTAAATTATGTAGAACACTCTGACATTATATTCCCAATACCCACCTAAAGTGAAATGAGATAGGACAGAGATTCACTCAGGTCTATCTTTGTTAACTTTGTGTCTCATACTGTGAAAAGGAATGGCAAGGTTATTACTACAGCTTTAATGTTATTTGCAGTTTTGCAGATGTGCATTTCTCTTTGATGTTTTGTTAATAGACACTTACACCTGCAATATTGTGTCCATAAAAGTGCAAAATCCAGAGTGATGCCAGCACTAAATGTATGATACAAGATCGTTTAGAAAATTGGGATTTACACTGACAAATAGGGCTGCAATTGAATCTTCCCCTGATCTATAATGTATATATAAAATTATATGTCTTATAGTGCAGATATAATAGAGAGCAATTTTGTGCTTGTCATCCCTTTTGTTAACATATCTTGTTTATTTTATGCTTTATATTTATATTTATGCTATACTAAATGGATCATTTCATTGATTGTTCCTTTCACGATGCATGCCACTTTAAATAAAAGTAAAATATGGTATTTGTGTGTATACGCCTGTAAAATTCACTAGAGTGATATTAAGCAGATGTTAAGACTGCATTTGTCAATCTTGTCGAAGCATGCAGGTGCTAATGTGTTATAATTATCTCTTCAGGCAGTTGTTATTTAGGATTATGGATCCCACCTAGTCAATCACAGGCATAATTGTTAAGCTACTTACACGGCTAATACATCAAGTAAAAACCAGATCAAGAATTAATATTCAACTTTTATCAATATCTCAAATTTTTTTTTCTTCTGACATGCCACGCCATTCAAAATTGTAAAAGAATGGCACTGGACAGAATTAGCAGGGAGCATCACAGGCGTCAATTAAAAATTTCCCATTTATTAAATCACCAGCTTTAAAAAATCAGTTATAATTTGAAAAGAAAAGTTATAAAACTATTGAATTGCACACAAAATTTCAGACACTTAGCGTTATTTCCAAAATGCTCTAATCTTTTTTATTGTCCTGTAAAAGAGGATAATGTATTATTATTGGCCATGTAATTAGCTTGCCCTTCTAATGTATTAAATTATTCGACTCAAACTTTTCAGATTAAGGAAGCCTAACATATGAAGCAAAATATATATTTACTGAACTACTTCACAATTCACTCGCATCTCCTTAGGGATGACTTATCATGACAAAAACATTTTCGCATTCTTACCTCAGATGATATAGGTGGTTAAACTCTAAACTCTGGATTGGCTTCAAAAAATTCCAGACTTTAATAAGGAAATTCCAACTCTAATATTCAATATGTTATTTGTAATTTGACCTGTTTGAAAATGCGTTACAGATATACATCCATATTAGAGAAATTTGATGTTTGTGAAATATTTGCACTGCAAACATCTGAATGGCATACTAAGTTAAGTTTAAAGATAGTGAGGTGTTTGACTCTACCCTGAATTTTGACTGACTCCTGAAATTTTGGACTCTGCTCATGTAAGCCCATATACTCAATACCCAACATTATGTGATATCATGTTGGTTACATTAGGAATCTTCTTAGGTTGGACTAAGCATTTCTAAGATTTCTATTTCAGAAAATGGGTCTTTTTCAATATGTCTCAAACTCCTCAAACTATTTGCTCAGCCTTTCAACAGCTTATCCAGCCATGAATAAGGTTATTAGTTATTAGTTCTTATCATGCCTATGAATTTCTTTTTTTACCATAAAATATACATATACAATATATACATTTGTATATTTAGACATTTAGATATATTTATAAAAATTTGGGGACACTGCTCCACCTGCCACTATGAAGCAAACCCCTCTAAGCATGTCATTCAGATATTTTTCAAACACTCAGTACTAGTTGAATTGCCATTAAATAGACACGTTCAGAGTTACACTCAGAGATTTGTGCTTGTGACCTTTTGTATGCAAGACATCAGAAACCCATGTTATATGTTCAGACTTGTGACATAGAAATGTGCTAAATTCCACCCCTTATTTTCCCAGGGGATTTCCTTTCCCCATGGCACATTTGAAATATTAGAACCTCATACCATTAAAACTATAAGTGATTCTTTACGGCACTGGCAGCCCAACTCACGATTGGTCTAAAAGCTTTGACCCACACAGACTTGCATGTAACCCTATGGGGGACATTTCACTATAGATACACTTTAACCACATGCTTAGGTTAGGACTTCACGCATGTGTTTTGACTATTTCTATATTATTTTATCACTAACTCCCTATGCATACCATGTTGTTTATCTTATTGTGACTTATTCTAAGCAAATAGCTTTTTCTTGTTATACCAAAAAAAATTTGAGCTATGATTTAGATTGCTGATATACATGACATGCTCCATACTGCATACTTTTATACCATTGTACCTGTCATGAAAGCAACTGGCTCAATAAAATAAAGAATTAAAAAACGAAACAAAAACTACAAGTGTTTATGTAAATGGGAACACACTCATAGATATGGGTACTGGAGAAAGTGCTCTTTCCCATAAAGCCCATAGTATGATACCTTAATGAAACTTGGGAACTCTGGACTCTGTTAGTTAAGTGTAGGTTATTTATTATGCAACAATTCAACAAGTGACACTGAGGAGCTTGACAAAGACACTGTTGGATGTTTGCACAAATAATAATCCACACTGTGTCGATGCAGAGTTCTTAATGCTCATCCCTAAATATATACACACACATATATATATCAATGGGAGTGGCTATGGCTCCAATGTACGCCAATGGATACATGTTTGAATTTATGATTCAAGTGATCAATTCATGCACATCAAATGTGGAACTTACCATGACTGTGGATCCATTTACAGTTGATTTTTTAGATGTACGAGTTATGAGGGAAGGTAACAGATTGGCTTATTCGATATACTCTAAACCGACCGATCGTAACACTCTCGTACAGGCAAATAGCTTTCACCCCACTGCCCTGAAACAATCCTTACCATACTCTCAATTTCTCAGGGTATTGAGGAATAATTCTGACCACAGTAAAGCTGAGGAACAATTGAGACTTATGTGGGACAAATTTCAACAATGTGGTTATAGTGTCCATCTATTACAGAAAGCCCTCGATAAGTGTTACTCAACACCAAGTACATCAAAGGATGTTTCTACAAAGAGATTGGTATTTCCAACGACATATACTACAGCTTCTATACAGTTTAAACAAATTATTGACAATAACTGGAGAATTTTGAGGAATGATGTTTCATTGCCTACACCGTTCCGCCAAACACCTATGATGTGTTATAGGAGAAATAAGAGTCTAAAGGACCTATTAGTTAAGACGGATCCTATACACTGTTATGAACGTGATCAGATCCCCATTAATTTGGGTTGTTATAGGTGTTTAGGATGCGTTACATGTGGGCATATGTTACCAGGTAAATTTTTCACTCATCCCCATACAGGAAAGAAGTATATGATCAGACATCGATTAACATGCACTACGGATTTTGTATGTGTGTATAAACTAACTTGTCCATGTGGGTTAACATACATCGGCAAAACGGATCTGCCTCTGCGGGAGCGTATCCGGAATCATAGATCCAGCATAAGAGTGGCTTACAGAGATCAAAAATCAGACCTCCCTGTGGCCAAACATTTTTTGGAGAAGGGCCATACGTTGCCGACTTTGAAACTTATGGCAATTGACCATATACCACCACCACCACGGGGAGGTGATCGCAAAAAGATCTTATTACAATGTGAACTCTATTGGATCAGAACTCTGAGAACAGTATACCCAGATGGCCTTAACGAGAAATATTCTCTTTCTGCATTTTTATAATTTTCCATGAATTAGTGTGTAGAAACAGTGGTACTGCAATGCCCACCCTGGGGGATAGGCATACAGCCTGATGTTTATCTCACACTATTTATGCTGTTATGTAATAGTTGTGCTTTCCTTTATACATTTGATACGGTCACGTGTATAGGGTTGCTATTGGGTGCCCACCCTGGGGGATAGGCAACCCACGTATGCACCCACTGTGACCAGTATTCATCTAGGTTTTATACTCCATAAGTGGTATGGGTTGTCTCTGTTGCCTGGGTAATAGATATATTTGTTTTTCTATTTTTGAATATACTGTTGTTGGTTAGATAGGATAGATAGATGTCGACCTGGGTCGATAATTAATGACTCTTTGACTATGTTCTCTATTAAGTTTATGTGACTCCAGAAACTGCAGACTACTAAGCCTCTTGCTAAAAACATTTCGATGGAGGTACCCATGTAACCAGTTAGAGGTTTAGTTCTCTATAGACCTCTTTGCAACAATATGGGTCAGTATATAATAATTTTTGCTAGCTTTTTATTATATTAGAATCGTATGAGGCTTATGTATATATTTTTCTAGCTATATATTTGGCTTTATCGGGATTTACAACACAAGGATGTATAGTATAATTATCATTATCCGAGACATTAGTCCCCTATTACAGTTTATTTGATTTTTTTCTTTTTTTCTCTCTTTTTTTATTTATCAGTTTTATTTTCTAAGTTTGTGGTTTCCCAGCTCTAAAAGTTTAGCTTACCATTTTTGCTCAATTATATACACAATTAAGGTACTCAGTTACATTCACCTGTTGCTAGATGATTTAGCAACATTGTTTTTATTTCGCGTGCTGGATGATACGCATGCTGTGTAATTGTATATTGGTATCCATGGTGACGACCCCTGGCCGTGTCATTGAGTGCGACGCCACGTGGCTGCAGAGATTTGCCGGGCAGCCCGCGGCAGTCTCAGCCCGAGCGTCCATGAAGTCGGATGCACCACAGGTGGGGTAAGTGGATGTCATTACTTATGCTATATATGTGGGGTTTGTTTGTATTGCTGACGAAAGCTTGAGGGGATCAAGCAGAAACGTTGACTGTACTGTTTTAGTGGAGGTAATAAAAGTTATATTTTATTTATAGTCCTTGGAGTGCTATCATTGACAACTATTTTATATATATATATATATATATATATATATACAGGGAGTGCAGAATTATTAGGCAAATGAGTATTTTGACCACATCATCCTCTTTATGCATGTTGTCTTACTCCAAGCTGTATAGGCTCGAAAGCCTACTACCAATTAAACATATTAGGTGATGTGCATCTCTGTAATGAGAAGGGGTGTGGTCTAATGACATCAACACCCTATATCAGGTGTGCATAATTATTAGGCAGCTTCCTTTCCTTTGGCAAAATGGGTCAAAAGAAGGACTTGACAGGCTCAGAAAAGTCAAAAATAGTGAGATATCTTGCAGAGGGATGCAGCACTCTTAAAATTGCAAAGCTTCTGAAGTGTGATCATCGAACAATCAAGCGTTTCATTCAAAATAGTCAACAGGGTCGCAAGAAGCGTGTGGAAAAACCAAGGCGCAAAATAACTGCCCATGAACTGAGAAAAGTCAAGCGTGCAGCTGCCACGCTGCCACTTGCCAACAGTTCGGCCATATTTCAGAGCTGCAACATCACTGGAGTGCCCAAAAGCACAAGGTGTGCAATACTCAGAGACATGGCCAAGGTAAGAAAGGCTGAAAGACGACCACCACTGAACAAGACACACAAGCTGAAGCGTCAAGACTGGGCCAAGAAATATCTCAAGACTGATTTTTCTAGGGTTTTATGGACTGATGAAATGAGAGTGAGTCTTGATGGGCCAGATGGATGGGCCCGTGGCTGGATTGGTAAAGGGCAGAGAGCTCCAGTCCGACTCAGACACCAGAAAGGTGGAGGTGGAGTACTGGTTTGGGCTGGTATCATCAAAGATGAGCTTGTGGGGCCTTTTTGGGTTGAGGATGGAGTCAAGCTCAACTCCCAGTCCTACTGCCAGTTCCTGGAAGACACCTTCTTCAAGCAGTGGTACAGGAAGAAGTCTGCATCCTTCAAGAAAAACATGATTTTTCATGCAGGACAATGCTCCATCACACGCGTCCAAGTACTCCACAGCGTGGCTGGCAAGAAAGGGTATAAAAGAAGAAAATCTAATGACATGGCCTCCTTGTTCACCTGATCTGAACCCCATTGAGAACCTGTGGTCCATCATCAAATGTGAGATTTACAAGGAGGAAAACAGTACACCTCTCTGAACAGTGTCTGGGAGGCTGTGGTTGCTGCTGCACGCAATGTTGATGGTGAACAGATCAAAACACTGACAGAATCCATGGATGGCAAGCTTTTGAGTGTCCTTGCAAAAAAAGGTGGCTATATTGGTCACTGATTTGTTTTTGTTTTGTTTTTGAATGTCAGAAATGTATATTTGTGAATGTTGAGATGTTATATTGGTTTCACTGGTAATAATAAATAATTGAAATAGGTATATATTTGTTTTTTGTTAAGTTGCCTAATAATTATGCACAGTAATAGTCACCTGCGCACACAGATATCCCCCTAACATAGCTAAAACTAAAAACAAACTAAAAACTACTTCCAAAAATATTCAGCTTTGATATTAATGAGTTTTTTGGGTTCATTGAGAACATGGTTGTTGTTCAATAATAAAATTAATCCTCAAAAATACAACTTGCCTAATAATTCTGCACTCCCTGTATTATGTTATTTATATAGCGCCATCAAATTCCACAGCGCTTTACAATGTGTGGACGAACAGACATGTAGTTGTAACCAGACAAGTTGGACACACAGGAACAGAGGGGTTGAGGGCCCTGCTCAATGAGCTTACATGCTAGATGGAGTGGGGTAAAATAACACAAAAAGGTAAGGATAGTATTAGACTAGTGACAGTTGCAGAAGAGGAATCAATCAGGAGCTATTAACAGTTTTATTGATACGCTTTTATGAAGAAGTGGGTTTTTAACGATTTTTTGAAGGAGTGGAGACTGGGTGAGCATCTAATGGAGGATGGAAGCGAGTTCCACAGGAACGGTGCAGCCCTCGAGAAATCTTGAATGCGAGCATCAGAGGTGGGAGTACGGACAGAAGATAGACATAAGTCTTCAGCAGATCGTAAGGGCCTAGACGGGATATACTTGTGTATAAGGGAGGATAGATAGGTGGGAGCAACATTATGTAGCGATTTGAAAGCAAGAACCAGAATTTTAAATCGAGCTCTATATTTTATATGAAGCCTGTGTAGGGACTGACAGAAGGGTGAGGCATGGGAGGTACGGGCGGACAGGAAGATGAGCCTCACTGCCGCATTCATTATGGACTGTAACGGGGCAAGTTGGGAGCACGTAAGACCACTGAGAAGTGGATTACAGTAGTCAAGTCGAGAAAGGACAGTGGAATGGACCAACACCTTAGTTGCATCTGGCATTAAGTAGGGGCGGATGCGCGCAATGTTTTTGAGATGGAAATGACAGGATTTGGCGATAGATTGAACATGAGACTTGAAGGAGAGGTCAGAGTCAAAGAGAACACATAGGCAGTGAGCCTGCGTGGTGGAGCTGATGGTAGCACCTTTGACTTGGAGGAAGACAGACACAGGAGTAACAACACTTGAGAGAGGAAAGACCAGAATTTCTGTTTTGGTCAAGTTTAGTTTAAGGAAGTGGGCAGCCATCCAGTTAGGAATAGCAGAGAGGTAGTCAGAGACACTAGTCAAGAGGGACAGGGAGAGATCAGGAGAGGACAGGTAGATTTGCGTGTCATCTGCATAGAAATGATATTGGAAGATAAAGGAGCTAATGAGTTTACCAAGGGAGGCAGTATAGATGGAGAACAGCAGGCGACCAAGGACTGAACCTTGGGGGACACCAACAGAGAGGAGTTGGGGAGAAGAAGCAGAGCCAGAGAAAGAAACACTGAAAGAGCGCTGGGAGAGGTAGGAGGAGCACCAGGAGAGAGCAGTATCTTGTAGAACGATAGTGTGGAGGATGAGAAGAAGCTGTTGATGATCAACAGTGTCAAAAGCCACAGACAGGTCAAGGAGAATTAGGATAGAGTAGTGACCATGAGATTTTGCAGCGAGTAGATCATTGGATACTTTGGTCAGTGCCATTTCCACAGAGTGCTTAGCGCGGAAACCAGACTGAAGCGGGTCTAGCAGAGAGTTGGACTCGAGGAAGTCTGTCAATCTCACATACACAATTCTTTCAAAGATCTTGGATGCAAAAGGCAGTAGCGAGATAGGACGATAGTTGGATGGGGAGTTAGGGTCAAGATTGGGCTTCTTTAGAATTGGGGTTACAGTTGCATGTTTGAAGGGCAATGGAAATATACCAGAGGAGAGAGAGAGATTGAGAAATTTAGTGAGAGGTGGAGAAAGAGAAGAAGACAGAGTACGGATGAGATGCGAGGGAATTGGATCTAGGGAGGATACCTGATGAAGGTCCTATGATGGAATGAAATGTCGATTTGCTGTAACCCATGTGTTATGAATAAAGACAAATAATTTTCTTCAAAAAGCCCAGGGTGTGCCTTTCTTCATGGAGATTTATGTTGATTTGGCTGAAAGAGCACCGTGGCACTTATACTACAAATGTGAGTGCAGGATCGTAGAATATATATATATATATATATATATATATAGCTATAATCTGTTTTATGAATATCCTCATTTTGTGAAAAATAATTTTTTTTTTTTACTAATTATCACATGATTAGATGCCATCATTTTTGCTCATTTTTTTATTATGTTATGTTAGCCTTCATATAAAGACGCCCTTTCAATAAACTTTTGACATGACATGAATTGCTGTTATCATATATGTACTTTCTAAGCTGTTATTGCCTGAGGCAATTCACTTGTGATGAATAACAGGCATGAAAATATTGTTTTTTGTCAAATCATATAAAAAGATTTCTATTAGCACCACATTATCCTCGGTAATCTAAATCTAATCAGAACAAAATTAAGTGATAATATTTAAAGATTCGCTGTATAGTATTGAAGAAATTGAGTCAAATTAAGATATAGGAAACATCTTAACAAGGTATTTCTGTCACTGATGCCAAAGCTAAGTAAGAGATGGCAAAACTAGCAATATCTTCAAAATGTTTATCTGACAATTACCTGTTATTTCTCTTATAGAGTATAACTTAAATAGTAATTGGAATATGGAACTGATACCCACTTTTCTTAAAGAGGGAAATTATTATGCATTTATTAAGACAAACATAATTTCATTCCCTTCCAAGAACTTCTACACCAGGGGTACCAAAAGGGCAGATCCTCAGATGTTTTAAAACTACAGCCTCCATGATGCTCTGTCAGTCTAAAGGCATGCAAACCATCATGGGAGATGTAGTTCTTCAGCATCTGGGGATCTACCTTTTGGGCACCCCTGTTCTACACTTTAGTCTGAAGCATGTCGGCTGGTCTGGTTGGTACTGGTTACTGCAGTTTTAAACTCATTTTTAAGTAGAATCATGCACATCCTTAGAGAGGGGAAAGTATTCTTGTCCTAGATCCCACGAAAAGTCCCCTCCAGCAAATTGTCTTCCCTAACAAGCTGGTGGCATTACCGATTAGTAGATAGCTGGAGCTGGAGGAGGTGTATGCAGTTAGGTTCCAGAGCACCTATCTCTTG
Source organism: Pelobates cultripes (assembly GCA_933207985.1). Lineage (NCBI taxonomy): Eukaryota > Metazoa > Chordata > Amphibia > Anura > Pelobatidae > Pelobates > Pelobates cultripes. The sequence continues at coordinate 275,318,610 of OW240912.1, forward strand.
CTGTTTACCTGGTGGAATAATTTAGGATACATAGTTAAGTACATAAAACATAATTACATTCTGCATAATTTCAGTGGCCAGAACCATGTCCCCTCCTTCTAAAGATGTATTTGATCTACTCACATTGTGTCATTTGACCCAACTAAATACACATTTTTTTTCAACTCTACATGGAGAGTTGAGCTAAATTCGAAATGTGTAGTTTAGAATAAAAACACCCCTCCCCCCCAAAGAAAACATGCTCATATAAGTAAACTTTTTCTGATACTGAACACGACTGCTGAAATTGCACACTTGCATTGATAAAACAATGCACCAACACTGACATTATTCATAAAAGCATCTACATTCACACTCTACACAAAGATTGCTAAACTTACTGTTGTACTTTACACAAACACAACTACTCCATACAAACACTGCTACACTCTGCACAAACACAACTGTACTCACGTTCACAATGACACTGTACAGCGCACACACATACACATGCTGATGCTGATTTTTGGAAAAAATACATATATATTTTTTTAAAGCACTAAAATAAATAAACATGATTTAATTGCTTATCCTATAGAAATGTGCAGTGTATGCCAATGTATATTCCACAGCTCTTCTTGGAAGATAAGTACAAAGTCAGAATGACGTACAGGTATAAGGAACAAATGAAGACAACATTTTAGGAGTGGTACGACATTGTAGTAGCTGACAGAATTGTGATTATGGAATTAGTTCAAGTAGTCAAGGATTGAGAAGGAAAATGTAGATCGGTGGAGCATAAAGAAAAGCATGCAATATAATGCATGTGACGTTAAGATAGTTAAGAAGTGACTTTTTTTCTAATTATAGCAAAGCATTTCCAAAAAATACATTGGGTAGACTGGTGTTGGGTAGCTTCTGTAGAAGGCATGAGCATGGTATACCAGTAGCATAATTTTACATTTGATTAAAGAAACAATTTAATTTTAAGAAAAACCATAAAAGGGCTTAGTAACGCCTGATAAAATGAGGGCGTGATTACAGAATTCTATAGTGGAAAAGATAAAAAGTAAACACGTTTTTGAACAATAAATGCGTACATATAGATGTTAATCAAATAAGGATTTTGATTTAATATTTTATATATGAAAAGTTATTGGCCTTAATTTTAATTTGCGTTAGAGAAAGTGATGCATTTTTCTGAATTTTCAATTCTTTTCTTCCTAACAACATGGGCAAACATTCAAAACATTCAAAGTAAAATGTGATCCATTATAAGGGATGTGCAAGGATTTTAAAAATTATGTTCAGTTACCACCATGTTTTATAAATATGTATTTGTTAGCTGTGAAAAATAACATAAAATGCAGAAATCTAAACCTCTTTATCCTGTAACTGGGTGCCTCCATCTTTGCTCCCTGTCATTCATTGCTCTAAGCGTTATCATTTGCACCTGTCACTCAACGTAGAGAAAGCAAACAGAGAAGAGGGGAAACTAGCCCCTTTATGACTGAGCCTTTTCCCAAATGCTGTAATTTCATGACAGAGGCTTTTTTGGCATTTTAACGATGTGTTTGTTCCACCATAATTAAACACTTTACCATGCAGCCATTAATAATATATACCATTTACACCATTTTTAAGACAGAGCTCTTACAGTCATAATGTTGGCAAAGTAACTGGTTGAGATGTAGTTCACGACAACCAAAGTGGCAAAGGTTGCCTACCCCTGCTCTATATGTATTCTTAACACAATGCTAGTCTTGGCTGGTTAAAGCAGTGGTAATGCCACTGCCTTAGAACTTAGACCAGTAAGATCTCAGCAGTAAGTGTTCTTGGGCAAGACATCTATTGATGTCTGCTTATATTTAAGCAGGGTCATCAAAAAAACAACAACCCTTTGATATAATTGTAAAGTGCTGCGGAATATGTTGGAAAAATGTTTTTTCAGTTTTGAAAACATTTTTTAGTTTTGCTAATAATATCTTTTATACAACTGGAGCAACTAATGGAAAATAACTAAAAATAGATTCACTTATTAGAACACTTAGAGTTTTGTTCCAAGACACACTGCTAATTATCCAAATGTAGGCTGATAGGGTGATCATGTAAATTCCAATTCAGAATCGGCATAAAAACTAATCACGAAACAAACAAAATGTTTGATGGATAAGCATGTTCGTTTTAAATAAAGATTTAAAATTCCACCTGTGGTGCAAAAAAAAAAAAAAAAAGTTGATTGATGGCCAGGGGACAGTCAGTAAATGTTAATGTTAATAAATATATGTAACAATAGATTTTTTACAGCTTCTCCTCATTTTACTTTTTCTCATTTAATCTGTTGTGAAATGTGCCTGTCAGTGTACTGCAATATATATATATATATATATATATATATATATATTGCATATATATGCAGTACAATATATATATATATATATATATATATATATATATATATATAATACTTATATCATGTATATATTTTGGCCCATTTTCATGCCCTTTTGGTTTGTCTGATTAATTTCCTGAATCTTTTTATGTTAACAAAATTCGGATGAACTGCACTGCCATCCCAAGAAATGTTGTCCGAAACTATTTTTTTTTCATCATGCACAAGTCTATTTATTAGTCCCAATTGTGAATATGCCATACATGTCTACAATTCATTTTTGTAAGCTGTAAGACAAATATAGCAAACAATGAATTGCGGTTTTAAATCGAAAACTTTCATCAAATTATTCATACTTACACTCAGTGTAATAGCAGTTGCAGAATCCAAAATCACTATGCAAAAGTATATATTTGTACAAAGTGGATCCGTAAAGGTATTTAACTTTCAATATTTTGACAGTTTTAATTTAACTATTTCATAACCAACCCTGCAAAAACTGGTTTATAATTTTTTTTCATAATGTTTGATATAAATGTAGAAAATGGAATATCTCACACATAAAGGATACATGATTTTCAGTGTTTTGTTCAATGATATAAATTCCAGAGAAGTGACAGTCCGTTTAAGCCCGAATGCAGTTTTTCACCTTACAAAGAAACACATTTGCTTGTGAGCAGTCTATATATGGTAGCATCCAAACTCCCACGCTCTATAGAATCTATGATATAAATGTTATATTAGTTCCATGCCCGAAATATATCTGTATCTGTAAAGCATAAGGCCATTGTGAATTCAAACAAACTGGAAAACGTATATGTAAAATCTGCACAATTATACTAAAGAATGAAAATATCAAGTAGATACAATATACATAGATATGAATAGTCAAAATGCATATTATCTTTAATGGTTTATGCACTAAACAGCAAAATCTCAAAACTGAACTGAAAAGTCAATTTCAAAATCTGAGATAAAATGTTTGAATTTTTTTTTTAGATCTATCTATCTATCTCAAATTCATGGTTTAGTAAATAAACCCTTCTGGGAAAGTTGCTCAAATATTCTCAGGAGAAGTGCAAATGTGGTGAGCAAACTTTTAAAAGTGTACTGGTGAAGCAGTACTATCAATTAATTGAACACCATACCCTTTTGTGCAATTTGTAAAAATGTAAATCCTAATTGGTGGTCAGTTCCAGTGAGGCAGATGCTGCACAGTAGTTTTAATTTCAAGATTTACTGGATCAAAGAGACACTATAGGCACACAGACCACTTCAGCTCATTAAAGTAGTGTTGGTGTAGTTAAGTCCAGTCCCCTTAACCTTGGAATGCTAAATATTGTAGTTTCTGAGAAACTGTAATAATAGGATTACCACTTCCTGATGGTTAGGTGACTTTTGGTCACCTAACTGACGCTGGACTTTCTCGCGCACTGCATGCAGACCACAATGTCAAGAAAAACTCCATAGGAAAGCATTACGGCAAAGGACATCAGTGCTGGAATTGGGTAAGTACAGTAAGGGTATTTCAACCCTTACTATCCCGGGGTGTGGCTGCGAGGAAGCTATACTGCTGGGAATATATCTTTGTATATTTGTAATGATGCTTAACAGCCTTTTTAAAAAATTTATTATTTATAGAAAGTCCTTTATATGCAACGTACTTGCATCTTTCAAATGTATATTTTACTATTTTATAAATTAAATTAATTTGGTAATGAAGGGGTTAAAAGCTGTATTTGGATTCTCTGCTTAAATTGTACACAGAGAAGCAAGACATAATATAAGTTTGTAAAATTTACAAACAAAAGTATGTAATATTTTTTTTCTTTAAAGAAAATATAACCATAAGGTATACATAATTATGTGAATAGGCAAAGCAGTCACTTTACAGAGTAAAAAACAAACAAACACACCAATGTGATTGATACAAGTTAACTAAATTACATACATGAAATAAAAATAACATATACATGAACAATTAAACAATAATCTGGAAATGTAACATTTCAAAAGATGTAGAAAAATAAGCGCATGTTTTGCACAAGTCCCCAAATCCCCTCTGTTTAAACAGGGTGATTAATATCAGCTCCAGTAGGAAATTAAATTCAGGGAACAGGAGTAATATGCAGATATGCATATTTTCAGGCAGAATGGCTAGCCCTGGGTAACACAGTCAGGTTGATTAATCTTCTTCCACAGAATACAAAATGAAGCACAGGACTCTCGGGGGCTTGCTCGGAAAATGACTTTTTTATAATCTCTTCAGGATAGAAAGAAACAAATAGTAACTGGAGTGTCACCTGAGATTGGAAAGGACTAAATACAGTATGTCCTATTTTAACTGGAGAGCACCCTGTTGGCTTTGTTTACTAATTATACATATGTGTAGAATAAATCATGAGCTTAATATAGCCTTTTTATGGATATAATGAGAAGGAAAAAAGCAATTTAACCTCATCAGCACGAGCCTCATAATGCCTGCCCTCCAATATTAGAATTTCTGGCAAGACAACATTGTGTAGATTGCTATGTAGATATAGATATTTATGGACACTTATTCTTATTCCCTTCACTATCGTCTGCTCCCAGTATGATTTGTCCTGCCATGGCAGCTGTTTTTGCAGGTAATACCCTGCTTGGGGCACACAGAATCATTTTGAGAAGGTTCAATAATGTAATTTCCGTTTCCAGCCCATCCATAAACCTTATACAAACACTACAATGCCTAAACCTAATTTCAAAACATCAATTTTAGCTACTAACCTTTAAGTTAACTCTTGCACTCACCCATCTTACCAGAAGCCAAAATAAGTAAAATGGCTGAATTCTTGCAACCATTGGAGATGGAGGGCTTGAATACAATATAAAAGACAAATATGTAAGATGCAATAGCAGTCAGCTGTGCTTTATATATTACAGATACATGACTTTAGCCAAGAACCATACTTGCCATATGTGGACATTTTGCCCATATACAGAAAATATTTTTTACATTGCCAGTAGGAATCCTATAAATTCCAATGGATAGGGTATTTAACCATTTTTATTTTTATTTTTATTTTGGTCACACCGTTTGTGTGTGGAAAAATATAGACTGGTGCTAAAATCTGAAAACCAGTATGGAGTACTAAAAGATAAATACTATCATAAATCTCTTATATTTGTTATTTCCACAATATCATATATAACTTTAAAGGCTAAATGAATAAATTAAAAATTAGAACTGTGTGGGGGCGTGGCTGACTGAGCAGCATGAAAGACGTGCTTGAGCAGAGCTCTGTTAACGACCATGAGAAACAGCAGACTATTGCACTTAAAAAAGCACTAACGGGGGGAGGAGGGGGCACTTTTTCCATGCCAAGGAAGAGATCATGAAAGATTGTAGTAATGCAGGACTGCTTGAACCATACACCAACATAAAAGTATTTGCAGATCTCTCCGCGGCAAGTCTACAGTTCAGAAAGACCTTGCAACCTTTAACATCTACTCTACGTGAACATCAAGTAAGCTACAGGTGTGGATACCCAGCTAAACTGTTTGTTTATCACCGGGTTTGTCTTCACTCAATCTCGACTATGGATGATGGGCTGCACAATCTTCACAACTGGAACATCCCTGCTCCTACTGCTAAGCAGCACAAGCCAGCAAGATTACCCGGAATGTCTACAGAATAGTCTACCACATGAAAAGGTCGTAGTAACTGTTACATACTGCACTACTAATATTTTTACGTTCAGGTTCCTTTGTATAGTTTAGTTTTATATGTTTTGATCATTGACTGTGGTTGGGTGGCCCCTCTAACCTCCCAGAGTTCCGACACCACCTGGATGGGGGGGCCATATATATTAATATATTAATTTTATTATTATTTTTAAACCCAAACAAAACACTTATTCAGTAGCTCGCTATGACATCTCTGTTAATGCAGCACCTCTCCACGTACCCCCATTTAAGTACCTGGGCCCTCCCGGTACTTTTTGTCTCTTTTGTTTTGAGCCGTATTGGGCACTTTGCCTTATTCCCTTAGTTCTCCCCCCACCCACTGCCTGCCCCACAATCCCCCAGTGGTGTCAGTTGCACTGTGGAATTTCATAGGTCCTAATCTCCCCTATGTACAATATACAGTTGTGCGGGTCTACAGGGTGTACTTTGCTGTTACGATGCAAAAGGTTGCAAGACAAAGTTAGAGGAATAATTGGCACACTATACCATACAACATTGGATCCAGATCTACTCTGGGTATTACACCACGCTCTGGAGGTAATCAAATCCATCATGGGTTAGTATGAAAATTGTCTCATTTAATGTAAAAGGGTTGAATTCCCCTGGTAAAAGACATCTTCTAACTAAACATGGCATTGACGTTGCATGCATACAAGAGACACATTTTAAGTGAGGTAGAGAACCTGCAATTTTCACTAAACAGTACCCGGTTCAATATTTCATGGTCTCTGGTAACTAGTCAAGAGGGGTATCAATCTTAATATATAAAAATATGGCCTTCACAGAGCAAAAAAAATTAACAGATCCAAACGGTAGATATAGGTGTAAGGCAATAACAAAATTGTTACATAAGTATGATCTCTACGATTCCTGGAGAAGCCTCCAACCAGCTGAGAGAGATTACACCTTTCTTTCTAAGGTACATACTACTTACACCCGAAGTGATGCCTTTCTTATAGATAGACCAACCATTGCCCAACTTTCCAAATGTAGCATAGGGGATATCACATTCCAATCACGACCCAGTTTTTATGGAACTCTTCGACTCCTTTCAGTTCAAAGTAAAGGGACTTGGTCGTTAAACAAATCAATATTGTTAGAAGAATCATATGCCTAGGTCATCCACCGAGAACTTGAGTAATATTTTAAATCTAATGATGCGTAACACACAGATATAAACACACTTTGGTCAGCGCACAAAGCGGTGATGAGAAGGCTCTTTCTCCAGTGCTCCTCTTATCTTAAAAAGCATAGCCAAATAAGCTTATTGGAATGCCAGAAGCAAATAGCACGAATTTCATCCCTCAACAAAGCTAACCTGTCTCCGGAGCTAGCTTCTAAACTTGATTCCCTAAACCTTTGATTAACAAAATTAAATGAAGCTAAAACTAAAAAAGTTGAATGCTAAAGAATACCATCATACTGGGAAAGCTACTAGGATGTTAGCTTCCCAGTTGCAAACAGATAGGCATCTGCAAAAATAGTATACATTATGGGGGGAGGAGGTAGTAAGAAAATCCGCTCACTCAATATTAGTCAGGAGTTTGCGAGCTTCTACTCAAAGCTTTATAACTTATAGACGGATCCCGGCATTCACACCCCAGAGGAAACCACAATAAAACATTACTTACTGAGAATAACGTCCGCTTATGAACAACAGCTACTGCAACCTATTACCCTAACTGAAATACTAGATGCGATTCAGACATTACATAATGGAAAATCCCCAGAAGCTAATGGATTCCCCAATGCTTATTATAAAAAATTCCCCAAAACCTTAGCCCCATATTTCTTAAGGGTATATGATCAAGCCCTGGTTCGGGGATCTCTCCCATCAGCGATGTTAATGGCCACTATTGTTACCATACTCAAACCGGACAAACCCCTGATGTATGCAAAAATTTTAGGCCAATATCTTTGCTGAACACCGACGCAAAATTTTTGCTAAAATCCTACGAAGTCTACTATTAACATTGGACGCAGAAAAAGTGAGTGCATTTGCGGACGACATAATACTATACATCACTGATCCCCTTACTTCTTCCACCGCTCATAGAAACAATGCAAGAGTACTGTCTGCAATCTTACTACTCGCTTAACACCTCCAAAACTCAGGCGTTTAGCACTGGGATAGAAAAATTGGTTCTATCCACCTTACACCACACATATCCATTTGAATGGAGAACAGAAAACCTCAAATATCTAGGTGTTATTTTTACAAAACAACCTAAAGGCCTTTTTCTCACAAACTACATCAAAACCTGGAATGATTGCACTCACCTATTACAAAAATTGAGTCCCTTGTTTCTTACGTGGACAGAAAGGATAATAGCGTTAAAAATATCCATACTCATAAGGCTCCTAGAGAAGCCTAGAGTTGCACTGAAGGTCCTACTGGCACCAATACGGGAGGGACGCCTAGAGGTCCCCGATATCTATAAATACTACCACTCATCAATTCTGGCCTAGACCCTTCCACACTTTCTAAATAAAACCCCACCATAATGGGTATGCATATTATCGGCCTGGATAATAAAAAACTTCAGCACAAATTGAACTAGCGGTATGTACATGGGACATGTATAGATCTACACTTGGTACACCTGGTGGCTTGTTCCTGGCAACTCTATTGATGGCTCTCCATCTCTGCATCCCCACATTTCATTCCAAGCCATGGTTAGATTGGGGAATAAAGTTCCAACACCATCTATATTCCAATATGAAACTTCTAGACTTTGACACATTAAGTACTAAATATGACCTTCCCGCAGCTTCACACTACTCCTACATTAAATTAAAATCCTTTCTGGCACAGAACAGCACACAGGATACAACTTTGGTTTCTAAAATGCATAACATTACACTCTGGGAATCAATATGTATTAATGGTACTTTACCTCATTTGTGTAAACCTATCTCCATGTGTTACAAATCCCTGGTGGAGTTCTTACCTTTTGCTGACTCGAAGCCAGCACAACAATGGTCCAAAGACTTAGGGCAAGAGTTTACACAACACAGATGGAAAGGGATCTTTTTGACCTCTTAAAAACTTATCAAATCCGCTCCCCTCCTAGAGCAACTGCGGAAGATGATATATAGATGGTATATGGTGCTGACTTGTCTAGATACAATATTCCCGATTTCCTCTCCGATGTGCTGGAGATGTAAATTACAGAGAGGTACAGTGATGCATGTGTGGTGGGAGTGCGACCGCATATTACCTTTTTGGACTTCCATCCATAAACTCCTCTTAGAAATTATGAACATTGCTCTCCCATTCCAGCAACATGTCCTTCTACTACCCTACTGAATCATAAGCTTAACAGCCAGAGCTTGGAAATCACAAACCGCCCCTTCTCTTTCCAATTTACTATTGGAGAAATATGACCAATATATATATGAAACCATATTTTATGTCAATTCTCCCCCTTCTAGACAAGCGGTTGATGCTTGGACTGAGTGGAACGCACAGAGATCGGGAAAATCCGTGGGACTGGGTGGGGGAGAAGTGAATAAGACTATCCCCACATATTCGGTGAAAAATATGTAATAGAAAAGAGTAAGGGGTTCTTATACTAAACCAGGTGAAGTGTAGCTCTATGGAGCACAATAGGATATCAATGACAATGTTTTGGGGAAACTGTCCTTTTAAACTGCTGTACACTTGAGAAGCTGGCTCCGGAACTCAATTGGAATATCTGTCTTTGAATGTATATTGATTGGATGTAACAATACCACTGTATTCTCCCCCCGCCCTTCCCACCTCCCCTTTTCTATTTTCTCTAACCCCCTCCCCTTTCTTGCTTTATGATAAACAAAATTTTTAATAAAAATAAAAAGCTATAACAGGCACCACACATCAATACCCCCACCCAGCTGACACTATGGGGTGAAAGAACAATAAAATCTGCATCCTGGAGACCGAAAAAATGAAATACATTAGGCTTTCATTTGACAGGCCTATCCCACAGGTTGCTCCTAAGATGGCACAGAACTCAATGAAGACGAGGCCTCAGAAGCTTTAAGAGATGAAGAGCAACTCCAGGGACATCCCCCGGCAAGCGGCACCTACAGCGAGTCTGATTCAGACGAAGAGTCATTGCCAGTGACAAAACGAGACATAAAAAACCTGCTGAAAATGAGACAAGTGTGGAAAGCAGACCTGCTTGAAACACCGACTGAGCTGGGGACCCTGCACCGAAGACTTACAGAAGTTGAGTCCAGAGACGGAGTCAGGGAACAAAGGCTGCAGGCCTTTCAAGACGAGATCCAAGACCTCATCCAACAGGTCCAAAAACTTACCAGGCTGGAATCACAGCACAGATGGAAGAACATCTGCTGCAAAGGGGTGCCAGAATGAATCGTGGGAGATGCTCTTCTGCCCTTCCTCCAGCAACTACTGACCCAGATGGGAGCCAAGAGAGGTGCAGACCCTGAGATTGTAACCTCAGCATTCCGGATCTTCAAGCTACATCTGCACCATCTGAAGCGTAGAGAGACATAACGAAGTGATGAAAGACATTGCGGCTAGGTCCTCTATAATGTCCTGCTCTAGAGAGCTTGGTAGTATCCGCTTTGACTGGCGCAAAGCACTGACTCTGACTATGCCTTAGGCACATACTGACTATCCCAAGCCCATTTCCATCAGAAATGCCACAGGAAGTCTTGACATTTGTTTAATGACACATGGCTCACCCTAGCGGGGGTGAACAAAGTAACTCTTGCCTAGATGCCATAATTTGTGTTTTACTCCTTTTTTTTTGTGTGATTAGTTTATGTACCTCAGTTCCAGTTTCCTTTTTACTTACCACTTAACCACCCTCTTACTCTCATATTTCGATACAGCTGTATTTTGTACGTGCAAAATCAAATAAAATACAAATTGAAAAAAAATGTACAACTGTGTAAATGTATAGAATTTAAATTTCTAGGTGTTAAAAGAAATTGCACTATTTTATTATTTGCATCTTGGATAAAAATGTTTGTTTTGTCCTAAGCTTATGAGTCATTAGCATCCCAGTTTTCACATAACTTTTTTTTAAGCAAATATACTCCTTTGATAAGGTTATTAAAATTTTACTTTTGGATGTTTTTGTTACAAATCCAGATAGGTATGAGCTAGGTAAAATATGCTTAAATGGTCTGTTTTCTCCATATCTTCCACTATGGGAGCTGGAGAGGGAACTATGTATTCCTGTTTGTGATATCATAGTCCCTCCGGCTGCTTATGGTCAGGGACTTGGGGGACACTAGGATTTCTCACATGTTTTTATTTATAACTGATATATAATAATAAAATTTATAATAGAAATGTATAATCTCTATGCATTTATTACTCCCACATACTGTGTCAGCTATGTAGGATAAGAAGTATAAATACATGTAAAATTATATATTTAGAATTTAGCAGTAATCTCTCTCTACATACACATGGATTACATATAAATACATAGAAAGATAGACAGAAGACATTTGAAGCTTTATAATATTATGTCTTCTCTCATTGTTGTTTATATTGTCCATTTATGTGAACATGGGAAAACTCCTTGTTTAACCCCTTAAGGACACATGACGGAAATATTCTGTCATGATTCCCTTTTATTCCCTCGAAGGGGTTAATAGTAGAGGATTGAAGTTTAAAGGTTTAGATTGTACAGATGTCTTAGCACAGATCTCTGGAGACTTCATCCGCTGTCTACCTGTGGGGACTGGAGAGTGGACAGTAATTATTATTTAAAGAGGCTCTGTCACTTTGCAGGTTTTGCTTTTCAGTTAATCCTTTTTTCACCATAGTTTTCTAATTATGCATACATGCTCATTGGGAGCATGACATTTTGCAAGTTTTGGCAATAGGCAGGGCTAAAGCTAAAGTCCCATTTCAGTTGTCTAAAGAATCCCACAGAAGGGCAAGCTGCAGACATCACAGATGGAATAGAATATAATGTAGGCACCCAGGTATTAAGATTTGTTTCAATGAAGAAAAGATTATATATGTATATATATATTTATATATATATTAATAAAGGCAAGTGGCAAAGAGGGGATTATAATTGTTAAGCTACAAAATATATAAGTAAATTAAAACTGAAAGAAAATAAAACATGACAGATGCTTTTTAAAGCCCCAACTCGATGCCCATGTGTGGGGAATGGGGAAACCTGTGCAAGGTTCCCACTGTGTTTTATTAGCTATTTCTGTCCAGTCACTAGTTTTTTTTATTACAGTGAGCAGCCAAATTAAATCACTTCATCCAATAATTTTGATGTAAATGATAAATATGAGTTTGAACCAATTGGCTTATTGGGAGCTGATAAACTGACGATAAAAGTGATCATTTCTAATTAAATCAAGGCCCATATCTGAGAAACCGAAAGACAAGGTGTAATGTAAACTCACTCCTTCAAGAAGGCATACCAATTAAACTGTTAACAAGATTGCCTTCCCACACCTTCTCTCCTGCAGCTTTGTCATCTAAAAAAGCTAAACCATCATTTTAAACTCTTCAAGCAACCATTGGATGAAATACATCTTGCCCTTAGCTCCTGTGTCATTTTACACCAACACCTCTTAGAATGTAAGCTTGTTTGAGCGTGGTTCTCAACTTCTTCTGTTCCTGTAAGTCCAACTTGTCTTGTTGCAACTACTTATTTGTTAGTCCACCTATTGTACAATACTGTTGAATTTGTTTATACATAATATATAATAACAACAATAATAATATAAATGTATAACTCTAGCAGACACTCCCTCCCAGATCCTCCCACCTCCTGGACAGCTCACTAAGAATGCAGCTTCACAATGGATGCTGTCCAGGAGGTGGGAGGGTCTGGGAGTGAGGGTCTGCTGCTGATTGGCTGGAATGTGTCTGCTAACTGTGAGGTACAGGGTCAAAGTTTACTCAATGATGGGTCCGCGGCGAACCGTTCGGCGAACCGTTCACGAACCGTTCGGCGAACAGTTCGGGACATCACTATTTATAATGTCTTCTCTAACTGCTGTTTAAATTGTCCATTAATGTGAAGACGTGAAAACTCCCTTTTTTAATAGTAGGTGATGAAAGTGTAAAGGCTCAGATTGTACAGATATGTACTTAGCAAATTACGGGTGGGTTTTTCTGACTGTGCCACAGGATATCAGCCATTTGCCCTTATAAATGCATACAGGATGGACTTACTTTATGTGTAAGAATATGCACTACAACCTCTGCGAGATTAATCTCTATAAATATCCTTAATTATCTCATATGGGTTTTCATATTATACCATACGAATTCTTGCACTTCTAACCTTTTTTAAAAAATCTCGAGTGTTTTGCAAAATCAGAATTTAAGAGCTGTTGCCCTAGAGATGAACCCACCTCACCACAAACTAACTCTAACTTTTAAAGTTCAAGAACTACAGAAAATAAGTAACGAAGAATTGGCACACATTGTGCTCAGAATGTTTAGATGCAGAGAGAAGCAGGCACTCCCTACAGTAAATTGAGAGTAATAATACACTATGAGGTTATTCCCGTTCGTGTTTCATTGTGACAATCTAGAACGTGCTGTTGTGCCTTTTGTTGAAACAAAAACCATCACTGGAAGACGCACAGTATGATTACATAGTTAACTTTGGCGTATGTAAATGACACACACAATAGTCAACACCTACCTTTTCACTTTTAGCGCCACAGCGATTCATATTGTTAACATATTCACATTATTTTTCATTCAGCACCTATATGGTTTCTGATTATTTAATGGTGTTATTTATTTTGAGAAAGGAGAAAAATATTTACTGCAAAAATGCAAAAATGTCATTTTGTGTCCTTTCTCTGCTATTTCTTACTAGAAACCGAAGCCTGTTATTTAAAATCATTCAGGGTCTCTCCAATAATTGTATAGAAGTAGGCATTATGCTATATTATTAAAGCTGTAATTTCCTGCTGAATCTGGCTGGATGTTTCTTTTTATCACTTGGCAATTTCTATCTAGTTATGGCATAATTAAGTTTCCTGACCCTTGCTCGCTCTCTTAACAGGACGCTTAGAAATATACTAGAATTGCAGATCTTCAACCTGATGTCCTCTCTCCCTGCACAGTAATGGAATAAAATTATTAATCCAGTAATTGTACAGAACACATTACTTTGCATTGAATGTTCCTATTTCTCATTTTCTGTTAGTGACAATCATCCTGAGGGTACAAATCATTTCTGCAGGGAGCAAAGCCCTTGAAAAAAGCCTCTCATTCACTCTGCTTGAGCTACCTGCACAACTGTGATTATTCAAAGTCTAACACAGTACTAGGCTCAAGTGAACAAAACAGTGAATAAAATGGTCTAAGGAAAAAGATATTTTCCTGCCTGTAGCTTCAGTCACCCAAATTAGGAAAAAAGCTAAACTTCACATCTTACTGCATGTCTAATAATGGACTAATGAGCTAGCTATTCAATTCACAGTCGAACAGGGATTCTTGTTTTCACATATTTTATTTTTAAAAAAATTTCTAGTCAGAGAACTTTGGGGGAAGTTTTACAACTTTGTATTCAATGGTTCCCAGAAGACACTGCATTGACCAGAGCATAATGGGTTTCCCTAGAGATATTTTTTTGTTATAATGTAATACATTAATTTGTGTGTGAACCATGAAGAATTATTTGACTCTAGTCTATCAATTTCCTTATGATCACAATAAGTCTCTGTAGTTGAATTCTTAAATATTTGTAATCTATCAGAAAAAAAAAATTATTTTATATAAAGTGTGTTTTCACTTGAAATGGCTGAAAAGAATTGATCTATTATCTAGATCAATATAGATATAGGTAAATATATATAATTGAAATGAATTTTTTATTAGCAATGAAATTGACTAATTATATGAAAGTTTTTGTAAACACTGTCTATGATTTAAAATTGAGTTTTGCTATTTTTAAAGACTATATTAGATATTTAAGCTCGCCTTTGATTTTTTTTTAGTAATTAGTAAATTACTGGACACATAATTATAAAATAATAATAATATGTGTTGTATGGTATGCATTCTTTATTAGAACATAAGTCACAAATCTATGGAGGTCTCCATCCTTTCCTAATGATCTCATGTGTAGGAGTAATCACACAACTCCCTGCTTTCTCTTTCTTGTCAAGGAGCTTGAATATAAATAGGAGTTGTGAATGAGTGCAAGGAAGAGATCATAACATAATGTATGGAAGATTGCAAACATGTGCAGTGAAGTTACCTAGAAAATAAACCAGAACAAAGCCCCCTCTCCAAAAAAAAGTCCAATATCTCATTACATGCAGATAACATGAACAAATGGCTACTCATGTGCCATCATCTACATTTATATATTTAAATAAATTCTGGAGGTGAAACTATAATGATGCATTCTTTATTAAATTAACATTGAAGATTTTACATATTTAAAGTGAATCACTGCTCACACTGTTGGGATCAATAATGTATTGCTCCAACTTTACCAAAAAGTTATTGATTCATCTATTGTAACAGAACTTGGTTTATTTAAGAAATTCCCTAGTACAGTTAATAGGATTGCTAGCGTTATGAAAAGGCCACATTCTCATAGCAGCTTTGTCAGTTATACCTTGCCATTCGAAATCCTTAACTTTTCCTTCAATGAAGGAAGCATTATATTTGATACTTGATAATAAAATATATGGACTATGGTTAAGGCAACACTCTCCTCAAAATGCTCAGCTGTGATACCATTGGCACACTTGAGAAAATGATATTAGGAAGAAATATCTCCTATAACTTGTTTCACATACCTTGAAGTATTTGTACAATTTTGGCTGTTATCATGTTCATATTAAACTATATATTGTTTTTTAATTTTGAATGTTTTTAGCAAATATTCTTAATTTACTTCAATATAAAAGAGCAGTACAAAATAATGAAGTATGCAACATTTTACGGATTGTAACTTTAGTGGCAATATTGTAAATGGACACCTGATAAGTTTGTGTAAAAAAGCATTTCACATCTGTCACGATTAGTTCTGTAGTTTCCTTCCCACTCTTTATTGATGGCTATGAACACTGCTGAGTGTCACGATACCTAGTGACCCAACATGCAGTGTGAATATGATAATAGATGAAACAACATTTAGTCCTTAGAATGACCAGGTTAGACGTTTAAAGAAAAGAATGGTCAGGGTCAAGCCGAGTCGGGGAAGCAAGAAATCAGGGAGCCGAGTCACAGGAGAATAGAAAAGAAAATATTTAGAGGAAAGCCGAGATCAAACTAACAAAAAAAGACACAGAATATAACGCACTCTTGGGAACTGAAAAAAGAAACCAAAAGAGGGCAATGATCTATACCCTAAATGCCCTTTTTGTATCCTACTCCTATAATCTATAGCTACTCCCCCAAAACGTATGAATTTGAACGTATTGACGGGCCATGATGTCATCGACATCATGACGTCGGTGCGTACACACGCCGCGTCATAAAAAGGGGAGTAGCTACAATAGCCAGAGTCAGAACCACTAGAGAGAAGAGAGGGACCATGGGAAGGGTCCCGCTCCCCTTCCTGGACCTCCCCAGGCTGTGTCACAGCCTTGGCAACATAAGGTACTGTGATGCTGAGCATATAATCATATTTGGACATTTAAAAATAAAATAACACATACTAAAACATGCTTAGTCTGATCTAACAGGATATCTGATGTCACTCTTTGGCTTTACAGTGGGGTATCAGCCCAAACATACCCTGTAGGCCTGCTTATTGTTCTTCTAGGGCTGCCATTAGCTAACAGCATGATGTGGTGGCCTTGGACCTCTTCAAAGCAGATGTTTCTCAAGTACAGTTACCTACATGTTTGTTGTGTTAAACACTGCATGACATCTCATTGGGCTAGGGGTTGAGTACAACAGGTAAAGGGTACTGTAAGTGAATATTTTCCCCATCAGAAATTTTCCTTTAGGTCATGCCATGGACTTCTAATCAATTAAGAACCCTCTGTATTTCTCCTTGTCCCCAAACCAGCTGCTGAGGAGCCCCAATTAATGAGACAAGACAATGTAAGGTTCAAGGTGACTTCTAACATTTAATAGTGTGTAACAGGTTATATTCAAGAGGAAACAGGGGTGGTCTTATAAACATTATCCAATAATAACATAATTCATCAATTGTATCTCAGCATATCTTATCCTATAGCTAGCTTGCAGGTGTAATGGGGGGAGTACTCATTTTAGTTTCCGTTTAACGTCATAGCTGAAATAAAAAAGTTACTACACCCTCATAAAATAGATATGTTACTACGCAGTTAGAAATACAGAAATAGAAAACAGGAAATAAGACCAATGCTCTGACACAGGAAAGTTTATAGCTCTGTCCAGGGACATATTCACTAAGCATCGTATATAGACAAAGTGTATTATTCCCAATAGCTGACATGCTCCAAGTTAGCTTTAAACAGACTGGATATTTGGTCATCTGTAGCTTGAGCCTTGGGTCACTAAGCATTGTATATAGGCAAAGTGTATTATTCCCAACAGGCACAGAACCAAAGGGCACTTTCCAGAGATGAAGGTTTGTCTATATCCCTACCATCTTTAAACTTCTTTAGCCACCAATGAATACCAGGATGTCAATCTGTTGTAAAGATGTTCTCTATTACATACATGCAGAGATATATTATGCCCTTGGACAAAATTAAGGAACATGTTTGAGCAAACATAGCATATCACACTTATTAGACAAAAAGACTCCATAACAGCAATCATATAAGTGGTTCTATAGTGCCTGCAGTACAATTAATCCCCAATGGAAAGCCTGACATTTTTTTCTATGTTGGTACAACAAGGCACTACTCAAGATCCAAAGATAACCTTCAAATGAGTTTCTAAATAATGTGTAGTACTCTAAAGGAATAAGATGGCTGATGCTGATTTATGACTTAAAATTATTGTATAAATTCCACTTGAAAGAACTATTGCAAATTCAAGCAAATTAAAATATATTAAAAAATACAGCAAAATAAAACATTTACACTGTGTATAGATTAGTATGATTTTTATTTCAGAGATAATTATTTATTTAGAAGAATACCTTCTAAATAGTTTGAAAAAAGTCAGTATAGCAATAGAAATTTAAATATAACATAACTTTATAAAGTTATTTTTCTAGAAATATTAATTGACATGATTTTATTTCTAGCTGAACAACATATTCTTCTTAAAAGATATATATGCATGCCAACCTTATATGTGGCTCAATTAAATATTTTTGGATAAGCTTTTTAAATAATTTTATGTTTTCAGAAACTTTTAAAATCATTGAATATTTAGAAACAATAATTATATATTACATATATTTTTATATTAATATATGATTTTTATATATGGTATATTTTTGATGTTTT
Organism: Pelobates cultripes; assembly: GCA_933207985.1. Classification (NCBI taxonomy): domain Eukaryota; kingdom Metazoa; phylum Chordata; class Amphibia; order Anura; family Pelobatidae; genus Pelobates; species Pelobates cultripes. Next base: position 275,337,076 of record OW240912.1, read on the forward strand.
AATTTATGCAAAATATTAAATTAAGACTATCATAGGCAAATGAATAAATGAAGAAAACAAGCATATTAGCTATTGCAGTTGTTACTACTCTTTATTATTGGTCCTTCCCGATGGTAGGACTTTCCATGCCTTCCTCCACAGAGTGAGTCTAATGCCATCAGGATGACATGGAATGCAATCAAACGATTTGGTGTGAGCATGGTTAAATCCCTGCTCACAACAGGGAGACCAAAGAATCAACAGATACCTGGGGCTTCCGTCTGTCAACTGGGGCCCTTTTCTAGTGGCCTCAGACTTACAGTTGAGCTGTATACTGTGCATAAACTGAGAGGCGCATACAACTATTTAAATGGGCATTAAAATGCAATGTAGTGTGAGCAGGGTTAAACCCCCTACTCACATCAGGAGACCTGTCTCAATTCCTGTCTCAATATAAAGCATTTACATGCCTATAGATAGATTGTGGTGTGAGCAGGGTTAAATCTCTGCTTACAAGAAGGAGTCCCAGGTATCAATTGAAATTTATTTTTATATAATTAAAAAATTAAAAGAGCACTCCATACCCATAGAACACTTCACCCATTGTACAGCGCTACAGAATTTGCTGGCGCTATATGAATAATAACAAAATAATAATAATAATAGATGTGGAGTATCCCTTTAAAATTTCCATTTACAAAAGTGCCAATTTCATTGTGAAATTAGCAGTTTTATATCTGAAAATAGAAATACCACTGATCTAACAGAAGAAGCAGGCGCGTTCTAACCGAGTGGAGGGGAGGGAGGCTTTGACACGGGGAGGGAAAGAGAGGAAGACTTTGAAACAGGGAGGGGAGGTGGGACTTTCACACAGGAGAGGAGGAGAGGGGAGGGAGGCTTTGACACAGATATGGGAGGGAGGATTTGACACAGGGAGGGGAGGGAGGCTTTAACACAGATATGCGAGGGAGGATTTGACACAGGGAGCGGAGGGAGGAGGGAGGCTATGACACAGATAGGGGAGTGGAGGGAGGCTTTGACATGGGGAGAGAAGCTTTGACACAGGGAGGGGTAGGCGTTTTGACACAGGGAGGGGACTTTGACACAGGGAGGGGAGGGAGGTTAAGACACAAGGTGGGATTGGGGAGAGGAGAGACACTTGAAATAGAATGGAACAGAGGCTTTTCTATGAGAAGCTTCTGATTGGACAATTCTCTGAAAGTCACTTCTTGTGAAAAATGGGAGGGCCTACAAAGGCTGCAGTCATAAGTACTGCAACTTTTGCAAGCTGTTTTAGACTATACTTCTAATAAATACAGACATGAAATGATACATGCATTCATTTGGGGTATATCTACTAAACTGTGGGATATTTTTCTGTTTTTTTTCAAGTGTGGAGTGGTCTTTTAATAATTAAGAGAGTGCATATGATTGGGTGTATTGATTTTAATTTCATGTGTGTGTTTGTGGAGTGCCCCTTTAAATGAGAGCCATTTGTGTCCTTTAAAAAGCAATATTTAATGTGTATGAGGGCACTTAAAAAAAATAAACACTTAAATTACAGTTACACAAATACATAGTGCATATTCTAGGTTTTGTTTTTAAAAATTGCCTCCGTCCTTAAGTTGTTAACTTCCTTATTTTTGTTTTGTTAGTAGTATTCTCTGCTCTAGACTTTCAATGACTGAAACAGTAAGCTGTCTGTTACGGACTGTCATGTCCTATCTTTACAGGCAAGTAGCATATTCGCAAATTAAACCATAACCCCTATCTTTATTCTGTATCAAACATGAAAACTGGTTTGCCTGACTCTTGTAAGCAGTTGTGATCAAATCATAAAACAACAGTGCATTCTCTTGGGCAAAGTGATTGTTATTTCATAGAAATAATACAATATCTTCAAGGGCCATTTATTAATCAGCTGTCAATTCAGCTATAATCTGAGAGAACACGATAAGTACATGAAGTTCCCTTGGGGAGAAAAGCACTACATATAAAATTATTATTATTCCGAGCATCACTATTTTTGTGCAATGCATTACATTTCAGGGAAGTTATTCCACTCAAGTTTTATAATATCAAAACATCCATTTTCTAAATGTTTTAAAGGACTTGTTTGTAGAATATGCATGCTGCAAAGAATGAGTGATATGTCAAGCAGGAGATTTGTACTTTGCTTAAAGTGGCAATCTAAGCATTAAAATCCCTACAGGTCACCGTGTCAATGCGTTCTGCCCTCCAGTTGTCTGTCAAACAGTTTTGGAGCAGATTGACTAGAAATAGGGTTCCTGCCTGCAATCATATTGCAACTAATTTTGCAGCATTGCACATACGTGTATGAACATATGGATAATATGTTTATGATTTTTTTTCTATCTTTCTCTGAAAGGTAGGTTTACTAACTGTTTTTAATTTTGTTCCAATTGTTCTTTGTTGTTTAGGACCAAGAGTGCTCATTATTTTGCAATTAAATGGTGTTTTCTTGTTGGTTATATGGCATATACGTTGATTCTGAGAATCCTTGTCAACTATCCTATTGTGCATGAGCCAAGTTCTTTGTAATTTTGGTGCTTTGAGTGGCAATTGTATAAACACCGAAGAGGCATAGAAGGCATTTTGAGCTGTCATATTTAGTCAGTGACAAAGAATTATGTTTCAAGTCTTGTTCTTCACAGGTTTTAATCTATTATTTTAATAATAAATACATTATCATTAATGTAGAGTATGAAACAAATTAAAGTATGAGTTTCTCTAAACCAGGGAAACCCCTTGTACTTCTACATCACACAAATTACTTTCCATTATTCAAGAAGTACATTGGGAAAAGAAGGCTGTAAAAGTGAATAAATATGATCCCTTTTAGGTTGGGAAGAAATGGTTCATCTAATAATAATGATGGACTTGATGGCAATTCTTTTAACTATAATCTAGTGACCCGATCGAAAGCACAGAGATTGCCCTAGTTATGGAGGATCAAAGAAAGGCTTCAGATAGATTTATTTTCGGGAACCTACTTTTTGGTCCTGAAGGCATCATACATCCTACCTAGATAATCAGGATGGGTTCCAATCTATATGTTGCAAAATGCATTGAAGACTGATTAAAAATGAGAACAGAGTAGAAAAAAACACATTAAGACAAGAGTGCCAAGACTAACAGCATTGATAAAAACTTTGTGTGATTTGGATCCTAAAATTCCAAATCAGGGAAGGATCCATAATTATATACAATTTCCCTAACTTTGTAGTTACAGAAATGGAAAAGTTATAAAAAACATGAGGCACTTATGATCCCTCCATATGATGCATCTCTGTTACACATTTTAGCACTTAGGTCTTTAAAAGTTGTGTGAATGGTGATGTTTTCTTGTTCCCAATCTTTAGCTAACGTTGCACTTTTAAATTCGAGTGTATACAACATTCTTCATGAGTTTATGGCCATAGAACTGAAAGAGCAGCAAGATTCTGCATAAGACTTATATACAGATGATTGGTCATGAACATTTTTCTGCAAGATTATGGGTGTTCTATTATCAAGTTTTTTCCTAAATAATTTTGTCATGACAACAGTAAATGATGTTTCACATTTTCGGGTACTATGTTTTCAAATGAATGCTCTAAACAGCATAACCACTGCAGTTTAATAGAGTGGTTATGTTGCTAATTGCCTCTGGGCACTGCCCCATTCTTTTCAGTTAAACTGTTTACAAGGAGTTAACAAAAAACTATGGCTCACCAAGAAACATTCCCCTCCTTAGTCACATTGATAATGCAAAATCTGCACTTCCACATAATCAATGTTAAATTCTTTCAAGATGGATGACAGTGGTTGACTAAAAATGGTAAATAAACCCATCTCAGTGCTTACAACCTATCAGTGTTGTCAAGGGAAATAAGTACCTCTATGTTCTTAAAGTAGAGTCATAAAAAGACCTGTATACTTAGAGAATCCGTGACCATGGAATCCAGGTACCTTGAAGAATGGAAATCCTGCCATATACACATCAATCTCCCATCACACAAAGGCAAATGTATAAATTACACCATCAGCCAATGTTTATGGTATATTGGCTCTTCAATCTTTTCAAATGAAACTAAGGGTGTGGACATCTACTGATGTATTGCCATATGAGAAGCAGTCCTGTGGTTCCCTATTAACCTGGCATTAGTTAGAGGATGGTGTCTACTATAAAAATCTATTAATTTCTGCATACTCCTGCTTCATTGCAATGTTTTCTAGGCTTCTGTGTAGTCATACAAAGTCATGCAACAATAAGACATAATTGAAGACTATCTCTGCTGTAGGAGTAGGCAGAGAAGAATTTGCAGTCTTGCACTATTTACCGCAGCCATAAAAATGGTCATGGCTCTACATTGCCTGAAATATTCTGCTGCAAGCTGAGTGAATGTCCCCTACTGGCGACAACAGTGCATGTAAATTGAAAGAGATAATTTGTTAATGAGCTACTGGAACAGCCGTGTTTGACATGTAAGTCCATACCATGTTGTTTAGATCATTAAAACATTCTAATGTTTGGTCAAATATCTATTAAGCTCCACTCTAACATTTGCATGTATTATATAAAGTATATTATGAGTTGTAAACCGCTGTGTTTACCTATTATCTTGAAGAACAGTTGTTCCTATGTGTGTTTACTAAAACAGATGCTATTTATATTGATCCTTGAAATACACTAGATTAACAGAACATAAGGATTTCTCTATTTATTTTATTGTTAATCTCCAGGTAAAGGAGGGATGCAAATATATACAAATATGCTTTCGGAAATAGTTGTCTCTGTTTCAAATCTTTTGTATTTTATTATATTGTATTATTTCATAGTGAATTAACCTTGTACAATACTAACCAATTTGTATATATATATATCACAAAGGAGAGCTCTCACTGGACTTTTGGTTGAAAAGTCCTGTGAGAGCTCTCCTTCATGACCATTGTTTACACGAGGCTGGAGATTGCTCCTTGGCGAGTACTTCTGACAGGCATGTGCAGGACCTTGGATTATATGTATACATAATATATATATATATATATATATATATATATAATTTTATTTTTTTTATTTGCCACCGGACTTGGCAGATATTAGAATAAAGAATACATAACCGCAAGGTCGAAACAGTGACAATGTCATCCATGTAAAGCATTTTCAAAATCTTTTTTTGCACATCCTCAAGGACAAGAAAATAATTGTTGGTACAGCTAAATACAACATTTTAAAATATTGAAGCATATTTGAACAAATTATACTTTGCATATTTTAAATATATAATGAAATTTAGGTTAAAACATATTAGCGGTTTTATTATTTTCTCAAGCTTCTCGTGGTGTCATTGGAAAAAATAATTCAGAGCACAGGTGCACAAACCCAGGCAAATGATACAGATAGCGCACACACATACATGCAAGTACATTTACTTTCTCACTTCTTTTATATCTTTCTTTTGGGTTTATTTACCAAGCACAGAAAGCTAGTGGCACTGTGGAATACTACACCAGACTAAAGAGATCAGGAACCTAGAAAGAAAATCTAGACTAATGACATCTTTAATCCCTTAGCTGATATATGAGATAATTGTTGTAGTGCTCATTGGTCTCGGCCTTGTGGCAGTACCTAGATCCTCCAAACTTTAGCTTCTGCCTTGAGAGAGTTGAGGAGATACTTTAAGAACTCGCACAGCCATGTTAAAGGAGTAAACTGAGAACTTTGAGGAGAAATGAAAGACATAGCAGTTCTATGTTAGCACTAATGTACCATAAATAGTATGGACTGTGAAGGTAGCAGAGTCTGTGTGTTAAACACTGGGGTCTTACCTAATCCCTCAATCCTCCCTACTCCCTCTCCCTCCCTATATTATTTTTCTTCTCTTTCTCACGCTACTCTCTCATTGCTTTCTCCTTTTTTTCTTATCTTCGTTTCTTGACTTCTCTACACATTGTCTAACTTTGATTTTTGTGGGTCATGGGCATATTTCCATTGCTCAGCTGTCCAGATCACTACACAGACATTCCATTGACTAAATAGCTTGAATCAGGCCTTTATGCAGTTGTTGGGTCAAATTGCAGCTCCTTATCCTTGCCTTTATGTCACTGCTGAATTAACAAAGTTCCTGGAGAAGCTAATAGGTCTTGTCTCATTGTCTGTGCCTCACGCAAGCTATGTCGCTAATCCTATACTGGAGTCTTTGTTATTATTGTCTCTATCTCTCTGTTACTTGAAACTTTATTGTGCCAAAAACTTACTTAAATAAAGATTGTAAAAAAATTGCCATTAAGTATCCTTTGTGATAGCTGATGTGCTAAGTACATCAGCTGTTAAATGGTTCTTAGAGGTTATGGGTCTGGTCAATCATGGTGGGATGTGACTATCTCTGGATGCTTAATAAATTATCCAAACCAGCATTACTCTCTTGCAGTCTTCCCCAAACAATTAATGTTGTTGCATAATACCACAAACATTTCATATTCATTACTATGAGGAAGCACCAAGGCTTCCAGAGGTCCTGGTATAAGCCAATGCCAGTGTATACTAGACTACAGTTGGAAGCAAAACTGCAGTGCCTCATCTATGGCTGCCCCAGATATCTAATCACTGTGATAAAATGGTGGACTCTTGGCATTTTCTATGGCCTGTTTTGCTGTCAGGATTAGCATGTACCAGGCTGGATGTCCAGACAAAGTGATCATTCTGAGAACCAATCACCAAGACTATTTGCCATCAATATGATTGGCTCCCATAGTGATTAGTTTGGCTCAATGACTTAGTGTAGGCACTGTATTAGAAGTATGGCTACAAATAAAACTAGGAATACAATTAGAAGTAGGGTTAGGGCTAAGGTTAGAATTAGTATGGAATGACTGCAAACAGATTTAATATTAGAACTAGCTTTAGAATTCTGATTATAATTAGTGTGTTAGTCTTAGATTTAGGTTTATAAGCAGTTTAGAATTAGGAATAGTACTAGGGTTGGAATTATGGTCAGACTTAGAATTTAGGTTACTAATCACAAAAATATATAGATTGCACTAAAAAAGAAATTTAATACAATACCACTGCATCAGTCACACAGAATATGTTTGCAACTGTGTAACTAAATATAAACTATTATAATAATATATCTTCTTAAAGGGACCCCATAGGTAGTGTAATTGCTTCATTTAATTGACGTAGTTATAGTGTCTGGAGACCTTTGGCACCATCCTTCAATTCAGTATTAAGTATTTTTTTTTTTAATGCTAAATAAGATTCCCCAGCAAACCATGCCTATCCACTGCTTAGGTCAATGAGGAAGCATTTGCCTGAACAGCAAATGTGTGATTGTGATTGGCGAAGAAACTCATCTGATTGCATTCAGCCAATCACAGCATCCATTGCTGGTATGAATCCCTATGGCTAGAAGGAAGTGTGAAATCTCTGCCTTAGCCACACCTCAAGTGGCCATGGAACCTCATTCATTGCTAAATTGCTCAAATATGGTTTAACATTAAATGGAGGGACAGGGGCAGGACACAAACCAATCAAATGAGATGTAATGGTTATAGTGTTTACAGTGTCCTGTCAGTTGTATCTTTCAATATGTTCTTCCAAACTAACTAAAATAAAATAAATAAAATAGCGAAACAGTACATACAATCCATGTATAGTGTTATAATTGTACATATTTAAAATAAATGGCAATATTTCAATGAAAAGCAGTGATCAATCAAAAAAAAAAACGGGCCACTTTAACTACTATCTGTTCAGTGTTCTCTTGTATATACACTGGACACTTGCACTTAGATAACAGACAAGATCAATAGTACAATCATCATTTGTCAGTGACTGGGTTGGAAAATACAGGCGTACATTCTTCTGACCCTGAGACTTGACATGACTGTTTAATCCATTTCTGCTTCATGGATTAAACGTAAGGTTAAGGATAAAACAAGGATTATGGCTTTAGTTGGGGTTAGAGCTAGTGTTAGAGATAGGGTTAGTATAAGCGCTAGTGACTGAAATAAGGATTAGAATGTAAGTGTTAACCTTAGCATTAAGCTTATAATAATAGGGATAGTGCTAGCATTAAAATTTAAGTAAGGCTTAGATTTGAATTTAAAGGACCACTATAGTGCCAGGAAAACAAACTTGTTTTCCTGCCACTATATTTTCCTTAGGTCCCCCCTACCCCCCACAGGGCACCCTCCTGTTGGGCTGAAGGGTTTAGAATCCCTTCAGCCACTTACCTTAATCCAGCGCCGGGCTCCCTCGGCGCTGGTGACCTCTCCTCCTCCTCCGACGTCAGCTCCCGAGTGGAGCCGAATGCGCATGCACAAACAGAGCTGCGCGCTCATTCAGACAGCCCATAGGAAAGCAGTACTCAATTAAGTAGTTTTAATAATAGAAAAGTATGAGGAAATGATCCTTTAGTTTCAATGTATATCGTTCAACATTTGCCAAAACTTATTTTTGTAACTACCCCATTTGTGTGTGCAACTGCTTGATAACCGAGTACCTGCTAGCGGTTGCAACCATCTAAACATGTTTCTAGTAAGTCAGTGGACATTATTGACTAAACTCCAAACCATAGCAAATTAAAATGGCAAATGGCAAAGTTTGGGCTAAAAAAAAAGCCAAAATATGACTAGAGATGAATTGGAGAATATTTTCAGGTCAACTTCTTTAGCCAATGTTTTTGCAATTCGGATTTCTATTCACTGTAAAATGTAGTTTAGTAAATAAACCCCAATGAATGAAATTCCTATGACCATCCACCTATCTATATTGCTACCAGCCTGTTTGGAAAGTGAATCAGATGTTCTTTTCTACCCTGAAAGGCACAACACAAAAATAAGCACAGAAGATGAGATATGGGCTAGAGTGCAAGAACTTTTAGGAGTGCTTATATGGTTTTGATTAATGAAGAGAATCATGCAGGCAAACTAAAAAAAGTAAAATTTTCTAGCTTATGAAATGTATTTTACAATTTATTAATGAATGAGTCAGGAAATCAAAAACAAATGTTTCTCGAATTCTAGTAAATTTTTTTAAAATATTGCCAAAATCATTAACATTTGTGTTTTCAATGGTATATATTTTTTCCCCTAGTAAGAGAGCATGAACCCTTGTTTATTTATTTTTGTTTGTGTTCAATTTGAGGTAATATTGGAAAGTATTCTAGAAATTTCTCCCTCAAAGTAGTTGTTTTTAGCCTTCTTTAATCCAAACTATAGGTATTTAATGGATTGAAGTACAAAGTCCTCATTGCAAATGTTGATTTTGTTGTTAGTCATCCATATCTTTGTGAATTTGTACCACAAGTCAGTCTTGTAGGAAGATACACACTCCTGGAAAAAGCAGCCATTTTTGGCAAAATATAGACATATTTGGTAAAATTATGATGTTACCAACTCTCAGAGTCCAAAAAAGATCAAACACGTTAAGGACGAGAGGAAAAATATTTCCATCATATCAAACCAGCCTTTAAAATGGGATGCCCCCCTAATTTAATTATTGTATGGCTGTATAAATCTGTAAATGCAAAATCCACAGTAATTACCATACTAGCATAAGGTCTTTCAGGGACCCTACATGAGGTGGAGGTAGCTATGCAAGGCATGTCAAAATTTAAAGGAATGTGCGACAACTTGGTCCTTAAAACTATATGCCTCACGTAGTAGATAACATACGTCTCACTGAAGATATCTTTGTCACTATCATTTTTCCTTCTCTGCAACACAAAAGTCTACATAATGTTTAGACATTACTGGTTAGGTTAAACACTTAACCTCTTGAGTATTGAGGGTATGTTGTTTACAGGGTCAATATTATCACTATGAATTATACAACCCCTAATTACATGATAACATAAGCAACAGATCATGTAATAGAGAGATGCACTGTGAAAGTAAGAGAGTATTTTAAAGAGAAACAAATGTTTTGTCTCTTATGATGATGTTCTGGGATCACTATAAACCATAAGACAAAGCATTGGACAAAAGTTCAGTGGAGGAAGGAGCAAGACTTGATGTTGTGAAATATGGAGACATAGATACTGTGGTAAAGCAAATAAATTAATATGCATTACTTTTCTATTAGATAACATGTTCTAAGGCACCTCAGAGTATATGTAAGTGAAGAAAATGGCAATTCTCCTCCCATAATGTAAGCAATTTTGAATTGAAAACTTTATTCATGGATTTAAAGATCATGGAACAGTCAGTATAGCTTATCCCTTCTAGAAAAGAAAATTGACTAAATTAATACAAATATACAAATTAATATACTATACTGTTTAATATGGTATATTGTTTAATGTCCCTCTTTATGCAAAATTGCTGATTTATCCCATATTTGTATGTTAGCTATTCATCACTTGTTTCACATAAATTCTACGATAGCATTTTTAAAAACATACAAGCGTAGCTAGCTTAAAAGAAACATGAGAACAGAAACATTAGTGACGTTTCTACATTTTGCTGAATTTAAACTTAAAAAATCTGTTGAGGGATAAACTGTAGGACTTTTTTGAGATGCCTTAAAGGATTAGTTTAGGCACCGTAACAATGAAGTTGTTATGGTGAGTTATGGTGTTAGGAGGCACCCAGGCTCACTCTTACCTTAAGTTGTTAAACCATTTTTGAACAGTTTATCCCCAAAGTTGTCTCCAGCTCCTCCCCAAGTGGCATCTGGCTTCTGAAATTTGTTTCAGGAAGCGAGAAGTGCTGCCAATCAGATGTGCCGCTGATTGGCTGAAAGCGATAAGCTGATGCTCTCAGCCAATCAGTAATTTCCCATGCACAAAACTGACTTGGAAAATGTACGTTTCTTTCCAAGCCAGATTTCTTTCCAAGCCGACGCAAAATTTCAGAAGCTGGATGCCACTTGGGGAGGAGCTAAGATTGACTTTGGAGGCATCTTTGGGGTTAAACCTATCTGAAAACAGTTTTACCCCTTGAGGTAAGAGTGAGCTCCTGGGCCTCCTGACACCATAAAACCTTAATTTAGATTAAGGTGATTTGGTGCCTGGAGTTTTCCTTTGACTGCAGTTAAATTCAATTTTTGCATAAAGTGTGTGTATGTGTGTGTGTGTGTGTGTGTGTGTCAATCTAACATAGAATTCCAAAGTCATATCATTGCAAACCGTATATTGTCTGAAGAAATAAACAAACTTTGTAAAGTATAAACTATTCTTTATTTGAATATTAAAAAAAAAAAAAAAAAAGTGTGCTGTCTTTCTGAGCTTACAGGGGGTTAAATGTGTTGTTATTGGTAGTGAAGATCAGTCAGTATAAGAAAACAATTGGTTATTGTATTTGAAAAGCACTTTCTCCTTCTCTGGTAAACATAATATACTGGTACAATTGCTTGCAATGATTATTCTAGTAAAGATATCCTGTTACATCTATTACACACAAGAAGACTGGAAGTCATTGTGTTTTACACAAATCAGCTACTTTAAGCAAATGGAGATATATAGAATTTACAGATGAAATGAGTGATTTGATGTGAATAAAAGAGGTGGACTGTTGTAAATCAGTAGTGACAGCCAAATGGGAAAATTGACATAGCACTGTAATCACTCCCAACATCCTCTGAAGTTATTGATCCAGAACCTCTATAATCCCCTTCACATAACACAAGCTATTTCATATAATACCTGTAATAACAGTGCATTCAAACTCAAGTAGCCATCAGAAGCTTTGTATCTAATAGTGAAGCAGGCCTCTGCTGGGTAAGTGTAACAACTACAGCACAAAAAAAATAAAATACCAATGGCTTTTGCCTTTCATAGGTAACGCTATACAATAAGAGCCAGTTTAGAAGATAACATTTTCCCAGAGATGAGAAAAATGAGCCATTAATTGCTTGCTTTCTACATTTATCATAAAAGACTGAGCACAAGTAGGGAAGATGAGAGAAGGTAAACGGGATTTGAGAACTGATTTACTCTCATGGATTTCCATAGTGCAGCTATCTGATGTTAATTACAACAGAAGATGACAGTTGAGAGGTATTTAAGCACTGGGTCATTACACCTTTAACCAGTGTTGTTTCCATAAAATATTCCACTGATTTTACAGGCCCTAGTCACTGGCTGATGGATCATTCCAAGTCCTTATCAAAGCTTTGCCAGCTCCTCATTAATATATACAGCAGGATACACTGCTCTATATATCATTGTCTTCTTCTTGGGGAGGGCTAATCAGTCAACCATTATCAGTCAGTCAGCAGAAGGTAGGCAATCAGACCTGACAGCAAAGAATCATGGGAGATCAGGGAAGGTTAAATGAGGCTGACGGTTGTGATAATGATGATTATACTATAAAGTAAGATGTGATGATAAAGAAGAATAAAAGACACAATCTGAAGCAATATTTGCTTTAACATATCTCTCTTTCTTTCGTACTTTTTTTTTTTTTTTTGTACAGCTAAACGGCCATCGCATTTATCACACTGAACAAGAATGGGCATTTAACTACCATGATAACACAGGACACATCAGATTGAAAAATCCCAACAAGTTCTGATTACTGTGTCAGGTACTTTTTTTGCAGATAGAGCGAAAGCATGAGTTACAACTATGGCGAAAGGACAAGTTATAATAAGTCTCACATTATTTCATAGATTGAAGAAAATACATCTATTCACCGTATGCTATTTAGCTTTTGGGGATTTTTGTTTCTGTAGGAACTTTTGACTCCTACTCTGGAACTTTTAAATACATTGTGGAAATCATATCAGTTTATGGAGCTACATCGTCTTTGAGATAAACGAATAACAGACTAATGCAATAGATTTGAAACTGACAAAAATACAGAGATTCCAAAGTATAAGTGTGCTTGTGTGTGAGCTTGTTTGAAACTTTTCCAAATAAGACTGTTTTAGTAATAATTATAATAAGTGACTACATATTTGAATTGCTAGAGAGTGAGGTTTATTCATATTTTTTTCTTTCTATGTTCTTTATTAAACATGGCACTCTCCTCTCTCAATCAACCCGCCATTAGTATTAAGAGATATTTTTGCTGTGAGTTGAAGATTGATTTAAGTGGAAGTAGAATCTGGGATTTGAATGATTTGCAAAGTCTGACAAACTCATTTCTTTTGCTTTGTCCATTTCTGATAGTTTTAAGAGAACAAATTGAAATTAATTTATTAATTACATTTCTCCTCTTCCAATATTTCCTTCTTTACTTGTGAACAAAGAAAGGAAAGGTTGGAGGAATATACTAAGCAGCTTTACCTAGCTCTTTACTGGTTAGTCATTACTTTCACCAAAACTGTTCATTCATATTTATATTCTATGGAACATACTAAACACACCTACAATGTCATTTTGTTGCCTTGGAGGCAGCTATACAGATCTCAGAATTGGATTAATGTACCGGTACATTGTTTACCCTAGAGCAATGCATACAATATAGTCCGATTCACTTTGTCATAGCTCAGGAGTGCTGAAACTGAATTTGTCTACCTGAAAGCAACAGCATTAGTAATCGTGTATTCCATCAGATAGTTACTCTTTGGTAACAATCTGCTAGAACACAGAATATGTTTTATTTCCATCATGATATAATATTGAGTATATGCAGTATATGGGTAATTAGCAATATTAGGAATATGTTTAGATGTGTGCATTGGAATATTTTAAATTAGTTTAATGAAACTTGGCTTGATGTACTTTTACATACTTTGGCCTAATGTTTGCTTTGTTGTGAACTTTGTGATTGTTCTAATATCAAATATTACATTGCTTGAATTTAGCAATGTTTTGAAAGATCTCTGCTTTCCCCTTTTTTTCCTTTTAATAATCACATCACTTATATTGTATAAAATGAATGCCTAGTAAATACTTTGGTTATCCGTTTTATGTTCTCATTTAACAATGTTGCTGTTGGAGCTTCACAATGCATATAAAAAAAACATTAAAAAAATATTGTTTTCCCCCTTATCACTAGGTTCTTATATCTTTATTTTTTGGGATAAACAGACCTTTCTATATTGTCATCGGATCCCTTTACGACATTTGGTGAATCAATTACTATTCCGGTTTTGGAAATGAATGGGTGTAACATAATTCAATTATTTGTGCTAATTTATGAAACTTTGTTATGAGATCACTTCCTGTACACTGCTTATGAAATTTAGTTTAATGGTTTGATAAGGTTGCCTTGAAACAAGTCTGTGTCGGACTGAAAAGTTGACTGTACCACCTTTGCACAAAGAAAGGAAATATTGCACAAGATTAACAAGACTACAAAAAACAAGACTGTAAGAGCAGGATAAACCGGCCCTACAGTCTGATTGTACTAAATGGGTAATATGGGTTTTTCCCGAAAAGAGCATATATTGAAAAGAAGAAAAAATTTTGAGAAAAGATCCCAGGTGAGAAAAAAAAAATCTAATCTTATATAGGTAATCTTTTTTTGAGATTTGATTCTCAGTTTTTCTCACCTGGGATATTTTCTCAAAATTAGTTTATTCTTTTCAAGACTACAAGCCCAAGCCCTCTGAGTGAATTTCTCTGGGATGTATATATATATATATATATATATATATATATATAAACCTAGGAGATGATGCAAAGGGAGCTGAGCTTGTTTGATTTTATTGTATATTCTTATTTATTAATTTGCTTTGCCCTTTTACTTTTGGAGAGAGAGAGAGAGAGAGAGAGACACTTATGCCCAGTGTATTTTTTTTAATTACTATTCTGTTTTGTCTGCCCGTTTAGGGGTTGAGATTTTTACCTTCTTTTCTGTTCCTCCCCTCCTCTTTTCTGGCCCTCGACTCGCTTAGTCTGGACCTTAGCTATGGCTGATTTAATTATTGCGTGATTCAGAAGGGAGGAAAGTAATCATGATGGTATTCATTAGGCTATCATATCCATTTTGCATATCCATGTATCCCAGTCTTCTATTAGACTGGGTATTTCTGTTTCCTAAGTTCACCAGGATACCCCTTTCCATTCTTGCTTTCCATATAACTTGTGTTATTAATTGTTGAGTGTGTGGAATTATCCCTGTTTTCAAGTTTCATGCTAAAAGTAGTTTAGCTGCTGTAAGTATATAAAATTATCATTAATATTTGTATTGTCATTTTTGGCCAGTACAAGTTTAGTAAAAGCACTTCTGGCTTAAAAACTAATTTTATTTCCGTTATTTGATATATTACCTTGATTACATCTTTCCAGAATTTATTTATGGGTATGCACTGCCACCAGCTGTGAATTAAATTGCCCTCATTAATATAACATTTCCAGTATCTGTCTGATGACTCTGAAAATTTTTTCTTTAAACGTTTTGGTGTTAGGTACCATCTGTTTGAGAGTTAAATTGGGTTTCCTTAACATTTAAGCAGTGTACATATGTATTTATTTAGTTTATTTAGAGAGCTTATCCGCTCTTCTTCTATATGTACTTGAAGTTCTTTTTCCCATTTATTAATCAGTTCTATCTGTTTTTTGTGTCTCCATCTGTATATAACTTTAGCGCATTCTGCCATTAGGTTTTTATAGTTCTTTAATTCGAGTAGGTGTTTGAGGATTGTAATTTTTTCCACCTCATTTTGAAAGAGATATTCTGCTAAAAAGCCCTTAATTCGCAGATAGTCAAAAGTGTCTTTGGGGGTGTCAGGATTACAGAATGATCCAGCACGTAGAACTGTGTAACACAGAGGACTGATAGGTAACAAATACCAGACCTTAGAATGGCCAGACTAACGTACCAAAGAATAGTCAGGAATAGCCGAGGTCAAGGGAAACAGAAAGAGACACAACGATAAGGAAAAGCCAGGAGTCAGGAATGCCAGAAAACAGGGAAGTCAAAAACAATGCCAAAGTCAAATAACCAGAATAACCAGAATCAATAACACGCTCTCGGACAACCACAAGGGAAACCACGACAGGGCACTGAGCAGGATGAGAACTGGGCCTAAATACCCCTCCTCTAGGTCTGATAGGCTGTAACCGGTCTTTGACCCCAAAGGCAGTTACCAGATCTCATTTGCATAATTGCTGCTCAGCATTAACCCTTCTGTGGATTTGGTTGTTGCTCGGCACAAC
Organism: Pelobates cultripes; assembly: GCA_933207985.1. Lineage (NCBI taxonomy): Eukaryota > Metazoa > Chordata > Amphibia > Anura > Pelobatidae > Pelobates > Pelobates cultripes. The sequence continues at coordinate 275,353,116 of OW240912.1, forward strand.
TTTTCCTGTGTGGACAGTAAATGTCATTAACCACATTTTTGTAAGCGGATGAATACGTGACGGGGGGGCATGTTGAATATCTCCATAAATTGATTGAAGGTTTTAATTTTATGTTCCACCAGTATATTTTAAATCCCCTTATCTCCCCAGTCTTCGAAGTGTCTATTTTTATGTTGTCTAACATATCTGAAATACAAGAAAAAGGGAGCACATCTATTATTCTATTTCTGAGACCTATGTTTTGAGACCTTGTTTGAGAATTTGTCCCACCAACTCGTTAACCTTTTGAGTACCTGAGATTTAGTTTGTGCCTCTTTGATGGATTTTTTGTTCTGAGAGCCCAAAGTTTTGTACAAGAAAATTAATTAACCTTCTATTCCAATTTTTAGTTATCAATACTGATTTTAAATCCTGACACTTTGGAGCATTTATTTATCTCCTCCAGAAGCTCTGGGACTGAGGTTTTTGGTTCTTCTAAAGGTAGTAACATGTCATCTGCGTAAATATTTAATTTACTTTCTCCTAAGGAGTTCCTAAATCCTTTAATTTTTTTATTTTGTCGTATTAGAATTGCAAGGGGTTCTAACACCTTTATGTACCGTAAAGGGGAACAAGGGCACCCTTGTCTAGTCCCGTTTTTAACACTGAAGTTTTGTAATGTGAATCCTGACCCTGTTACTTTAGCTGATGGAGAGTTGTAGAGAGCGGATATAGCTAATTCCAAATTGTTTTAAAGTGGCAAACATGAAACCCCTTCCAACCCTGTCGAACATTTTCTCTGCGCCTATTGACAGTAGCAATGGAGGAGTTCCATTTTTCTCTGTTTCTTTTAATATGTTATTATTTTTCCAAGATTGCTGATTGAAGACCTCCCTAGTATGAATCCTACTTGATCATTATTAATTAATTGTGGTATGACTATTTTTAATCTATCAGCAAGGATAGTAGATAATAATTTAATATCTGTATTGAATAATGATAAAGGTCTATAATTGCCAATCAGTTTTGGGATGGGGACAATATTTGTTCTCTACAACAACTCTCCAGGACAGCTTCCTATTTTCATTATATAGTTGAAAATGGTGGTAAGTTCCCCTTTTAGTGGGTCTTTTATTAGTTTATAGAATTTATTTGTGAAGCCATCTGGGCCTGGGGCAGTCTTTATTTTAAGCTTATATATGGATTTTCTGACCTCTATTTCTGTTATTGGCTGGTTTATCAGTTTTTATTGGTCAGGTAGGATTTTTGGCATGGATAAGTTCTCAAAGAATTCCTCAGTCTCTTTTTCCTTGCCATATATTTTTTCTGGTAGGTTATATAGTTTCTGATAAAATCTCTGAAACGCTCTACCTACTTTTTCTGGGGCCATTAGATAGTTTTTTTGTCTTTTACTTTAAATATTACTCTTTTCTGTCTTTCTTTTTTTTATTTATTAGACATTAGTGTTTCTGGCTTGTTACCCTTAAGATACCACTTGAATTGTAGTGCTTCTAACTGTTTGGTTGCTTTATTCATTAGCCGAATATTTATCTGTTTTTCTGTTTCTTCAATCTTCCTTGCTATTTGTGTGGAAGGTGTTGTTTTATTTTGCCTGTTATATTTGCTTAATGTTATATATAGTTTAAAGAAAGGCGGTAATCCTTTTTTATTTGCAGTGACTGCCATTTTTGTCAATGACAGTGATATCTGGTGTACCTTTTATTTTATAAAAAGAAAAGATTTGTTATATTCCTAATTTCTTCAACTTTTTTTTGAGTAATATAAAATCTTTTATACGCCACTCTTTACAAAATGTGTCAAAATTATCTTTGTATTCCAACATGATTGGACTATGTTCTGACCATGCTCTATCGTGTATCTCTATTCTTTTAACAAGATATAACATGGTCACGTTACCCAGGATAAGGTTGATTCTGGAGTATGAATTGAATATTCTAGAATGGCATGTATAATCTAGGTCGGAAAGATGAAATGTTCTCAATATATCTCTTAGATTATGATTATTTAGTAGGTTTTGCAAACCATTTTCAGTTATTTTCCTAGTTATCCTGTCATTCTGGCTCTTTCTGTCTTTCAGAGGGTCTACTACACAATTAAAGTACCCCATTATTAATACCAACCCATGTTTAATCTGCTCTATTTTCTTAAACACTTTTGTGATAAATTTTATTGTAGATTTTTTTGGTGCATAAATATTAACTAATGTGAATAGCTTATTATTTATTTCACATATTAAAATAATGTAACGTCCTTCTGGGTCTAAATCTTGATGTTTAATGATTAGGGAGACATTTTTTGCAAACATAAATGCTGCACTTATAATATTAGGGCATCTTGATGAGTCATTATATTTTGATTAGATCTTATCCAGTGGCTTTCTTGCAGGGCACAACTTTGTAACAGATTTTTTATCAGGAAGTCCACAATTATAGACCTTTTACATGGTGTGCTGATCCCCCTGGCATTTATTGAGATCAACTTAAATTGTATTTTCTTATCTGTTCTCGAGCTTCCAAAGTTTTATAAAAAAGCAAAAAAAAATTATTATTTGTGATTACATAAAAATAAAATGGGTTGATTTCAAGCAATGGTGTAAACTCAAGACAAACATGATAAATGGCAACAAAAAAAACCCACCGTACAGTATTTCGAGTAATACAAAACATTACTGAGATATAGGTCCCACATGTCCTGTGGGAAAAATGTACTGAGGGTAGACGATCTAGGAGGAGCCTACCTAAATGTACTACTAGTATAGGAAAATATATAAGTAAATAAATATATAAGTAATAAAAAAGAAAAAAAATATGAAAGAAGAAAACCACCCAAGTACTCAGTAATGTTCCTAATGTTTGTAGAAATGGGGATATGGGTGAACCTTGTAAATCTACACCACACACGTTTTGCTTATTGTTGAGTCTATTTTTCTAAAGTGTTTTAACTGATTATTATTTTACATTTTCGTTTTACAAAACTTGTGTTGTTCTTAAATCTATCACTCTTTCCCTTACCCCTTTCTTTCTTTTCCTCCTCGTGTAGGTGTGTGCCCTTCTGTGTATTAATAATTACCTTTTGTTTAATATAATTTTTTAGTGTACATTAAATAGTTTCATTCTAATTAGTGTAAACTTAAAAGGAAGATATTTTTTCTTAAATTGTGTGCGTTACTTATCTTAAGTGCCTGTTTAATCAATTTTCTCAAATAATCTACATTTCTCTATTTTCATTTCTTTGTTTCCCCTAAATTCCTTGTTATACTTTTTATAGCTCTCTAATATACCCTTTACCACCTTGTGCTATTAACTGCAAGAAAGCAAAAAGGAAAAGAAAAAAACAAACAAAAAACAAAAAATCCTGTAATTTCTCTTGTTTTGAATAAATTATTTTTAGTCTTCCCTTGTTAAAAGGTTGAGGGCCACTAATGTCATTTTTCTCCTTTCTTTTTTCATTTCTCTCCCCTCTAATAGTATTTGGAGCTGTTTTATGATTTTATTTTTGTTTAACCAACTTTTTAGGTCTTCTGCATAATTAATGGTGGTGGTCTTCCCTTCGTAAGATATGATAATTCTCGTTGGGAATCCCCATTGATAATTAACATTGTTCTGTCTCAGAATTAGTGTGCCATCAGAGAATGTCTTCCTTTTTTGTCTGGTTGGCCATGACAGGTCCTGGAATATTTTCAATGTTTTGAATTCTTCTGCTCATTTTTTGCTTCTTATGGCTCTCAGAATTTGCGACTTAATTTTTGAGGAGGCGCAGCATATCAATACATCTCTTGGGAGATGTTCTTGGACGCCATTAGGTTTGTTCACTCTGTAGCATTTTCCATTATGGAGATTCTGGGGTCCCATTCCACCTTCAGATGCTTAAAAAATTCCTCTATGTATGGTTCCAGAGTTTTTAGATTTATTTGTTCTGATACTCCTCTAATTCTTAAGTTGTTCCATCTTGACTGGTCCTCTACGTCTATAATTTCGTTCTCCATTTCAGCCATCTTTTTTTCCAGCGCCAGATGTTCTTCTTTGTGGACATTTTCCTTTTGTTCCAACCTGTTTAGTTTTTCTTCTATTCCTTGAAAACCTTGGTTGAGAGCCAACATTTCTTTCTTTATGTCTAGGGTATTAACTTGGATTTCTTCTCTAAAATTTCCAAATTGTCTGAGTAAATAGTCATATTAATTTCCTCCTTCTCTTGCCACTTGAATTTCTTCCACTTGTCCTTTATTGATCCCTTCCTCTGGTGGGATATTAGAGAGAAGAGATTCCTCCAGGTTTGTTTTATTACTTGATAGGTTTGGTGAAAAGAAGGAAATGCGTTTTTCTGTTTTATTTACAGGCTTTTTTTTTTTAGGTGCTTGCCGTTTTGTGTCTTTTTTGTAGCCATTTTTATTTTAATTTTAATTTATATTTTAGTTTAACTCTTTTTTTACTGGAGGTTATATTTTCTTTAGGCTAGTACTATCTTTGCTTTTAGAATAGTATCCTTTTGTGTCTTGTGTTTCTTGCTTCCCAACTTCTTCTCCTCCTCACTTTCACTCTCACCTTCACCTTTCTAGCCGTACAATTATGTTTTATTATTTTTTATTATTATTATTATTATTTCCTTTTTTTCCTTCCCTTTCCTTCCTATTCTGTTTCCTATTCTGTTGCGCAGAAAATTGCGCTCAGTAACAGGTATAGGGGAGAAGTGCAAGGGGTGTGACAGCAATGGAAAAAAAACTCAGACAATAACTAGAAGGAAAAGCACTAGAAGTAACAGAAGCCTCTGGGCAAATCCACTTAGCACACTACAGACCTTTTTGGTAGTCTGTTCCATGCTATGAGCAGAATTAACTTGATTTAAATAATCTTTAAATCACGTATTGCCCCTGTATGCAGCCATAGGCGTGCGCAGCCTTTTGCATTAGGGTGTGCACCCTAAAGAACAAACAGACACGCCACATGTATATGTATGTATATATATATACACATATACACACACATACACACATTGCTGTGTGTGTGATGTTAGTGTGCTGTGTGAGGGTGCTGTGTGTGTAAGAGTGCTGTGTGTCAGGGTGCTGTTAGTGTGATGTGTGTGTGAGGGTGCTGGTTGTGTGCTATGTGGGTGAGGGTGTTTGTGTGTGTGTTTGTGAGGGTGCTGTTAGTGTGCTGTGTGTGAGGGTGCTGGTAGTGTGCTATGTGTGTGTGAGGGTGTTTGTGTGTGTGTGTGTGTTTGTTAGGGTGCTGTGTGAGGGAGATGTGTGTGTGTGTGAGGGTGCTGTTTGTGTGATGTGTGTGTGTGAAGGTGCTGTTTGTGTGCTGTGTGGGTGTTGTGTGTTTGTGTGGGTGCTCTGTGTGTGTGTGTTTGTGAGGGTGCTGTTAGTGTGTTGTGTGTAAGGGTGCTGTGTTTGTAAGGGTGCTGTGTTTGTGTGTTTGTGAGTGTGCTGTTAGTGTACTGTGTGTGTGTGAGGGTGCTGTGTGTGTGTGTGAGGGTGAGGTATGTGTGTGAGGGTGCTGTATGTGTGTGGGTGCCATTTGTGTGCTGTATGTGTGTGGATGCTGTGTGTGTGAGGGTGCTATTTGTGTTCTGTATGTGTGTGCTGTGTGTGTGAGGGTGCTGTTTATGTGCTGTATGTGTGTGCTGTGTGTGTGAGAATGCGGTATGTGTGTGCTGTGTGTGTGTGGGTGCTGTTTGTGTGCTGTGTGTGATGGTACTGTTTGTGTGCTGTATGTTGGTGCTTTGTGTGTAAGGATGCTGTATGTGTGTGCTGTGTGTGTGTGTGTGCTGTGTGTGTGAGAGTGCTGTTTGTGTGCTGTATGTGTGTGTGTGCACTGTATGTTTGGGTGATTGTGGAGGTGGAGGGGGGCAGATTAGTTAATAACCCCCCTCCCTTCTTACCTTATGTAGGGAGGGGGGACTGTGCTGCTGCCATCCCTGGTGGTCCAGTGGAGAGTGAACGCTAGCCAGCGGGGCTAGAGTTTACTCTCGCGAGATCTGAGTGTTGCCATGGCAATACTCAGATCTCGCGAGAGAAACCCAGCGGAGCTGCTGGCTAGAGCTCCCTGGGTCCTCACCTACCTCCCTCCATGCTGCTGTGGGCCGGTGAGGTAGATCTTTGATCTCCCCACCGGCTCATGGAGGCTTAGAGCAGAGCCGGTGCTCGGATAGCGCCGGCTCTGCATGAGCCAACAGGGGAGATCCTGAGATCTCCCCTGCCGGTCTCAATCCATAGGCATGCCGCAGGGATTAGGGTGTGCCCAGGCACACCTGGCACATCCCGTGCGCACACCTATGTATGCAGCTCTCTATATTATCCCTATTTCATCTCTTCTTAGGGGTCCACTAATATTCAGGAGACCCAATGTTTGTACAAACCCCTGCAGAGTAAACATATAGTGTAACTAGACAGCCAGATTAATAGTAACTGGCACTTAGCTTGTGTTTTCTGTTGCTGTTTTCTCCTATTATCCATGTTTTATATTCATGTTGGATGTGCTCACATGGGTTAGCTCCCTTGTGTTTATCCATTGGTGTATCTGGCTGGCTGTGGCTTTATCCAGCGTACAGATAGCTCCCTATATCCCCCTACCTCTCCATTTTGTGCGGCACCCTGAGTGACACACCAGGTAAGTAGGGTTGTCTCCTCTGCTTTAGTCTGCTCCCTCTATGGCTCCCTCAGCCGCAATCCATGAGGACGCAGTAACACATGCTACGTCATCTCGCTCTGCCCCTAGATGTAGCCCAACTGTTCTGTGAGGACTGATGCTTTTTTTATTATTAAAAGTTGAATATATTAATTTTGTCTTCTTGGTGCTCAAAACAGCTAAAAACTCTATCAATAGTCAAACATTATTGTGTTGAAGTAGACTGTCATCTCAATTGCATAAAATAGTAGTTGTGCAAGAAAAAGATATACATAAACCTTTGTACAAAAATCAAAGTGAGGTCATAGCAAAAAGGAGAAAAAAGGGTCAGCGGTTTAGCATGTCATGGACAGTAACTCACGTTGATACATAGAGCCATAAAACAACTCACATTTTCTTGAGCCAATTACATTGCTCACTGATAACACTTGTGAGCACAATGGTCTTCCAACATCTTGACAGATGACTGCAGACAATCTCCTATAAAGAAAAAGGAACAGGAAATAAATGCATGTTATATTTATAGCAGAATAGATCAAATGCTCTGATTTAAATTCACAATATGCAGAAAAGAAAAATTGCACTTTGCAACTTGCAAGGAGCTGGACGAGGGCTCTGGCTTAAGATTGTTAGTCAACATAATGAATGGCAATTTACAATAACCTCTTTTTCTCTGCAGTGCTGAAAAACTGTACAAATTGTCATGCTTGTAATTCTGCCTGCATAATCCCAGCTAAACTGTGATTTTGTAACAAAAAATTATACCGCACCCAATAATTTTAGGTATAATTCATCACTTCATTTAATAATTCATTAATTTTGTAAATATAATAATATATGAGTATAGTTCATTAATTTTGCAGATTTGATAATATATACAAAAAAAAAGACAATATGTATAGTAGAAACAACGCATCCTGTGACAACCAATATTACTCCATGTAAATAAGTCCCTACAACATCCGACTTATAAATTATCAATGATACTAAACTGTATTAATATATCTGAAAGTCCAGATTACCATCCAAAAAAGCAAAAACATTTTTTTTTAAAAATATAAAAAATGAAAAAATAAGAAAAAAATAAGAAAAAAATATATAAAGAAATAATGTATATACAGTCCCAGTGTGTACACACTATAATATATGGGTGTATCTCACCACAATTTCTAAGGGTATGGGTCCTGTTTCAGGCAAAATCTCAGTATATGCACCAAGTTGATGAACTGGCCGCAGTACAGTAATATATCCCTGTGGTTGTTGCAAACTTCTTATTTCTCCTGGGTTGTATATACAGTATCTCCCTGTTGTCGTTAAGGTACCGGACTTCCTCTCTGTCTTTCGGTGTAGGGTCTTAGGCTGGGCTGCGCGTTCGGGACCTTAGAAGGCACTTCTAAGGTCCCGAGCGCGCAGCCCAGCTTAAGACCCTACACCGAAAGATGGAGAGGAAGTCCGGTACTTCTAAGGTCCCGAGCGCGCAGCCCAGCCTAAGACCCTACACCGAAAGACGGAGAGGAAGTCCGGTACCTTAACGACAACAGGGAGATACTGTATATACAACCCGGGAGAAATAAGAAGTTTGCAACAACCACAGGGATATATTACTGTACTGCGGCCAGTTCATCAACTTGGTGCATATACTGAGATTTTGCCTGAAACAGGACCCATACCCTTGGAAACACTTCCTGTAAAGAGTCATCTAATGTTTACGCTTTCTTTATTGAAAATTCTGTTTAATTTAGAATTTGTTATCTCGTGATCTCTTAATAGTTCACTAAATCCCGCAGGAGCCTCCTGTATGTAGTTAAAGTTTAATTAACAGAGCAGGAGTTAAAAACTTTTAAAGTAAGTTACATCTGATTGAAAATGAAACCATTTATTTTCATGCACACTGTATGAGTCAAAACTAGGGCTCCATAAGCAGAAACAAAAGTGTTGTAATTTCTAAATGAATTGAGCAGTAAGACTTCAGAGGCATTATCTATATACAAAAACTGATTAATGAAGCTAAAGTTGTTTTGGTGACTATAGTGTTCCTTTAATGTAAACTTCAACTGTGACAAAAAAACAAAACATGTTTTGAATACAACCAGGAATAAAGCACTACAAATTATTGTTGTTGTTATTATTATTATTATTATTATTACTCCTAACCTCATTTGACGGAGGCAATTGTACATGTTCTGACCAAAACAAAACCTGGAATTTGAGCTACATGTCTGTTCTTTCATATTAAGTGTAAACACACTTATTATATATAATTTTGTTCAAGAGAAACAGGGCTTTCATTTCACATCAACTTTAACTATCAATTTAATATGAATAAAATCTAAATAAAGTGTAAGAAATTAAGACATCTTAATTTCTTAGTTCTACATAACATTTTAACTGTGAAGTTCATAATACTCTTAGTTTTTACTGCAATAAAATACACATATTTGTGTTTATGGATTACTCACGAGCCACCAGTACAACAGTATCGTGTATATATTTTATGTGGTTGCAGGAAGTTACAGGGTCAAAAATAGGGCTTTCCCCTTTTCAGTTTATACACACTGACATTTGCCTGATTTTGAGACCATATGGCTGTCCAGTCATGAAAATATCCTCTTGAGACTATATGGCAGCTCAGGAATGAAAATTACTTTCATCGTGGCATACCATTTGTGAAAAATAGACAACTCAGGGTATTCAAAATGGGTTATGTCCAATTTTTTTTACTAGCCACTCGGCCACAAACTCTGGCCAAAGTTGTTAAATTCTCTGGTATTTCTGTCTGGGTTATCAGACAAGACTCCCAATATATAATTAACAAAATAATATAATTATTTATAAGTAATTTATAAAATATATTTAGAATTAAATTTTACATATAGAATTTCATTCTAAGTGTATATATTATTTGTGCAAAATTATATTATTTATTAGTTGGAGGATCTGCCTGGGGCTCAAGCAGTCCCCTTGCAGGCAATCTGTTAATCACACTGATCCAAGTCATGTGATCGAAGTGTCATTGCAATCACATGACTCGGATTGGCAGGATTGACTGCAGGGGAACTGCCTGGGTCAGGAGAGTAAGTATACAGACTGAACGGAGGGCTTACTTGTTTAGACATGCTGTGCTGCCCTAGCGGTTTTTAAGCCCTCCTTTTGTAGAATGGCATAGCACGCCCTAATGTCAGGAAGGGGTTAAAGGGGAGCAATTGTTCAAGATTTTTTTCTCTTTGTTGTTAACATGGACACCGTAAGCAGTCTGAACCATTCTATACATTGTCCAATTTAGTGCTGCATCCTAATATTTCATAATTTTATTGTGGTGGCACTCTCTTTGTTATGAAAATATCCTTTCATTACAAATCTCTTAAAGAATGCTTGAAAGTGAGTAGAGTTGGGTCATGTCCAGTTTGTGATAAGTTAACATAATAGAGAGAACACATAAGCAATGGTAATAATCTTCAAGTAGAGAGGTTGATATCAGGCCCGGACTGGCCATCGGGCACACCGGGCAAAGGCCCGGTGGGCCGCGGTGGCCATGGGCCGAGGCCGGCAGGGGAGGTCCCAGCAGGCCCGGACTGGCCATCGGGCACACCGGGCAAATGCCCGGTGGGCCGCGGTGGCCATGGGCCGAGGCCAGCAGGGGAGGTCCCAGGATCTCCCCCACCGGTCAATGCAGGGTCGGCACTCTCCTAGCGCCGGCCCCGCTGTTTGCCATGACGGGCCGGTGGGGAGATCAAAGCTCTCCCTCACCGGCCCAAATGCGGCCACCGGCGGGGAGGGAGGGAGACAGCCAGCCAACCAGCCAGGCTGGAGAGAGGACCCGGCGGAGCTCTAACTTGCGGCTCCGCCGGGTTCCTCTCGCGAGATCTGGCGCGTTGCCATGGCAACGACCGGATCTCGCGAGAATGAACTCTAGCCTCACAGGCTAGAGTTCACTCACCCCCGAGGACCACCAGGGAACCCCGCCACCCCGCCTGCCGGTCCCCCCCTCCCAGGCTAAAGGTAAGAAGGGAGGGGGGGACACATAATGCCTGTTTTTTGTTTTGGTTTATTTACACCCCCCCCAAACACACACACAATAAAATTTATACAGCACTCTCACACACAGCACTCTCACACACAGCACTCTCACACCCATCACACACAGCACTCTCTCACACAGCACTCTCACACCTATCACACACAGCACTCTCTCACACAGCACTCTCACACCTATCACACACAGCACTCTTATACACAGCACTCACAGCACTCTTTCACACAGCACTGTCTCACACAGCACTCTTTCACACCTATCACACACAGCACTCTCATACACAGCACTCTCACACACAGCACTCTCTCACACCCATCACACACAGCACTCTCACACACAGCACTCTCACACACAGCACTCTCTCACACCCATCACACACAGCACACTCACACACAGCACTCTCACACCCATCACTCACGGCACTCTCACACACATCACACACACTGCACCCCTCACACACACACATACTGCACCCCTCACATGCACACAGAACCCCCCCAACACACTGCACCACACACATACAAAATACTTCCAAATATATATATATATATATATATATACACACACACACACACACACACTCTGGATCCCCTATACACACACTAGATTCCTTGTAAGCAAACACATACTACACCTCTAAACACACACTACATCACCTATACACACACACACACACACATACACTATAGCCTGTATGCACACACTTGCTATATCCCCAATACACACATTCTCTACAGCCCATAGCCACATGTGCATCACATTACACCACAAACACAACACGATTAAAACCAACCTTATTACACAATACCACACCACGACCAGCTCATTCTACACACACGCAATACCACAAGCAGGCTCCAAACACATGCACAATACTCTTTCCTGGCCCTTTTGTCTCCTGGTTTATAGAGACACCAGAGACAAGTTGCAAGGAAACACAGCGCAAGCATGTTATTAGATTTGCTTGCACTGTGCAGAACAAATACAGGACTTTTTTCTCATGCTAGAGCTCTTTAGCAGAGCTCTGCGCATGGTCTGCGCAAAAGAAAAGTAAAACAAGGATTAGTTAGATTAAAAACAAAAGAAGGAATGTATGTAGAAGAGGATAAAGGTCTAGCTGACTGCCTCAATGAATATTTTTGTTCTGTATTTACAGAAGAAAATGAAGGAAAGGGACCTCAGTTGAGAAAAAGGATAAATGAGTCATTTATTACACGAGTTTACAGAGGAAGAGGTTCTATTTCAACTGTCAAAAGTAAAGACAAATAAGTCAATGGGACCTGATGGAATACACCCAAAGCTATTAAAAGAGCTTAGTGGTGTACTAGCAAAACCATTAACAGATTTATTTAACCAATCATTAACAGGAGTAGTCCCAGAAGATTGGAAGTTAGCGAATGTTGTACCCATTCACAAGAAAGGTAATAGGGAGGAGTCGGGCAACTATAGGCCAGTAAGCCTTACTTCAGTAGTGGGAAAAGTGATGGAAACCATGTTAAAGGATAGGATTGTTGAACATCTAAAAACACATGGATTTCAAGATCAGAGACAACATGGGTTTACTTCAGGGAGATCATGCCAAACTAATCTTATTGATTTTTGATTGGGTAACTAAAATTATAGATCAGGGTGGTGCAGTAGACATTGCTTACCTAGATTTCAGTAAGGCTTTTGACACTGTTGCACATAGAAGGCTTATCAATAAACTGCAATCTTTAAGTTTAGATTCAAATATTGTTGAATGGGTAAGGCAGTGGCTGAGTGACAGACAACAGAGGGTTGTAGTTAATGGAATATATTCAAAGCTTGGACTTGTCACCAGTGGGGTACCTCAGGGATCTGTACTTGGACCCATTCTCTTTAATATTTTATTAGTGATATTGCAGAAGGTCTTGATGGTAAGGTATGTCTTTTTGCTGATGATACTAAGATATGTAACAGGGTTGATGTTCCAGGAGGGATAAGCCAAATGGCAAATGATTTAGGTAAACTAGAAAATGGTCAGAATTGTGGCAACTGACATTTAATGTGGATAAGTGCAAGATAATGCATCTTGGATGTAAAAACCCAAGGCAGAGTACAGAATATTTGATAGAGTCCTAACCTCAACATATGAGGAAAGGGATTTAGGGGTGATTATTTCTGATGACTTAAAGGTAGGCAGACAATGTAATAGAGCAGCAGGAAATGCTAGGAGAATGCTTGGTTGTATAGGGAGAGGTATTAGCAGTAGAAAGAGGGAAGTGCTCATGCCATTGTACAGAACACTGGTGAGACCTCACTTGGAGTATTGTACACAGTACTGGAGACCGTATCTTCAGAAGGATATTGATACTTTAGATAAAGTTCAGAGAAGGGCTACTAAACTGGTTCAAGGATTGCGGGATAAAACTTACCAGGAAAGGTTAAAGGATCTTAACATGCATAGCTTGGAGGAAAGACGAGACAGGGGGGATATGATAGAAACATTTAAATACATAAAGGGAATCAACACAGTAAAGGAGGAGACTATATTTAAAAGAAGAAAAACTACCACAACAAGAGGACATAGTCTTAAATTAGAGGGACAAAGGTTTAAAAAATAATATCAGGAAGTATTACTTTACTGAGAGGGTAGTGGATGCATGGAATAGCCTTCCAGCCGAAGTGGTAGAGGTTAACACAGTAAAGGAGTTTAAGCATGCGTGGGATAGGCATAAGGCTATCCTAACTATAAGATAAGGCTAGGGACTAATGAAAGTATTAAGAAAATTGGGCAGACTAGATGGGCCGAATGGTTCTTATCTGCCGTCACATTCTATGTTTCTATGTTTCTATGTCTGTCCTGGAAGAGCATTGAACCAACATGCTTACTTTGAGAGGAGGCGTGTTTGTCATTGGTGATGACAAAACACACCTCCTCTGCCCCGCCCCCTTTTTAGTGGGCCGCTGTGTTAAAAAAATGCCCGGGCCGAATTTTTCTCCCAGTCCGGCCCTGGTTGATATTATATATAAGCTTTGTGTTGCATGCAACATTTTGTGAAATACAATTAATTTGTCATCAAACAAAATAAAGTAGCATTTTTATTTAATTTTAAACTGAAAATAAAGGATATGTGTTGTCTTATGTGGCTTCTGAAATTTGTGCTACATTCTTTACAATAATACATCTTCTTCTTGGTATATAGAAACAGCTAACCCACTACTCTTTTAGTGACAAAATCTTGCCGTTGTTTTAGAACATTGCATGCTGTTCTGTGTAATCCTAACATTCTAGAATACCCACAGCTCTTTAGAAAGACACCCCTTACATTGATATTTCTATGTTTAAGTAGAAATAATGATTTTTGCTAGCTATACTAGTTGAGAAAACTCTTCAAATGATAAAGAGCCCTCCTAAGATAAACGCAAATTACAAAATATATACATGCTGCTATGCTCATTGCTCCTGTAGAACTGTGGTAAAACAAACATAACACTTTCAAAACCTATAACTGTATACCAGTTCCATAGTCACAATTAACCTAAAGATCAAAGGAAGACCCTACTCATTGTGAATTGTTTACTCTTTATGTCATTGTGCAATCAAAACATAGTTAAGCTAGAAACATGATGTGCTATAATTTGTTTGTCACATGAAGGGAAACTGAGATGAGGGAGGGATGAGTTGAGATCTTGAAAATAACATAGACACAGGAATACTGAAATCATTAACTAGGCTCAGTAGAACATAGAATTTTTTGACAGTCAGACATTTTTGGGCATTATGTATCGTAGATATTTAGAAATATGCAGACTATAATAAAGTTAAAAACAATTGTAGTAATGGGTGAACTTTACAGCAATAATAAATTAGGCAACATTTTAAAAATGTTTGCCTTCTGTGAGAATTACCACAAAAAAAAAAAAAACCTCCTGTCAATTTTCCCATGGCATTAGAAAAATGTTTTAAAAAACACATAAAAATAACACAAACATATTATTTCATATTAGTATTTTCCTCATTTTGATTGTAAAACTATGTATCTGTTGAAATCCAAATGAAGGAGAAATGAAGCTTCAAACAACAACCTAAACATAATCTCCCAAATGAAATAGTACCCCTTGTCACAAATGTAGAAATTAACAAAACTATAAGAAAACAATGCATGAGTTAACTATGAACCCTTAACAAAAGCCATATGTGAATGATGTGCAAAATAAATTACACTATTTTGCTGCTTTTGCCTAACTTTTTGCCTAACTGAACTAATACAAACATTCCAATTTAAAAAAAAAAATAACAATATTGTATACCCGTCACAGTAAATGGGAAGAACTTATTCATTATGAAATGGCTTGTTTTATGTGTCATTGCACACTCAAAACAAAGTTACCTTGGTACACAATGTACTATAATTCATTTTTTTACAACTGAGTTGTGAGAAAAAAAAAATAAGAAGTGAGAAAACTACATACAAAAAGAAATCCATATAATTTGTAGAGTCCACAAAAAAGGAAAATTATAAATTATACCAGATGAAGGATAATAGTTAAGTGTAACCCTCCCCCTGAAGAATGAGTATTTCATAAAGATGTGATCTTTATGAAATACTCATATTCACGAGATATACTTTGACAAAGAATGGAATATGTATCTTATTTCATATATGTTCACAAGAAAGAAAAGGAAAGAAAAAGACGGAGCCTGTAGTTGCAAAACCTCCTAGTTGGGGGTTAACCCCTGTAGATAAACATACAAAGAAAGAGAATTGAAGGATGCAGCATAAAACAAATGGGAATGGAATACTAAATGGTGCAATAACCTATATTAAAACTTCACATTTGATAGGTCTAATAAAAAGTCCAACTAATGTCAACTAAGAAGAACAAGAACTGGCAACAAAAAAGAAATAGAAACAAAAAATAATGCTACAATAACAAGACACAAATAACAGATATACACATAAAAAAAAAAAAAATGTATAATGTAATGGCTCTTGTGCCTCACCTTAAAACTATCTACATATGGTAATAGAATTATGCAGGGAGAAAAAATTTGGTTGTTCTGAACCACTTTGACCAAATTTTTGGAGAGTTGTCAAATTTTAATTTATGCCACTTTTTGACTTAGTTGAATTTCGATACTGACAAAATTTGGGAAGGCCATTTGGGCAGAAAAAATAGCAGGAAACAAGATTTCTGTGACGGTGCTGACATACAAAAGTGGCTGGCAAATAGATATTTATATATCTGGATTAAAAAAATAGGAAGTGAGTGAACTGATTACTGATTATAATAACTGATTGTAATATTTTGCTTTCACTATCTTGAATTAATGAAAAGTGGGAATCATGAGTAATTTCAAGTTCAAAATATAGGATTTATCTAAAAATGAAAGGAAAAATTCAGTGGGCAATTGACCACATATATAACCAGTCTGTAGCATCAGTGACTGTCCTTCAGTGAGGGAAAAAAGCAGTACCCTATCAGTTTCTCCCAACTGCACCTGAGTACAACACACCCAGGCATAGCAAAACCTTTACAATGAAAGGAAATTGAAAAAAGCAGTGAGGGGCAGTAGCATCAGGAAAAAATGAATCTGAATTTTTTTTTAGTTATCGCCAGATTTTAGAATACTACTACAAATTTAGGAACAACTTTGATAAAACTTTGAAGGGAGATGTAAGTGGACAACTTGAACTTGACCAAATGATGATGTTGCAAGTATCAAAGCATAGTATCAAAACAGGGTAATCCAAGTGGGGGAAAACTGAACTCGAGGAAGGCTGTTTTCTCCACAAGTTGTGAGGGACATTTTTGAGTGTTGGGGATTCAGAATGTTCCCTTCATCAAAAAACACTGGCCCACTTTGAACAGTGGTCAGAGGGCCTGACAATAGCTGCTGGGCAACCAGACACAGAGCAAGCCATACACACCATCTTCTCATCCCAGTAGTTCACAGGGTAATCAGTAGGAGATGAAGAACATTCAAACAGGCAAGTTTTGACTTTTTCATAGGCACTATTATTCTATCAGCTGTCTGTTGATTCACTGTCTCACACCAAACTGCCAGCAGCCTTAACCCAAAACAAAACTGCACCACTCTTCTTTCGTGGGGTTATACTGCTGATGCTGCTTGGATTGATAGACAATGGCAACATGGTAGGTTCAATGCACATATCTTCCTCAACTAGCTGCAAATTACAAACCATGTTAATAAGTCTGTATTTCCAGTTTATCAGGATGTTGGATCGGAGTGCCATTTTCCCCGTAACCCTAGGATTACAGAGGGGAGCTTGCATAATTTCAGGTAAATTAACTATTTGTTTTCTGAGATGAGCATTCAATAGCTATCTCAGCTTCCTGACCAATACTGCTACAGAGTTGTGCCACCAGGAACTATTTCTCTGTTTTCCAGGAAGGCATTCATCATGTTTATGAGGTGATTGAACAAAAGGATAATGTGTTCCAAACTGGCATTACTGTGGTTCAAACTTTCTGTAAAGTCCCTAAATGTAATAAAAACTGACACTAGCGCTGTATAAGTGTCACTGCCTTTTTAATCATTGCTGGAGGGACATGGTTTAATTTGAGCTTATTCTACAGAGTTCACACACATGCAGTTTTTCAGTAACATATGAACTCTGTAGAATGAATTCCAATTTACCCCTGTCCCTCTAGCAGTGATTAAAGAGGCAGTCTCTCTAGAACCAAGGATACTTTTTTCTGGTTCCCAATAACATGGAAACTGTGGAGAATTGACAAGGGAACTGGAACTTTAGCAAAACTAGCTGGAAAATAGCTGGTTGGAGAAATGTACACTTCAGAGGCCTGGCTTAAATATGGAGTGTGGGCAGTAGGAACGTAGATCTGAGGAAGCAGTCCTTCACGGCGAAATGCATAATCATGCTACCTATGTCAGCATGCACGCAAGTTGAAACCCCACCTCCTGGAAGGAGAATATTGGTAGTTGGAACCTGGACCTGGTATTTTGACCAAACCGGAGGGACTGGGAGAGAGCCCCACTGGAGGTGAACTTTTGTCTGCTGATTTTAAATTTGTTTGTTAATAAAGGCGTATACTGCACCTGCACAGCCTGAGGGCAATCTTATACAGTTAGAGCAGACTCGTCTGCTTTAGTTTTATGAGTGGGAATTTTCTGCAATATATATAGTATTGTACGATTTAACAATATGCACTATATATTTTCTTTTGTATTTTTCTCCTTTATATTTTTTACACATTATGATACTGCATTGATTGATGTGCTGAAAAGTGGTATCTTGTAAGTCTTAATAGTGCTATGATAAAAGGGTAACGCTGCATGGTTGGATATTGCACTACACACCTTTTTTTTAGAATATTGCACCAGCACTTTGGTAGTGCTACATTAAAAAAACATTTTGCTCTTTATTAAGGTATTTGCACAAAAGTCTGGTTTAGTTAATAGTATATATTTGGTCTTAAAGACACAGCACACCTTTTTTCTCATTGTTTCTTTTTGTAATTCTGTAAGTGTTTTTGTTGGGTCAACACTTTAAAGGTGCAGCTTTATTTGTTAAAGCTTTTTTAGCGCTATTTTGTCACTTGGTATAGTTTTTGATTTTATGGATTGCCCTCTGCTGTTTCAAAATCTGTTCCAGCATGTCTAAAGGCTTGATAAAGTCCTGTGGCAAGGATGAAATGCGTAGACGCTGTGCCTTTTTCCTGCAAATTTGCCTTCATTGTTTGGAGTGCCGAGCATTTAGTTAGTATCCAGAATTCAAGTTGGACTTCCTCCACCACCATTCACATACTCCAGGGTGTGCCACCAGTGTATGGTCAAGGAGAGGAAGGCATGCTGGCCTCTAGAAGAACTCCATAAATTTGTGGTGAAATGCACCCACTGGTCTACAGCTTTGGTCAGCTGCTCCTTTAATGGCAGCATCTACGAATGATACAATGATCTAGCTTCTTATTCCTACATTAATCTGGGACTATATTCCTGCTAAATTGCAAAGGAAGTATATATTATGCAGCAAGGGCATGTATAAACTGCTTAAAGGATTTCTCTTCTATCATGGAAAAGAAAGCTCCCCCTACAGCGATCAGCTAGGCAATCATGCAGGTGATTTTTTAAGCTTGCTGTTTTGACATATCGGAGGCATGAAATATAACAATATGTTCAAGAGAGGGCCAGCAGGCATGTTAGTGGGATAATGTGGTCTCCTTGACCACATACTGGTGGCACACCCTGTCACAGTTGCCAGTGGCACAAGGCTCACCACCCCTCTTATTTTACCTAAAGGAGGTACTGATGTAAAGGGCCACCATCAGGGGGTGACAACCAGTGATGGTTGTCATGGGCCCGTCGCTCCTCGGGGGCCACCTGGGCCCCATGTGTAGCAGCGGAACTGCCAATGGTGCAGCTGCACCGGGGCACGCATTCTGATGGGGCCCAGCGGGTGGCCCATGCACTTAGGGCCACCTGATGGGACCTATATCTTCAGGCTATTCGCTCTATTACATGCCCACAGTGCAGTCCGGGCCCCTTTAAAAATGTCAGCCAAAACTAGTGCTGTGAGGAAGTGATGGCCGGTTACTTCCTCCAAGCTCACTCCACGCCGGAGGGATGAGAGACCGAGTGGAGGCATAGAGGAGAGTCAGCCGACTCAAAAGGTGTTAAACAGGAGGGTGGCTAAAAATTGAGCTGAATGTTTGCATGTCACTGTGTATGTATGTATGTATGTATGTATGTGTGTGTCACTATGAACGTGTGTGTCAGTATGTATGTGTGTATCAGTATGTATATTTGTGTGTATTTATGTATGTATGTATGTATGTGTGTGTGTGTCAGTATCCAAAATAGTCAAAAGTTAGTTGCACTCATGGTCTTCTTTAAAACCAATTCTTTATTTTCATGAAGGTTAAAACAGTATCAACGTTTCAGTCCTTTCCCAGGACTTTCATCAGGATCAATACCCTTATGAAAGTTCTGCTCCTGATGAAAGTCCTGGGAAAGGACTGAAACGTTGATCTTGTTTTAATCTTGGTGAAATAAAGAAGTGATTTTATGGAAGACTGTGAGTTCAGCTAACTTTTGACTATTACATATATATATATATACGTATATATATATATATATATATATATATATACACAAAAAAAATGCTTACATTCAAAACACACAAACACTGCTCAGTGCTAAATACAAGCCTGCAAGCATGGGGAAATAGTAGAACCACAGCTGTCAAAGTATTGTGGGGCTACTAGTACAGATGGGGATCTATCTTTGGGCCATCCTTGCGATTGGGAAGGCAAAAATAATTCTTGCACTATGGCTCTGTGGCTTCACTAGACATCACTGTTTGAAAGTATAAATTATTTTAGTAGTCCTGCTTTTTTTCCTCTTTTAGTCAGCTGTCAGTTTATACGTGAACAGTTTTCATTTTTAAACATGTAGGCATAATTTTAATATTGTTGGTTAAGCTTTCCAAATGATTTAATATTTTTTGATAATCTTTTAAAATTATTTATTGTTATGAAAACTATTTACATTTTGTAATATTTTTCAACATTTTGACATATTCATATGTCAAATAAATTATACTTTTTATATATGATATGTTTTTTGATATTTTAATATTGTCAAAGAATAATTTTATGTTTATCAAAAAATATTTAATCATCTGGAAAGCTTATCCATCAATATTATATTGAGGCCTTAGTGGCTGTCTCCTAACCCTCAATAATAAGTATCCTCCCAAGAAACGTTTAACTGTCTGTTTTTTTTCTACTTGAAAGGGAAACCCAAATACATATTAGAAGAATATTTAAGTATTTCCCTGTTGATGCCTCTAGCGAGTCCTACTTCTGATGTAAAAGACCTGTAAAAATCACGTAAAACCTCTTAACTGTGAAGTTATTTCACACTCTTTTACCAAAGTCATTTTAGGATTTTGTTCTCTTTCAATGTTAATACCAGTGTTAAAGGGACACTATAGCCTCCTAAACAACTTTAGCTTAATGAAACAGTTTTAGAGTATATATCATGCCTCTCAGGTTTCACTGCTCAATTCACTGCCATTTAGGAGTTAAATCACTTTGTTTCTGTTTATGCAGCCCTTGCCACACCTCCCCTGGCTCTGACTGACACATCCTGCATGAAAAAAAACTGATTTCACTTTCAATCAGATGTAATTTACCTTAAACAATTGTATCTCTTGCACTGTAAGATTAAACTTTAATCACATAGAAAAGGCTCTTGTAAGGTCTAACAAGCTTTTAACATAGCAGGGGATAATAAAATCTAAATTAAACAGAACTTACAATAAAAAAAGGATAAACATTAGATTACTCTTTACAGGAAGTGTTTATGAAGACTGTGCAAGTCACATGCAGGGAGGTGTGACTAGGGCTCATAAACAAAGTGATCTAACTCCTAAATGGCAGAGGATTGAGCAGTGAGACTGATCTATACACCAAAACTTTTTCATTAAGCTAAAGTTGTTTTGGTGACTATAGTGTCCCTTCGATGCTTGTTCTGTGAGTTAACCTCATAAATTCCATGTTGTTTTTTTCAGCAGATCATGCACATTTAGAAAATATATATATTTTCTCATTCCTGCAAAACTTTAAATGAAGGAATAAAGGTAAAATGTGTATTTTTGCTTGTGCCTGTGGATGCTTGCCTATTTATAGGTAGAATTCATCATTAACCTGCAATATCGAGGTGAAGTTTACCATCAGGGTTTACTGCAAGCAAAAGGATTAGAGTGGCACTCTAGACACCTGAAGTTATTATTCTTGCAGAAAAACATTGTGTGAAGAGTGTGTCCTCTTTTTTTTTGAAACAGTGTAGATTTCAATAGAGATTGGCAATTTCTGCACGATGCATGTCCTGTTACTTCCTGGTTTCTTTAGATTTAAATTTAAGAGGCAGTGAATTGATCAGAGCACCTGCCTTGCAAATACCTTGCATTGCGAAGTCTGTGATTGGACATCCAACAGAAAATCATGATCTGGGCTGGGGAAGAAGGCTAGGGCTTGCAAAAGCTTCAGACAATAGATCTGCTGTTTTTAGATGCACCCACAATGAAAACATGCATAATTAAATGCATGCATGTTTTTGTTTGGGGTATATCTACTAAATTGTGATATCAATGTTATTTGTATTTGGGAAGTGCAGTATCCATTTAAAGGGACACTATAGTCACCTGAACAACTTTAGCTTAAAGGGACACTGTAGTCACTATAACCACTTGGTCTCTTTTAATTGGTTATAGGGCCTGGAGTGGCCTGGCACTGTCCCTCGATTCAGTGTTGCAGCATGTTTGTGCACTATGCCACAAAAGAAGAGTCCCTGGCCACCCACAGTCCGGCCCCTTCTGTATGTGTAGCTAAGGCAGAGATTACACACTTCCGTGTTGTCATACCCATTCATACCGTCAGTTGGAGTTCTGACAGGTTAAAAGCAGTCAGCTGACACACTAAGCCAATCACAGCTGCCCATTGCCTCTCAGGGTAATACTTCCTTATTAGCCAAAGCAGCACAGAGGGGACAGACTGCCATGGACTCTTGTTTAGCATTAAAACATTACAACATTAAAAACTGTTTAATGCTGAAAGAAATGATGGTACCAGGGGACTCCAGACACTATAACCAGTTTAATGAGATGAAGCCGATACAGTGCCTACGGTGTCCCTTTAATGAAGCAGTTTTGGTGTATAGAACATGCTCCCTGCAGCCTCACTGCTCACTCCTCTACCATTTAGGAGTTAAATCCCTTTGTTTATGAACCCTAGTCACACCTCCCTGCATGTGACTTGCACAGCCTTCCATAAACATTTCCTGTAAAGAGAGCCCTATTTAGGCTTTCTTTATTGCAAGTTCTGTTTAATTAAGATGTTCTTATCCCCTGCTATGTTAATAGCTTGCTAGACCCTGCAAGAGCCTCCTGTATGTGATTAAAATTCAATTTAGAGATTGAGATACAATTATTTAAGGTAAATTACATCTGTTTGAAAGTGAAAACAGTTTTTTTTTCATGCAGGCTCTGTCAATCATAGCCAGGGGAGGTGTGGCTAGTGCTGCATAAACAAAAACAAAGTGATTTAACTCCTAAATGACAGTGAATTGAGCAGTGAAATTGCAGGGGAATGATCTATACACTAAAACTGCTTTATTTAGCTAAAGTAATTTAGTTGACTATAGTGTTCCTTTAAGGGTATTCGGGATGTAAGCGATGAAACTTCAAAATAACCACCTGCTGTCTTGCCACATTGTGAACATTGTGCCCTTGCAAAAAAATGGTCATCAGGTAAAATAGTAAGAAACTTATTTATGGACTCTAAATCCTGCTGTCTGGATCATGCATAGTCAAAGAGAGACAATTTGCCAATCAGGGATGCTATCTAGCTCAAGTTGTGATATCACATCCCTCTAGTGCCATGGATCATCTCTGATCTGTATTGATTAGATATAGTCAGATACAGTCATCTAAAGTAACTGATGGATGGCACTGAGTATATGTAGCATCGGGCTGGTAGGGTTGGTTATAGGTGACTTGGTAACAGTTATTGATTGTGTCTTAGGATTGGAGGCTGGTAAGAAGGAAAATAAGGTTGAATACAAACAAAATGGGAAAGGGAAACATTGTCTGTTATTGATTAAGAGAAGGATTTCTTGTATGTGACATCGGGGAATGGATGAAAGTACCAAGTAAATGGATTGGTTAAAAGTGACATGGTGAGAAGAAAAAGTAATTGGGAGTTACATTGGAATCATTAAGATGACAATGGAAAGAGTGTTGGTTAGTGAAAATGGTGCAAACACAAAATCAACACTATATTCAAAAAAATAAATCCCTGAAATTATTCATAAACAGGTCAAAAAATCACACATAAATACCTTGCATTCATTACACAGTCACTCCACTTACACATTTTATTACCTGGCTCAAAACTTAAATATATCCCTGCTTTAACAGTGTTGTGTGTGTGTGGACAAGGTTGAGATCTGTATGTAAAGGCATGCTGAGTGCCTTGATGGATGGATTTTGTGTGTGGAAGGAAATCAGAGTAGGCCTGAGTATTGTGTGTGGTGGCAGAGTGTGCGAATAGTGGCTGTAGTATCTGTATACCGTAAGTAGCAAGTGTTTTTTTTATGGGAGTTGGTTTGTGTAGAAAGTAAGTGTGTTTGTGTATAGGAGATGGATCAAGTGTGTACATGGTCTTTAATGTGTGTGTGCGTATGTGTTTGTTATCCAGTGTGTCTGTACAGAGACTGTATTGTGTGTATATTATTATTATTATGATTTTATCATTTATATAGCGCCAGCAAATTCTGTAGCACTGAACAATGGGTGGACTAACAGACACGTAATTGTAACCAGACAAATGGACGCACAGGAACAGAGGGGTTGAGGGCCCTGCACAATAAGCTTACATATATATGTAAGATGACTGAGAAGGGGATTGCAGTAGTTAAGGTGAGAACGAACAATGGCATGGACCAAAACCTTAGCTGCGTCTGGTGTTAAATAAGGGCGGATGCAAGCTATGTTTTTGAGATGGAAGTGGCAGGATTTTGATGATCGACTGGATATGGAATCCAGTGTGTTAGATGGTTAGAGGGAATCATTTTTTTTATTGCTGAGTATATTCCTCTAGCAAGTGTGGCCCCTGTGCAGTGTCGGAGACTTGCAGTGGTAGCCGCTCTGACAGGTCAGAGCTCATGGGAAGTGCAGAATTACCCCTTTAAGGGTTGGCATTGGAGATCTTTTGATCTCATCTGTCAGCCTCTGTCCATGACCATTTAGGCCCACCAGGTCAGTTGTCTGGTTGCCCAGTGGCCAGTTAGGGCCTGGATCCCTTTGGACAGAGCCAGAGCTCGAGGCTTAGACATGGACCCATCGAGTCCTATGGCACCTGATGGGTCCAGATGTTTTATATTTATAGCTGAAAAACTATTGGCCTTTGCAGGACTGCCTGGGTCCAAGGATGAAATGTTGCCCTCCCCATAAAAGTCTACCAATAATTGCCGACATCCATTATCTTAGATCATAATAATGAAAAACTAAAATGAAACTCAATAATGCGCTGATATAATCTATGTGGATGGCAAGTCAAGTGCTTCCAAGTGGAAACTGTACTTGTTATATGTATGGAACTGTTTTATAGCCAAAGGTGACCAATTGTCAGTATGGTAGAACTATAAATCCCATGATGCTTTGCCAGCTTTTTGTTGGCAAAGTATTAGAGGGCTGTAGTTCCACAATATTTGGCTTCCCTGTTTTAAAGGGACACTTTAGTCACCATAACCATAATAGTGTAGTGGCTCTGTTGTCTATAGCCTGCAGAATTGATGCACCAGAAATAAAAATAAATATAAATAATTCCTCTCAATAAACTACAAAAAAGAGAAAAAGTCCTCACTCACTAAATCCTTCATACTCCTTGATAGACAATACATTGGGATATAGAGGAAATCGAAAGGATAGTGAGACAAGAGGTAAACAAAATGGATATAAAAAGTGCATAAGAAGAAGAAATCTTCCAATAGATAGTCTCAAACTAATCTCAATTAAACTAATGTCATATACATTACTAAGTACAGGAGATATAAATAAAGTAAATCGACTAAAGGGCTAGGCACAGGCTACATTCACATTGCCCAGGGCAATGAAGGATTTAGTGAGTGAGGACTTTTTCTCTTTTTTGTAGTTTATTGAGAGGAATTATTTATATTTATTTTTATTTGTGGTGCATCAATAGGGTTAGAGCATAGAATCATTTCGGCTCAGTTGCTGTGGTCTAACCTGATACATTGTATTGTTACATTGTATCTATTTATACTTTGTAACAACTTATAGACTGGAACTTACTACAGATCTATTCAGCACTGTTTTTTTCAGCCGTATTCAGTCTGCATTCTCTTTTCTTCTTTTTTTCTTTTGGGTTAGGGTTAAGATTTTAGCAGTATATAATAAAGATATTTTTAAATAGGTATGTAATTTGTTTATGTGTTATATAATTAGCCTACACATAATTCTGTGTTGGGGTAGCTGTAGTAGAGGAATTCTCCCTCTTAGTAGGGATTATTTCCTCTCACTACTTCATTATTTTCTTTAGGTTACAATTTGTAGGGTTAAGTCCATTTAGCTATCCGTCTAGCCCTTTTTCCTGTGCCCCGGGCTAGTGTTCAATTTTTTGGACTCTGCTTTGTGGTACTTTATTTGTATTTTAGATTAGGATCTTCACTTAATTCTCTTAGGGCTCTCTTTTCCTGTACATTTAAATTAATTCTAAAATTATACTTTGTTTAAGTTTATTAATTTCTGGCATAACCATAGTTTCAAAAGTGATCATCTTCTCCGAAATCATTTGTTTTGGGAAGAAGTTGGATTTTTCGCTTAGGTTAGTCTGTTTGTACTTGATGTCATTTCTCAATTGTATTTGTAAGGGATTTAAAAACATATATTTCTTGAGACATAGGCTCCTTTTAAATTTATTAAGGTTTAATTTCCTCAAAAAAAATATTGATAATCCCCCCGGAAGACCTATTGTAGCAGGTATGGATGCAATATCCAGTAGATTATCCCAATACACAGACATCCAATTACAACCTCTAGTGCAACAAACAAGATCGTACATCTAATATACTATATCAGTGTTAAATCTCTTAAAGGAATTGAAATGGGAGGATAAATAATTTTTAGTCACTTGTGATGTCGCAGCACTCTACAGCAATATACTAAATGAATATGGCTGTAAAGCAGTGAAATATTCTTTAAAATATTTTCTGATTTTATGGATCCTTAAATTGACTATATATGAGAAGGCATCAATTTAATTTTACATAATTTCTTTTGGTTTAAGGAGGATTATTATTTACAGATCAAAGGGACGGCCACGGGGACCAAGTTTGCTCCCAGTTATGCCAATCTCTTTTTATCTGGTGACTGTAACTGGGAGCAAAACTTAGTTACCTATTGCCGTTATATAGATGATATTCTCATTATTTGGAAAGGTAAGAAAGATGACCTTAAGAATTTTCTATCTGTTCTTAATAACAATACTTGAGTTATTAAATTAACTAGTATGTGGAGCCAACAAGTAATATTTTTTTTTAGATCTATGTATTTTTATAGAAAAAGAGAATAAGGCATATTTGTATGGATTTAGCTAAATATGAGTAGCAGTCTCTATGTATTAAACAAGATTGTTTTAGAAAAAGGCTATGAAACATTAAACTGGAAGAATCAAGAACAGAAATCAGAAAGAAAGAAAGAGGACAATTATTACAATATAAACATAAAACTACCCATATGTCAGATGAGGTACCTTTTATTTGTGATTTTAGTATAGAGAATAAAAGCAATAGAGGATTTGGGAAATTTTTTTGGCCGATATTGCTGCAGGATCCTGTTCTAAAAACTATTTTACCTAATCAACCTACTTTCATTCATAGAAGAATAAGTAATTTAAAAAATGTATTAACAAAAAGTTTTATTAAAGATAAAAATGATCCAACCACATTTCTCAATAAACAGAAGGATTTATTTTGATGTGGTCATTATTCAGCTTGTAAACGAACAGGAAAAAAAAAAAACGACTTAAGAAACTTATTAACAAAGTAGGGGTTAAGTACCCTTTTAAAAATTAATAACTTATCATTCGAAAAATGTCATCTATCTTTTGCAATGCTCATGTGGTCTCTATTCCATAGGTAAAACCACTAGAACACTACATATTTGGGTAGAAAAGCACATTAGAAATATTATGAAAGTTTTTGACCTACATAGTGTATCCTCCCATTTTAAACTAAGCCACAATAGTGACTCTAGAGGAATGCACTTTATGGGGCTAAAATAGTGGAAAAGATTGGAGGGGAGGAAATTTTGACCAGAAATTAAGTAAAGTAGAAATGCAATGGATCTTTAACTTAAATACCCTTATCCTTTACGGTTTAAATCAAAATTTTGAAATGTGTAATTTTTTTACTTAATAATTTTTTTTTTTATAGGAGACATAGTTATTTTTAATGCATAACTAGAACAGGTTTTATACTAATGGTTATATACTTTCTATTTATGCCTATTCGCTATATTGGGACTATTAATACTATGTATTTTATAGAGATGATTTTTTTTCAGCTAGCAATTTGTTAGCCTATTTGGTGCTGGTTTACATATTAATACTGAATGTTAATATTATTGTAAATAGTGTTTTATACATGACTGTAACGGCGCTCCAGTACTCCAACCGAGTACCTCCGTTGATGGATGCTCCTAGTGCTTCCCGAGGGCTCCAAGCACTCCACTTAACACCATCAGCACTCCAGACTGAACCTCTCTTAACAGAGAAGCTGGAACAAGCTCTTAACAGAGCTTAGTGATTATAGCTAGAGATGTCACGAACCGTTCGCGAACTTCCCGCGAACGACTCGCCGCGGTTCGCCACGAACCATTTGCGGCGAGCTCCGGTCAGCTGACACATCCCGGCCAATCTCCAGCAGACCCTCCCTCCCAGACCCTCTCATTTCCTGGACAGCATCCATGTTGAAGGCAGTTTAAGGCAGGGGAGTATACAGTGTATAGCAATCCCCAGTGTAAATGCAGCCTTTTCACCCACACATGTTGAGGGTAAAACAGGAACTAAGCAGTCTGAGGGTTTATTGGCACTTATATGCAACTTTTCTCACAAGGTTACCACCAACGTGGTCTTGTGGAACAACCAATCAAACATTACAATACAGTCAAACACTCCCATTCATTCCAGCAAAATCCTCCCCTCTGCCTGTGATAGAATTACTGTACACAATGGGCTAATGTAATTATCACAGGCAGGAAAATACAGTTTCACACAATATTCATATTTAAAAGTATACATCACATTCACATAAAACTTACATATTCTGAACCAGCATACACAGTATACAAACATATGTCAAAATCATACAAATTGGTCCAGTGGTTCAAAAGTTAGATGGAAGTCCTTTTTGACCGGCTGCAAGCATGGCTTTCCTGCCCCAAACCAGTTCCACACCATCTCCTCTATCCTGGAGATAATTGGCTTAACTGGGTGTGGTAAGCCAATTATCTCCAGGTACAGAAAATATCTCCATTTACAACAGCAGCAAAACTACACAATTCCCATTACACTGAACAGAACCCCCACATTCAACCTATCCCCAGATAGCTTGTATCTGAGGGCTCAATATATCTAAACAGCACCCAGATCCCACAAACTGAATAAAATCACCATGGGGTTAAAGTTTAGCACGGACTGATGAGAGGTTGAGGAGGGACAAAACAGCCAGTTTCATTTAAAGGGCCAGAACAGTCTTTTAAACACCAATAAGTCCAAATTGTGTTTTTAAATGGCAATACTTCCCAGGGGCCATAGTCCATAAGCCAGGGGAACAGGGCAATTTGTCACATAAAGAACCAGTTACAAAAGGCAGTTTGTAAACAATGACATTTGTAATGAAAGTATTTAGAAAATTGGGCAGACTAGATGGACCGAATGGTTCTTATCTGCCGTCACATTCTATGTTTCTATGTTTCTATGTTACCTTCTTGTTCTTCTATACTGCCACAACGTTACAAATGTATGGAAGAATTATATATGTATAATATGAGATTTGAAGAAAAAGGACATATGAAGTACAATAAAGCTTGGTATACAAAAGGAAATACAGCATTTTATGATGGATCTCCATATAGAACGCAAACACAGCCATTGACACGCATGAGAGGATTGGTGATGGCTTCCAAGGGAAGAGCTGGAAGTGACGCGATGGCAGAGGCGTACAGAAGCAGCTGCCGCGTCAAAAGACACTGTGTAAAGATGAAGTATGGAACGCAGCGCAATCCCGGCACAATGGGAGAGGGCGTGCATTTCCAAACCTGAACTGAATCATCCCCCTATTGAAGGGGTATATTAGTAGGACGGAGGACCTTCTCTCTCATACTACTAATTGCCCATCTGTATGTAAGTGGTGAAATGCGTCCTGGCGAATGTCAGAGTTTCCTTTTTATGTTATATTTGTTTTAATATTCAATAGATGTAATTTTAATTATACTTTTGGCACCTTATTCCTGCTACCACTAAAGAGGGAGTGTGGACACAAACCACACACTGTGTATACATCGAGCCTAATATCGTCTCCACCCATGTGTGTATTCACTTGTGATATATCTTGGATTTTTTGTATATTATTATTATTTTATTATTTATATAGCACCAGCAAATTCCGTAGTGCTGTACAATAGATGACGGTATTACCCTATGTTAATATTTTTTTTGAGCCATATTCCAGGACAAACTATGGGATTAATGTCATAAAGAGTGGAAGGGTCGCTCTTACGGACCCAAAATCTGTTCCCACTAGAGATAAGGATTTTAGCTCATGAAAGTGTGAGCTAACTGTAAATAAGTGCTACACTGTATCTTTGTTTTGAGGTTTATTGTTTCATATCTGGTAGTGATTTTAAGGAATCCCCTGCACCAATAACAGTTAGAATGTCTTGTGTAATATGTATATTCATAGGCTTTGAACATAGAGTAGTTATTTGAGGTCCAGTGTGACTAAAAGTGAAGGTAGACCACGGAGGTTCTATGTGAGAAAATGTTTCTGGAATTCTCTTAAAGTGTCTATAGTGATTTCAGGTAGATAGTCAATAAAACATTTCTAATTTCTTAACATAGGTTAATAATTAAGATACAAGAAAATCTAGGACTCTTGCATTTACATGAATTTGACTATACAATTAGTTAATTTCATTTTACTGATTAAATCAATTTAATATTTTGAATTATGATACCATGTGATCCGGGTTTGTAAATTACATTTCCAGTTAGCAAAGGACTCTATATAAAGGAAGATAACTGAGGTTTGGCACGTAAACCAAATATGGCCCAGATTTTCACAGTTCATAACGCTCCTATATTTCTTGAGCCTAGTATTCAGTCTCCAATTATTTCTAGACCATTCTTTCTTATGTTACTCTCTAATGCCTTTACATGAATTCAGAATATTTTCCAAGTATGATTTACAAGGCAGCAGAGCAAAGTATGATGCATACAGCAACCTAAACTTTCTAACATATTCCTCAAAGATGGATTCTTTGCAGCTGACATTACCCCGTGCAATACATTAAAGTCTTCTCAGCAAACTAAAACCAAATCTGATTCAACTAGGCTTCATCAATGTATCTCAGAATGTGAATCAAAATCACTTTCTGAGTCAAAACCAAATTTAGCTTTTCATTTTCCATGTGCAATTCTTATGTCTCAATCATTCTTTAAAGAAATACCCAAATCTTATACTTGCAGTTCATCCATTCCATATTATTTGCTATATTCAAGATTTCAGTCTACATAAATCAATACAGATACCAAATGGGAATGCCTTTTAAATAAAATTAAATAATCATATATGATACAGGTATTTGTTAAACTCCTCGTCTTCTTTTTCGGTATAGTCTGATCATAAGAACTCTTTTTATTGCCATCCAATCAAAAAGACAGTTACCAGAAGAAAAGTCATGCTAACACATACTCATTATAACTTGCTTCTGGGTCAGAAGTTATTTTGGACTAATGCAAAAATGAACAACTTTTGTTTATTACTTGTTGAATTCATCTGAATATGCATACCAGATCTCAATATTAATCAGTGATAAACCTCCTCATGAGAAGAAAAATGAGAGAAGGAAGTTGAGGTTTGCAACTGCAATGGTTGGTAGTATATCAAATTTAAACCCAAATGGTCTACATCTAATCTTCCTAACTCAATAAATAAGAGCTGAGGAGTCTTTTGGCTTGTCCAAAGTTTCCTCTTATTCCCCTTACCAGATGAACAGTGGATAAGACATTTATATGTGTTATGGGGGCATAACTAACTAAAGAGAGCATCAGTCAACTTCCAATTACCACACTCTACATTCCACATATAGAGTCATTGATATTATTAAATCAGTACATACAATTTTAACTTTACCGTATGATTGATGGTTATATATGCAGCTTAAAATTGTTTTACTGACTTTTAGTATTAAACCATCTATAGGTTTTGTTTTTTTAAGTCTAAAGTAAATGATTGATTAGATGAATAATTATATATATATATATGTGTGTGTGTTTGTGTTCTTTGTGTAGATATCTAATAAAATATATTATATGTATATATAAATTATAATAAAGTGTATATATATATGTGTGTGTGTGTGTGTGTGTGTGTGTTCTTTGTGTATATATCTAATAAAATATATTATATGTGTGTATATATATATATACATATATATATATATATATACACACTTTATTATAATTTATTTTAATATAACTAAAATAAATCTTCAAAATTCTTCCAATGATGGCGAGAATAATTGTTAATTGTTGAATAATTTATTATATTCCAAGTGGATGCTGTCAGTTGTTTTATTATATTTTTCTTTTTAATGTATTTAAGCAGCTCATTTGCATATAATTGGAGCACTGTGTATAGGGCACATGCTTTGAATTATAATCACACTCAACAATGAATGCATGTGTCAGGTTTTGAAATATACACACACCTGTTGTCTATAAGTTAATACATAGAGAAACACATAATTTCTGCAATATACTATATAATGAGTATGATATGTAAATAATCCTCATAAATTATTTAGTTATATATAACATAACAATGCATTTAGATTTTCAAACTGATATCTTGGTATTAATACTATCAAGAATATAACTACTTATCTAAGACTATTAATATATACAGATTAGGGAACAGTGCACACACAAAAAAATAGAGTTTGAAATTTCACAAGGCTACTTTAAATATATTATATATTAGTAAACAAATATTGGGATTCAATTACACTATACAGCCATATTGTGTTAAGCCCATCTCTACTTCACAGTACCTCAATATCGAAGGGTCTTACACTAATTTTAACATGATAACTGCCTAATTTACTGCTTAAACTACTTCCAGAGACCCTACTCAATTTATTCTTTCCTGTCGTAACCTTTGGGTGTGCCCTCAATTCTTCTTTTTTTTAGTGTAGATTTGGAATACAGACCAGACTCCTATTGG
The DNA here is from genome assembly GCA_933207985.1 of Pelobates cultripes. Taxonomy (NCBI): domain Eukaryota; kingdom Metazoa; phylum Chordata; class Amphibia; order Anura; family Pelobatidae; genus Pelobates; species Pelobates cultripes. The sequence goes on from OW240912.1 coordinate 275,385,814, forward strand.
GCTGAGCATCCCACCCATCAACTATAGGTGCCCCTTTGGAATTGACCACATGAAAGCATAATTTGAGGTGGGTCTCTGGAAGCAATTTAAGCAATAAGTATTGTAGTTATCATCTGTAACAAAAGCACTCTGTTTTCCCAGTGGTTATTGTGCTTTCCCTTCCTGCAGTGGTTATAGTGTTTCCCCTTTTCTACATAATGAAGGCCACTTCACCACTGGGTTATGGAGAGTACTAATCACCAATCTTTTTCCTTGGAACTATGGCCCCTGTGACTTATTTGATTCTAGGACATTTTTTCTGCCTGCTGGGACTTTTACCGGTACCACTTCAACCTTTCGAAGTGATTCAAAATAGTACTTTGAACTGTCGAACAGCCAAAGTACCAGACCACCCATAATTGGAAGTGTGCTGCTTGTTAACCTCTCAGAAGTTATGGTTAACCGGAGCGTCTAGGTGGTCACCGTTTGTGTAGCCGAACACGTGACGGCGGCCATCTTGTTTAGTCGAACGTGGCCAGCAGTGTTTTGTCGTTGAGTGCATGGAATTAAAATCGGACACTTGATGGCACGAACACCGCTAGAACTTCCACATCCAGCTAACTTTGACTAAATCCCCACGAACAGAGTGCCGTTCGGTAAAAGTATTCTACCGAACACACTTCAACTCTGACTTTGTGCACGAATGGTCTCGTTTGAATATTCGAAGTGCATCTTAATCACTGAAAATAGACAGACTGCAAAGCCTAATTCTCTGGAACTATTTTGGGCATGAAGCTATGCATGCGGTCGGTCAAAAGGGACTTTCAGGAATTTGCTGAACCCTTGCTTTGATCTGGGTGATTTTTGGATATGTTGGTCACCCAGATCAGGGGATATAACATTTATGGGTATACGTGATGTTTTGGGGTGTTTTCTGTACTTTGTGAAAAATTAGTTTTTTCTGCTTGGGGATAATTGAGTTAAGTACAGTATCTTGCTCAATTACCTCCCAAGCAGAGGTTGTGAGAGTGTATGTGAGAGTGTCAGACATTGTAAAGTGCTTTTATTGGTTTGTACATCTTGTAATTCGGTGCTCCATCAGGTCCAGGGGGTGTTTCCCTGGCCTGAGGAATTGTATAAAAATCCAACCTGGCCCATTAAACTCTCCGATCTTCTTACCCTCAACTCGCAGACTCATCTCGTGTTGTAGGGAAATTCTATACCTGCTGTAATCACTAAGAACTTGCTCATCATAGATGTACACTAGGATGTCATATTGGGACTCCACAGCGCCCTTCCAGATTGGGGAAAAGAACATCTGGGCGGTAAATACCCAGACTACCCAGGGATGACCATCACAGCATCTTAATCTCCCATGTTAAAATGAGTGTAGGACCCACTAATATTGGGGTCCTGTGACGTAGCAGTGGGCTTAACACAATAAAGTCATATGGTGTAACTGAATCCCCATATTTGTTTGTTAGAACAGGCGATTTTAGTAGCCTTGTGAAATGTATGTATTTATTTGTTTAATTTATTGTCTGTGCGCTGTTCCTTAATCTGTGTTTTGTATATATTTTGGTCTTTATGGCAGCACCTCTGCTTGGACATGCATGTACTGGATGTGCCCTCCAGTTCCCTTTGTTCTGTATATACTATTATAATCCAATACATTTTCATCTATCCCTTCTGCTAGTGAAAGATCTAGTTGTTTTTTTTTCATACTGTCACCACTTCTGGCACTGGCACACAGGTGGTCTCAAAGGTGATAATCTGTGAGCAAGCATCCAACCCAACATGCTTGGCGGTTTCTTCCCTGTGCAATGCTTAGGACTGAATGCAAAACATGCATCATCACAAGGACATATATTGTACACATGGTACACAGTGCCCCCACCACTAGTGTTGGCAGTGGTACACTCTTTTGATAGTATAAAGCATAAATACAAATATTAATGTTTATGCATGACTACATTTAGTTGTATTTGTGCATTGAAATTATTCAGTATATTATAATTACATGCAAGCAACAGACTTGCACATTCCTTATGCTATATTTCAAATATTTGTTAACTTTTTTTTTTTTTATTATCTAGTGAAATATTAATCTATTTAAAACAATGTCTTCAACTAAGATGCATACCTTTATGAAAAGCCGATTTATGATTTTTTTTTCTGTGTTTTTGAATTCCATGTTACCATTTACATTTGCCATTGGAAAGTGTCGCCAAGCCCCCTCCTTTTGTCTCAACCAAAAGGTTTAATAGCAAAAAGTATCTGAAAAGGACTAGAAAACAGAAAGCCTTTGGTTTCCAGAGTAACTGAAAAACCAGACTCAGTCTCCATGGCAAAGAGAAAAGCTATTTGCTGCAGCCTTTTCAGACCTTGAACAGGCACTGACAGGTTTCCAATAATCTCTACACATTTTGTTTTGTAGCCTCGAAATATATTTTAATTTTAAGTATAGAATATCTTCAGAGCATCTGCTCTAAAAGAAAAATAGTAAATTGTTTCTCTAGTTTAGTTAGTTTTCAGCATGTAGTGTGCATAGATTTTTTTTTTGCAACCAATATGTGAAGGTTAAAGGGACACTATAGTCACCCAGGCCACTTCCTATCATTAAAGTGGTCTGGGTGCACTGTCCCTGCCCCCCTTGGTCCTGCAAAAACATTGCAATTTTAGAGAATCTGCAACAATTGTCTTGCAGGACTAAGACTGCCTCTAGTGACTGTCTATCAGACAGCCACTAGAGGCACTTCCTGGACTCTGGTGGACTGAATCCCTTAAAGGACCACTATAGTGCCAGGAAAACAAACTTGTTTTCCTGGCACTATAGTGCCCTGAGGGTGCCCCCACCCTCAGGGTCCCACTTCTGCCGGGCTGAAGGGGGAGGAAGGTGTTAAACCTTTCTCCAGCATCGGGCTCCCTCGGTGCTGGGGACTCTCCTCCTCCTTCGGTCGTCATCGGCTGAATGCACATGTGCGGCAAGAGCTGCGTGCACATTCAGCCAGTCCATAGGAAAGCATTCTCAATGCTTTCCTATGAACGCTGGCGTCTTCTCACTGTGAAAATCACAGTGAGAAGCGCGGAAGCGCCTCTAGTGGCTGTCAATGAGGCAGCCACTAGAGGCTGGAGTAACCCATATGTAAACATTTGAAACTGCTATGTTTAAAGCAGGCAGGGTTAATCCTAGATGAACCTGGCACCTAGACAACTTCATTAAGCTGAAGTGGTCTGGGTGCCTATAGTGGTCCTTTAAACAACTCTGGATGAACCCACGCTCTGCACGATGACATCCAGCATCAGTGAAGTCCCAATAGGAAAGCATTGAGACAATGCTTTCCCATTTAGAGGGCCTAACGTGCTTGTGGTGCTCACTGCACCACTAGAGGCACTTCCTGGATTCTAGCCGTCTTTGAGTCCCTTAAATGATGCTGGACATCCTCACACTCTGAATAAGGATTCCATCTAATTGAAGTGGTCTGTGTGCAGTGTCCATGTCTCCTTAACTCTAAAATTTTAATTATTGCAGTTTCCCTTGTGGTGGTCTACCAGGTCCTTCCAGGTCTTTAGCATGAGAACATCTAGCATGAGTTCTTAAAACCCCCTTGTTAAGCATTGATTCAATGTTTTCCTGTGAGGAAGTCCTAATGCAATTGAAGTGCTCTGTGCGCATGCACATTAAGTTATCCTCACAGAGGGACATCGGCATTGGAATCAGGTAAGTGACAAAAGGATTTTTAACCCTTCATCGGCGGCATGGGAGGGTGTGAGGTACAGAGTATGCCTAGCACTATAGTTTCCCTTTAAAACATTATTATGCAGCCATATTGCATGATATACTTGCTATTTCAAGCAGCAAAATAGTTCTTTAATCCCACACGGCTTGATTCTGACATCACACCATGCAATTAAACTATATTGCTTAGTGAACTGTCCCTCCATGCTACATTCTTGTCCCTGCCTGATATGGAAAGTAGTCACATTCTCCAAAATAACCTGTTGTCCTATTATTCACCCCCAATCTGGTATTCAAGTGCTAGGTGCGAAGATTGGTAGTGAGGCATAATTTCTCAGCCCAGGCACCTTTCCCACCATGACAAGAGGGGGGAACAGACTGTATTAATGGAATTATATGTTTGTATTGAGCAAAGGTTTATTAACCCTATGACTTACACTGAATAACAGTTTTTACTGTACAGTACAATCAAGTTTTATTATGGAAGTGTATTTATTGAAAACAAATATTGATTTGTGTGATTTGCAATTTGGAAAAATATTCCCATGTACAACTCTTCTTCATTTTATTCACGCCTGTTATCAACAATAAAGTAATAATTGTGTGGCATACCCAGTAACAGTATTGCTTCATAGCATAACTACATAAACCATGTTGTAATCAGTCAGTAATTAAGCTTGATCTCAATTAAGCTAAACCTATTATTCTCAAAAACTGAAAAGGGGCTCAAACACTCAGGGTGAAGGAATTGATTTGAAAACCAAAAGAGATTAAGAATACACAGGACTTTTTCCACAAAAGTTACATGATTGTTTTGTAGTTACTTAATTTCTTTAGGATTCATTTCTTTCTTAAAATAAGGACACTAACATGGTTATTTACTAAAGTGATTATTCAAATTTATAGGAATTTCAAATATATTGTACATTCCACTGATCAAAAAAAAACAAAAAAAATCACTATTTAGTAAATATATCCCCCAATGATAACATACATGCATTTAATTATGCATTATTATTCTTTTTTTATTGGTGGGGGAAGGTATTTCTAAAACCAGCTTGCAAAAGATACAGATCTTTTGTCTGCAGCTTTTGCAAGCTATTTCCTTCTTCCCTAGCCCAGACTTTCTGTGAATGTCCAATCATAGACTTCCCTATTGTAGCGGAACTAGGATAACCCAACTGGTTACCTCCTCTCAGCCAGACTGGAACCGTAAAGCATCCATTTTCCCAGTAACTAGATGAGACATAGTTCTGGGAGTCAACTGATTTTATTCTGGCCACACACAGCTTTTATCCACTGACCCCTAGCATGAAGTCTCCAACACAAAATTACAGGGTTTTCCTTCACAGGATCCTCTGTGTCAGGATCCTCTGTGTCTGAGTAAGAAAAGTATAACTCAATTATCTATCAGGTACAGGAAAACATACACAAAATATATAATACCCCTAAAGTACCCCCAAAATCACCAGGAACCCCACAAAAGTTATTTCCCTGGATAGCTCTGGTCTGAGTGTCCAATTTGGCCAAGTATCACTTAGATCCTTTTGGCAAAATTGGATTGCCACCGAGGTAATATTTTGACCGTCCGGCCCAAAATAGTTCAAGGCAGGGTGTGACTGGGCTACCGGGAAATTTCCTGGTGGGCCGGAACACTATCAGGCCAGTAGGCTGCCACCTAGTGCGCACCTACCCATGGGCCACACGGCGCAATTATATAGTAACCGTCAGGAGGGGATGCGCTCCCTTCCTGCCGGTCACAGAATGTAGCATGGCCAAGCAGGCAGACTGCGGGTAGAGGAGCTTCTTTTACCCTACCCGGTCTGATAGGAAGTGCTCACAGAGAGCACAGAACTGCTTCCTGTCAGACCGGGTACAGTGAGCAGGAGCTCCTCCCCCGAGGTCTGCCATCTTGGCCACAGGGAGAGCTGGGGGGGGGGACTAACTGGACACATGGTGGCTGGGGAGGGGAGGAACTAATGGGACACATGGGGGCTGGGGAAGAACTAATGGAACACATAGGGGCTGGGGGAACTAATGGGACACATGGGGACTGGGGGGAACTAATGGGACACATGGGGGCACTAATGGGACACATGGGTGCTGGGGGAGAACTAATGGGTCATGTGGGAGTTTGGGGGGCTGTAGGGACACATGAAGGGCTGGGAGGGAGTATAGGGACACATGGAGGACTGGGAGGGGGTACATTGGGGTCTGGAAGGTAAGAGACACAGGGAGGGCAGGGGGAATGGATTGAGACACATAGAGGGCTGGCGGGATGGATTGAGAAACATGGAGCGATGGGGGGCTAATTAGACACATGTAAGGCTAGAGGGGGTGGAATGAGACACATGGAGGGTTGAGAGGGTGGCTATAGGGACACATGAAGGGATGGGAGTATAATAACTCATATGAAGGGGCTAATAAGACATATGGAGGAGCTAAGGGAGCTAATGAGACACATGGAGGTCTGGGCGGATGGATTGAGGCACATGGAGGGATGGAGGGGGTAATGATATCCATGTAAGGCTGGAGGGGTGGAATGAGACAGAGGGGCTGGGAAAGGGGACAGGAGACACACAGAGGGGCTGAGGAAGGGGAGAATGAGACATACAGAGGAGGTGTTGGGAAAGAGACACACAGGAGTGCTGCGACCTGGAAAAGAGACTAACAGAAGGGCTGGGGAAGGGGAGAAAGAGACAAAGGGGCTGGGGCTAAGAGACACATGAATGGGACATGGGGGAAAAAGACACAAACAAAATGCATCTTCACTTGTGTCTCCTGTTCTCCCTGTAATTTAGAGTTGACCGGTGAGAGAAAGACTTCCTATTAAAGGGACACTATAGTCACCAGAACTTCTACAGTTTAATGTAGTGGTTCTGGTGTCTGGTCCCTGTATGCTGAGCAGTGTAAATGCTACCTTTTCAGAGAAAAGGCAGTGTTTACATTGCTGCCTAGGAACATCTCTAGTGACAGTCACTCAGACGGCCACTAGAGCTGCTTCCTAGTCCAGTGCTGCACAGTGTGCAGCACTTATGTTGAGCATCTCCACACTCGGCATGGAGGCGCTGAATGCTCCCCATAGAGAAGCATTGATGCAATGCCTCTCTATAAGGAGATGCTGATTGGTGCGATGAAGAGCAGCGATTTGCCACAAATGCGCAATAGCATCCCAATGCTTTCCTATGGAAATTAAATTGGTGTTGACTGAGATCATCCAGTTGTTAGCCAAAGTGAAGAGCATACTCTTGTTACTTCAAAATAAGCAAGATAACGTCATTTTTTTACTCTGTGCAATAACATACATTCACAATTTCAGTCCAATTGCGAAACTCTCCTTAATATGTCAAGGTAGTTGGACTGAAACATTGATTATATGGAAATGCCCGTCTGCTTACAACAAATACACTCTTTTGTTTATTTTGAAGCCCTATGAGTGCTTTCTTTCACGTTTGAGTGATAGTTTTCAGTTTTTTTTTCCGCTTTCAAATCTGCACACTATGCTGGCACAATGCATTATGGGGCTGGTATAGAATTTTTTTCCAAGGCTGCTTTTCATTCCCAGTCCAGCCATGGTTCCAGGGAAAAAGGTGCCTCGGGCGATCCCTGTTCGGGAGTTCCTGTGCAAACACCATACAAAGGATTCTCCTTATTTCGGGGAGCGAATGCTCCCCCAAGTCGGTAGTTCACATCACCCAAACGTCGTTTGCATAGCTGGTCGGGAAGTACGATTAGCAGTGATATAATCTGTTCCCGGGGTTCGGGCAAGTGCCTACAAAGAAAGGGTTTCAGGCACTCGACGCAAAATGGACGCCATTCTTTTGTCAACCACGTGTATTCGGTTATGTGAAATGGCTGCCACCCAGGGGAAGCATTAATTTATTACTTCCCTTGTGGTTTCACAACTACGTTACTGGTGTTAATGTTCTCATGGGGTACAAGGGTGGTCCTCGTTCGGGAGTCGAATACAATGTGTTCGGATATAATAACTCCCAAACGGATAAAAAGAAAAATCCACAAAAGGAACGGTACGTTCCATCACACCTATGTAGCTCATTGAGAAATCTTTGCAAGGCAGGTGTTCTGGACAATTGCTGCCTCTTGAGTTTAACCACTGGGAGGTGGAAGGATGGATGACAAGGTTAATTTATAAAAGTGTTTATTTCTAAAATTGTCCTTTTGTAAAATAAAGAAAAGAATAATAGAACACACTCTTCACACATAAGGCACTTCAGCAAGCTATACTGCTTTAGATGGTTGGTATTTTCCTTTAAGACAGCATAGTTGACTTTTAGAGAATTTTTTCTAGTTTGGCTATTTTGCCCTTAAAATTTAAGTTCATTTTGAATTCTCACTTTAGTAGACAATAGTGAATATTTTTCATCAGGCGTCTCCACTATGGAGTTGAGAGAGACACACAAGTTTGGTAAGTATAAATGTACAAGATGGAAACAGGAAAAACACACAGCAGGGATCAGAAGGGATACACAAAGGGGCTAGGAATTGAGGTTTAGAGAAAGGCACAGGGCTGGTTAGAAGAAATGCACAAGGGGGTCAGGAGACATTCACAAGGTGATCATGCGATATGCAAAAGGGACTGAGTAGGACAGGAGAGGAAGAGAGGGTGAAGGGGTCTTGAGACACAAACAGGGGGTGAGGGAGTGTAGAGTGGTACTTATCAATGTGGCTCACCTTTCTTCTACAGGAGAAGTAAAAGGCCTGTCCTAGTTGTGCATATATTGCCTGCACAAGCATGGAACCCACGTAGTTCCTCATTTAATATCTGGAAGCAGGATTATAAAAGCACCTAGTTTGTAAACTACTGGAGCTATAATTCAGTCTCACGAGGGAAACAAGCAGTAGAATACTCTCTGCACTATAACTCTTGGAATGGTTGTTTTGGCACTTAGATTGACTTTAATAAATTATCTTTAAAAAGTAGGGCAGTGAGTGTGATGAAGAGCTCTTCTACAAAATTAAGATGTCTATGGCTCTCTGAAAGCTCTCTAAATGTTTGTGACTAGAACTGGGAGAGTCTGAAAGAATAAGAGTAGTATTAGGATTATATTCAATTAACCCTATCTATCCAAGAGACCACATTTTCCAGTTCCCATCTTAGAGCTTGCAGTAGAAGTAAATAGTTTGCAGAGTATACGGAAGCATAATCTGATGTCACCTGAATTTCCAAAAAGCAGAAGAATGACTTAAAATGCAGTCCTTGCTGCAACCGAAGCAGTCCAGTATCAGTAGCCAACATATTGAAGGGCGCTTTATTATAACATACATGTATAATTAATTTTATATCAAGAAAGAGAACCAAACCTATCCAAAAATTCAGATAAAGGGGGTATAGCTAGAAGTTGGTTATCGACAGGAAGTTACTCATATATATATAACATTTTGATGTGCTCCTAGAATTTACATTATACATGAAAGCAACTTTATGTATGTTAAAGAACTAATGTAAATGTTATATGGCAATCAGCACACTATTATTTTTATAGTTTTTTCATATTAACAGAAACAATATAAATAAATATTTATATTTAAAAAGTCTAATTAATGTGCCTGCACTTGTACACACAAAACAAATTTATTATTTAACTTCCCTTTGAAGATAGAGTAACTTCATAGCAATTGTCTTTTATTCAAAGTTCATTGGATCAGCTACCCTGCATCTCAAGTACACTGTAAATTCTACTTGCTTGAGTTATTTGCAAGATATGTCCAAATTATGCAATGTACAAAAAGCATCTGGGTAATTCATCATAGGTCTACAAACCCTGCAATACAATTACCTAAATTACCAGTGAACATTGTAAGTGCTCCTTGTGGCTAATCATTCAGCCCTCATTGAATTGCTTGACTTGCTAGTGGTGTGTTCTTTACATCAATTCCTCAATCTAGCTTTTAGATACAGAATTATGGCTATACTGATTTTAACTCTTTGTTATTGATGTATTTTTCTTTTTATTTATTATGAAATCTGTTTGAACATCTTTCTATAAGTCTAATTTAACGGATTACTGATTAGAAGCTGAAAATATACACATGTAAATTAATATTAACTAATTTACTGCCAGAATGGTTTATATTCCCTACATAGAATGCATGACAAATTATATATATATATATATATATATGTGTGTGTGTGTATGTATGTATATATATATATGTATATATATATATAAATAAACATAGAAACATAGAATGTGACGGCAGATAAGAACCATTTGGTTCATATAGTTTGCCCAATTTTACAAAAACTTTTAATTAGTCCCTGGCCTTATCTTAAAGGACCACTCTAGGCACCCAGACCACTTCAGCTTAATGAAATGTCTGGGTGCCAGGTCCAGCTAGGCTTAACTCATTCTTTTATAAACATAGCAGTTTCAGAGAAACTGCTATGTTTATGAATGGGTTAAGCCTTCCCCCAATTCCTCTAGTGGCTGTCCCATTGACAGCCGCTAGAGGCGCTTGCGTGCTTCTCACTGTGAAAATCACAGTGAGAGCACGCAAGCGTCCATAGGAAAGCATTGATAATGCTTTCCTATGTGACCAGCTGAAAGCGCGCGCAGCTCTTGCCGTGTGTGCGCATTCAGCCGCATGGGAGGAGAAGAGGAGGATCGGAGGAGGAGAGCTCCCTGACGAGCGCTGGAAAAAGGTAAGTTTTTACCCCTTTCCCCCTTCCAGAGCCGGGCGGGAGGGGGACCCTGAGGGTGGGGGCACCCTCAGGGCACTATAGTGCCAGGAAAACAAGTATGTTTTCCTGGCACTATAGTGGTCCTTTAAGTCTAGGATAGACTATATAAATATAGTCTCCTCCTTTATTGTGTTGATTCACTTTATGTATTTAAATGTTTCTATCATATCCTCCCCGTCTCGTCCCACATACTATACATGTTAAGATCCTTTAACCTTTCCTTGTAAGTTTTATCCTGCAATCCATGAACCAGTTTAATAGCCCTTCTCTGAACTCTCTCTAAAGTATCAATATCCTTCTGGAGATACGGTCTCCAGTACTGCGTACAATACTCCAAGTGAGGTCTCAACAGTGTTCTGTACAATGGCATGAGCACTTACCTCTTTCTACTGCTAATATCTCTCCCTATACAACCAAGCATTCTGCTAGCATTTCCTGCTGCTCTATGACAATGTCTTCCTACCTTTAAGTCATCTGAAATCATGTTGAGGTTAGGACTCTATCAAATATTCTGTACTCTGCCCTTGGGTTTTTACATCCGAGATGCATTTTCTTGCACTTATCTACATTAAATGTCAGTTGCCAAAGCTCTGACCATTTATCAGTTGTCACAGCATCTGACACAACATTGGTGGCCACAATGCCACTCTTGAATTTATTTAGCAGTACCCTCTCTATGTTTAACAGTTGTCAACAGACATTTTAGGTTGAAGTCGATGAATATCTTAATGATAGAGAAAGCAATTTATAACACTCAGGAATGATCTTATGGATAGTCTCATTCATCATACTGATTTTTTTTTCCCAGTTATAATTGTTTTGGTTTTATTATCACGCTCCATATAATAATGTAACATTGCATGCTATTAGCTGAAAAGGTGAGAATCTTACACCATCAAGCAGGCAGTGGTAGCAGCTGTGAGTATTTACTAGTCTGGCTTTAATTCCACCATTATCTGTAGGTAGCAGGTCAACAGACAGAACTGACAGTCAGTGTTTACTAACAGTGTGCCATTTAAGCATTTTTATGAGTATGACTGACTCTTACAGTGCTTAAAAGTGTGTAAAATTATTTTAGATGGGTGTCTTTAATTTAAGTCTGGCAACATTTGGTCAGTTGCTTGTTCAATCACATAACATTTCAGAATCACCATTTACAGACTTTTCCATAACGTGTTTTTCACTCTGCTGAAATTAAACACCTCTTAATTTTTATTTGTTTTAAATAGGCTTGAGGACAATACAATTATGGTGGCGGTATCTAGATATAATAAGTAGTCTACTATAAGGAGAAATGTGTCATGTAGTTCACCAAACTAAATGCATAGAGATTAGCCAACATATTATGCAATAGATTTTCAGTGAGTACATATGCATAGCATTAATTTCTTTTTATTGTGGCAAACCAGAGCACTTACATGCAGATTAAAAATATTTGATTGATGTATTCATGTTCATGTTAACAAGATAATCTCAGTGAAATATCCTATGTATTAGCAATAAATCCACATACATTTAAAGATGGCATATAAAGTCACATAACTGGATATAGACAATGAGCTTCCTACTGGTTCCTTTATGAAAGGTCAACAGGTTTATTTTGATGATATAATTTTTCAGCTCTCCCAAAAAATCTATACATTTCACTTATTTACTAGGTAGCAAAGTAAATGGCAATAGAGAATGGAATGATTTTAGTGCTCCAATACATTCATGGAGAAATAGGTAAACGGGTACTGATCCTTAGAATGACTAAAATGAGCAGTAATAGCCAGTGACACAATTGTGTATAGCCAAAAAAAAAGATAAAAATTGCTGTCAGGGTACCAAAATGGATAATTGTCAAAAGCAAGCTGAATAACAGAACCAGAAATCAGAATAGTCAATCACAAATCAAGACTTTGAATCAAAATCACAATAGTGCTGCACCAAAGATGTCAGAATGCCTTACTAGCACTCTCTTTTGAACACTTAGCATTTTGAAGGCTTTAATTTTATGGCAAGACAGGAGGCTTCATATTTGCCTATCTTTCTTTACTGTAACTCCCAGCAGCAAAGAAACAGTTAACAATCAGTGTAAAAAGTTTAACCAATCAGCATGTACCACAGTAATATAAACTGCCATTAGGCTTCTCCCAATTCCTCTTTCTTTGCTGCTTAGCCTCCCAGGTGAGTCTATTCTAATTATATCCCTATTAATGCTCAATTTAGCTGACTATTATCCCTTTAACATCATTTGAATATATTACATATATTTTCTGTTTCTTTAATTTTATTTATGTGCAATATATGCTCCTTTTATTAACAACTGTTAAGTGGGCTGACATTCTAGTCAGCCCACAACTTCAGATTACTTCATATTTATTTCATTAATTATATTGTGCTCTGTCAGTTTAAATCTAGAGCACTGACAGTTTCACCGCGGCTCCCGGGATCTTGCCGGTCCGTTCAGCCGCTCAGTTCTCTATACACAATTTGTGTTTCCCTGGCGTCCCCATAGAGACGCGTCCTGCCTTTCCTCCTGCCGCGGCCATTTCTCTTACCTTTTTCCCGGGCTTTTTGACTCAGCGCATCTTGTGGAAGGTTTCTGTGCAACGGTTTCGTTTTGTTTCGGCTCTTAACTGCAAACGCGACCCAGCTGTTCGGTAAGTATACTTTTTCTTCTTAAAGTCCCAGTTTGTTAGTTTACTTAAAGGTATACACTCCCATACTCAAAATATCAGTTTTTCTGTTTACAGATACCCAATTACACAACAAAGTGTTTCAAAAAACCCTTGCTTGATTTTGAGGGTGTCCCCCTCTAGCCTATATTCTGAGGGTGACCCCCTCTAGCCTCTTTCACATCACTAGACGCACCAAGACTAATTCATCTACAGTGAGTTATCCCTATTTTTTGGAGAAACCCCTTCTCTGGGTAGCCCGTTGCATAAGACACTATATCTCTCGCACTACCCCTCTTAGGGCACCTACTGGGCCCCTCCTGGTGTCTTATGTGCGACCACACAAACCAGTCTCGTGCCCTACCATTGTTCGATGGATTAAATGGCATTGATCCGTCTTTCGGGGCTCACTCGGTTAGAGGCGGGGCCGCCTCCTATGTATTCATAGATTTTATCCTCCGCTGATTGGTCTAGAGAATCCACTTTCCGTACCTTTTATTTTAGACATTCTCCACACGTTTCTTTGTCCATGCTATCTACGCGTTAAAATAACAAATATGAAGCCTCCTGTCTTGCCATAAAATTCGGGATTATTCTAACTTTTAGTGACCAAATAATCTAAATTTTATTAAAGAGAGGAGGCGAATATTTTCCCACCCTTGAATATCTTTACCCACCCTAATAGGTAAGTATCTAAACTTAGTACCTCCATCTCTAACTAGGTGGCTAGCATTCTCTCAACTTTTTCTAGCCTATAGTTAGTTAGCCTCGTTAGTTCATTATTATATGTTAAGCTTGCATTCAAATTGGACGTTAGTTTCATTGCATTTTAATTTGATTTTCTCTTGCCAAAGAGACCATACTTTCATGATGTTTCTCTTTCCTCCTAGGGTGAAGATCACTCGTCATCTCTGTCTCAAGTCTCCCCCACGGGTTGAGCACTGTTTTCATCCCATCGGATACTTACACCGTTACCTATTCATCATTCTAATGGTTCTACGTTTACATGGTTGACTCTACGGCTGTTCGGCTACATCAAGAAAGAGGAATTGGGAGGAGCCTGATGACAGTTTATATTACTATGATGCATGCTGATTGGTTAAACTTTTTTACACTGATTGTTAACTGTTTCTTTGCTGCTGGGAGTTACAGTAAAGAAAGATAAGCAAATATTCTCCTCCTGTCTGTTATAAAATGTAGATTATTCGGTCACTAAAAGTTAAAATAATCCCGAATTGTTACATGCATCTCTTGTGTTGTTTACCTTGTAACCCTATGATCTGTTTTTATTTTTATGTATACGTTAAAACCTTCTACAGACAAGAATGTTGTTTATTCAGATGACTTATGTAAGCAGGTTCATCTAATCCTCTTTGTTAATGTTTAAATCACATATTTGTGAAAATTATGTTTTGTTCTTTGCTCTATTGCACCTATTCCCAATTGAAGAATGTTTACAAAGGCACGACGAGCCTGACCGGAAGTGACCTACAAATTACCTGGAACTCCAAATCGGCTTCAGGAGTTGCCACAAACCGTTAAAAAAATATTTGAGGCTGCTCTCAGACCCAGGACCACCAAATAGGGCGCCATTTGGAAGTGATGACACATCGAACAGTACCTGGTCCAGACTGTCCACATTCATACTGTGCCTGGCATCCAACTATTTACAATTATTTAAGTATATGGTGCCAATACAGGGAAAACGTCCAACTCTCTTTGGCTGTGTCCCATCTCCTCCCTCTTACCTATAACCCACCATTTCTCCTTGGAGCCTCAGTCATATTTTCCTCACTGGTAGAGACTTCAATTAAGACATGTATTGCAGAATAAGAATCTAGTGCCTATATCTGAGTTGTCCCAAGAAGATCCCCAGTCCATGTTAGACTGGCTAGATTGGTTTCGTTACCAATGAAACACTATGTACCTAATTACAAAATTGGAGATGATCCTTTTAGCAAAATTTAGACTTTGTGCATGTGTAGTGCCTCCTCCCCAGACTACTGTCCCTTGTCTACCACATACTTACCTGTTTCTAATCATCTTCCTTTTTTAATTAAATCAGAATCCGAACTCTCTATTTCTCTCATGCATATGCAATGGCAAAAAAAATATTTAAGTACAACTTCTGTGGCTTAACCTAGCAGTAGATTTTAAGAATGTAACTATACGTTTCTGACCAGATGGTACCTAACACCACATTGCTTGCACAGCATTTGCAATAATATATCAACCCCTGTGCTGGTGCTGTGGGCACAATCGTGGTATTTTATATCACATATGGTGGCTGTCACGGCCCACGGCTCGCAGCTGCACCAGATCGGTGCGACCACGCTGACAGGTTGGAAGACTTACCTGTTCAGCAACGAGCCGGGAAATAACCCACTGGGGCATCCATCCGCTCCACACGTGGGAGCTAAAATTGCGCCTGGTTCCCGAGAGCACGTTTTCTTGTTATTGATATTCCCGGTATTCTGACTTTGGCTATTCCTGACTATTCTGATCTCTTGTATCCCTGACTTGGCTTTCTCATCGATCTTGTGTATTTCTGGCTTCCTTGACCTTGGCTTTCCCTTGACCTTTCTCTGTCTTTCAACATATTAAGACGGCCATTCTAAGGATCGGTTTATGTTCTGTCTGTTTTTCTATTCTATGTATATGTTACATAGTTTTGCGTGTTGGATCACATTAATGGTGGTGACAGTGGCAATGTCCAGTTTTATCTACATACTGGAGTACTGTGCTCCAGAAGAGCCACTCCATGAAGAGTACTGTGCTCCAGAAGAGCCACTCTGCAAATGCTAACTTCCCCAGCAGAGGTTATTTCATCTTCCGATCCCCACCCGTGTGATTAAATTATCTTGTCTCCTCTCCTTAATTGCGGCGCAAAATCCCTCATTCCCCTTTAGTGGTGCCGACTGTTTTACCAACCTTTCAAGACTGAGTAAGCAGGGGTAACGTGATCCATGATGAGACTACTACTACCCTCCAATACACATTACATAGACACAACCAAATCTGGAGGTTATGACATATGGACTATAGGGGAACTATAGTACCACTGCAGTATTGGTTGCCTGTCTACCCAAAACTACTCATCTCAACAGTCATAACTTATAGTACAAACATTAAGATCTTGCAGTAAGTATCAGGCAGTTATTTTGTTTGCTTTATATTATCTTTATGAATGCTGCTTAATTGTATCATGATCTTGTACACTACTTTTACACTAAATGTACAATTGTATGAACATTGGGCAATCTTGTATGTTTCTATTTGACATATTAAAATGTGACCTTGCACTGATGCTTTATTACAAATAAAATAAATACATAAAAAAATTACATTGCCATGCCATGCACACATACAGGGGCACATTGCCATACAAAAACCTACACGTACAGTGCCACAAACAGATTGACACACATACACAGTTACAGTGACACATACTGACATATATGGACAGATTCACACACAGATCGACAAACACTAATACACATGTACAGATACATACAGTACACTGATGCTCACAAACTGATGGTTTTTGTTCCATATTTTAATGACATTTAAAGGATCTATTGCTACGAACTGGAAAACATCTAAGGTCGAATTATGATCACAAACTAAAGAACATGTTAAATTTCAGTGTAAAATGGAACATGAAATTGCATCTAATTTTTGTGTTAACCAGAAAAATATTACATATGGGACAATTAGATAAAAGTCCTAGAAGCAATGTTATAACCGGGGAGCTGAGACTCAGAGCTGAGATAAGTGTATAAAGGATTTCTCCCCTTTCCTCATACGGCCCGGCCTCTTTATAATGCTTTAAGGCAGTGATGGCGAACCTATGGCATGGGTGCCACAGGTGGCACGCTGTGCCCTCTCTGTCGGCACGCGGCCATAGGTTCGCCATCAATGCAGAATAGGCACCTGCCTGCCAAAACAGCAGGCACCTACTCTGCTTCCGTGTTGGGAGGCAGGGGGAGGGATCTGTGAAGCAGCTCCCCTGTCCTCCTGCGAGCAAGCTGTGTGGCAACACTCCTCACAGCATCGCGCGGGAGGACAGGGGAGCTGCTCCCTAC
The DNA here is from genome assembly GCA_933207985.1 of Pelobates cultripes. Lineage (NCBI taxonomy): Eukaryota > Metazoa > Chordata > Amphibia > Anura > Pelobatidae > Pelobates > Pelobates cultripes. Next base: position 275,402,980 of record OW240912.1, read on the forward strand.
AGAACTTACCACCACCGGACCACCAGGGATGGCTGTGCCCCCCCCCCTCCTTCATTACAGATAAGAAGGAGGGAGGGGGAGATACTGATGTAGCATACTTTTTTTAAAAATACCTTTTCCCCCCACACAGTACCCCTACCCCCCACACACACAGTACCCCTAACCCCCACACAGTACCCCTAACCCCCACACAGCACCCCTACCCTCACACAGTACCCCTAACCCTCACACAGTACCCCTAACCCTCACACAGCACTCCTACCCCCACACAGTACCCCTACCTCCCCACACACACAGTATCTCTACCCCCCACAAAGCACCCCTACCCTCACACAGTACCCCTAACCCTCACACAGCACTCCTACCCCCACACAGTACCCCTACCTCCCCACACACACAGTATCTCTACCCCCCACAAAGCACCCCTACCCTCCCACACACAGTACCTCTACCCCACACAGTACCCTAACCCTCACACAGTACCCCTACCCCCACACACCTTACCCCCCACACGCAGCACCCCTACCCACACACTGTACCCCTACCCCCCCACACACAGTACCCCTACCCCCCCAAACACAGTACCCCTACCCCCCATACAGCACCCCTACTAAACTTAAACCTCAGTATTCAGGTTTAATTGCCGTGTTAGCACTTTGAGGGAAAAAAAAGTTGGCATGTATTGCTGTTTGGGCACTCGGGCTCAAAAAGATTTGCCATCACTGCTTTAAGGTAAGTCGGGCATTGCAAATATCTTCCCATTCTATGTATATATGTATGTCTAGTATATATGTGTAATATTTGATATAATTTATTAAGATAATGGAATATGTATGTTTCTATATATTGAAAACCAATAAAATGTATATAAAAAGTCACACATCCATAGATATACTGACACACACAAATGCTGACACGTATGCACACATGCATACACTGACTCACACAAATACTGTTACATGTGGACAGATACATACACTGACACACATGTACAGATACATACACTGACACACACAAACACTGACACACACAAACACTGACCCTCTATCTCAGTCCTGGCTGAACTCAAGCATGTTTGGCTCCATTCCTTACACAGCAGGAGTCCATGGCACCATCTAACCTGGAGGTCTGGTACTTATGTCATGTATTCTCTGGTGGTCCAGTGCTGCTCTTATTTTTTTCCCTGATGGTCTGGTGGTGATACCTTTTGGTCAGCACAGCCTGCTGAAACTCAATATAATATCCTCTCCCTCACGGTTTCGGCGCTCGATGTTGCATCAGAGTGCAGGATGGGAACCTCTTTGTCTGTGCTCTGACTCACTCACTGAGGGACAGGATATAATACAGACCACTAGACCACCAGGGATCTGGCTGAAGTAGTTGAGTTGGGTACTGGACTCCTTGCAGGGCAGCAACAGGCAAGCAAACTGTAGGCTGCCCGCTGCTGCCATGCTTGCACTTTGCCCAGTCCCAGTCTCCACCTTTGTGACCTTGGTAAGTCCTCCACAATATTGTTATACCTGGAAAGGTGTTTGGTTAATATAGACTATAATAAAAATGTATACTGATGACTACAATGTCTAAAGCCCTGAAAAATGCAGCATTTTAATCAATAAAGTATTACTGCTTGTAAAATCAGACAATGTTGTCAGTCACTCCAGCTTAATCACATTTCCTTATTTTATGTAAGGATTAACTTTGCTAGCAAATTAGGGACTTTCTTAAAAATGTCATGAAAATGTAAATGTAAACCAAGTGAAAGTCATCAATTACAATAATTTATAAGTAACACAAAACAGTGAATTGAGGTATCCTGAGCACTAATTTGGAAAATTCAATCAAAAATATTCATTTTTTTTCTATCATGGCTCTTCTTTTCCTTTAATTTTGATAAATTAATTCTCAAGTAATCATAATTATATTTTTAGTAAATAGAGCTTGTAATGTATTCTAGAAGTAATGTAGTATTTTAGTAAGAATACAGCAGTGTGGATTTGTTTCAGAATTTCACCAGTCTTTGTTTCTTAGGTGTCTATTAACTAAATAGTGCATTATAGAACATTGACAAGCAGACTTTGCAAACTTTTGAACAAATGAAAACAAGTCTAAGATGCTGCTAAATTGGCGATTTTTTTTTTTTGTCATGCTCTGCTATTTTTACCTGAATTCTTAAAAGTTAGTTGTCAATTTATTAAAATTAGCTTTTTTTAACGTTTTCTTATGTTTTATATGTATCTAGAAACCTAATGTAACATTGAATACAGCCACATGTCAGTTTTATTCAGATTGCTTGTGTGACCCTTAGTCTTTTTAAAGCCAGTAAACTGCAGTAAGACTTGCCTGTTCCCATTAATTACACAACATGGTTCCTTCAGATGACAAACTGTGCGCTAAGTAGATATATTGGTAACAAGGTGACATATGTCATGTTCTTGGTGAAAATGAAGTGACATATTGAATAAATCATTGAATATGTTAGAAAGATAATTACTTTACTAATGGTGCTATTTTCTGGTGACAATTTTTTAATGGAGAAATATGTTGTCACCAAAGTCTGGGTAATACTTTAAATGAGTATGCTCATTTTAGCTCCAGCTCCAAGTGACACATGATTTATTTTGTGTGTGCTTATAATTTGCCTTACTCTTATGATTCACACATGAAAAAATGATAAATGAGCAATAAATAAATAAATAAAATAGAGATGTTAGCATGAATATACCAAGCAAACAATATAAAAAACATAATAGGACAAATGCCCCCAAAATGTGATTCTAAAAAAAAAAAAAAATTAGCAGAAAATGACAATAAATAAATATAGCATGTTTTAGGTCTGGGAGTTCAGCTTCTTTTTAAAAATTGCATGGGTATATTGCTTTGTATTTAGGTTTGTAAATAAACTACTCTTCTAAAATACATATTATACATTATTTAGATTCATTTTTATTGTATTGCAGGGTTTTCTGCAATTTCCATACTTTATGATAAGGGCTGCCCTCAGAAATTGTGGGGCCCATTACACATCTCAAGGTCTTGACCATCAGGGTACACCCAAAGTACTTTCACATTGCCCGACCCCATTCCATCACCATCTTGCAGGCTCTTAGAGCTGCGGTCAGTGCCGTCCCTGTCTCTACTGCCGGGATGCATTCAATGTGGGTATAGGGGATGTAATGAGTATATAGCGGCTGTTTGTACATAACTGTAATGTGTACATGTATATTAATTCAAGTGTAATTTATTAATATTTGTGTATATATTATGCAGCTAGTACTCCGTATACACAATTATCTTTATAATATATACACATGTAAATATTAATATAATAGACATATTAATATACATGTGTATATATGCAAAACACTCAGAAATCCACTAAATCAAGTATGTGACGAACTGAACCTCGTCACGGATTCTTGGAGAGGCCTGCTGGCCAGCCTCCTACCTAAGGACTATGGCCCCTTGTTCAGGACTGTTAAAATGCTCTGCTCGTGCCTTTTTAATCACCAGGTTTGGTACAGGAGATGTACTGAATGGATTGTACTTATTCTGTTCAGTTACCGAACCAACTCCCAAACAGTTGGATCACCCGTAAGTGGAGTGTGCAGCTCATTAACCCTATTTACTTATGCTTAAACGCAACTTAATTGGTGATCGGCTGGGTGGTCGTCGTTCGGATTTCCAAACAGGTGGCGGCCATCTTTAGCAATGAATGCATAGAGCAGTGTTTGGTCGTCGAGTGTATCGAACTCAAATCGTAAACTCAATGGCTCGAACACCGCTAGAACTACCACTTCCATCGAAGTTCGGTAAAACGTGTGGGAATTGAAAGGTGTTTGGTGGGAGCAAGCTCCAGAACAAGAGACATAGACTGAACATACCCACGAACTGCTACATTCGGTACTTTTACTATATTTTGTACTCCCAAAAAAGACCAACCGCCCAGCCCCATTAAATGAAACTGTTTTTGGCAGGAGCCTTGTGTGCGGTCGGTCAAATTATAACTTCCATGGAAATTCCAAACCCCTAAACCGATCTGGGTGATTTTTGGATATGTTGGTCCCCCAGATCGGGGCTGTGATGTTTGTGGGGTTGCCATGTGTTTTGGGGGCACTTTCAGGATATTGTTAAAATGTATGTTTTCTGTGCCTGGAGATAATTGAGTTTAGTAGAGTTCCTGACCCAATTATCTCTCAGGCACAGGGGAGGGATTACCCTCTTTTGTGTGGGAGTGTCCTGGACCTGAGAGTTAATGTAATTATGTGTATGTTTTACTATAGTCTCCTCCCAGGTTCAGTGGGGAATGCCCCTGGAATATGTATCCGGAAATCCCTTTGCATGGGGAGTTGCATATAAGACTGCATGTGGCTCCCATTAAATCAGTTCTCCTTCACCCTTAACATAGAGCCTCTTCTCATGTGTGGAGGGAACAGCTATATTCATGACTCTGGAGATTGCTATATCACTATACTCCCTGTGATTATAATCACATGCTCTTGTAAGAGCATCCTGCTTTACTCTCTGGATTAGGAGAAATCTACCCACTGGAAACTGGATCCCTGACTTGGGTCTAGGGTGGGCAGAGGACAGCAAGACCCCAACCAAGCTGTGACGCTGGCTGTGAGGACTACAGTGGTTATGGTGTCTGGTGGAGTGCTTGGAAGTACTCGGAGGTACTAGGAAGCAGTGACTGGCGGTGGCACCCAGTCGGGGTGCCAGGTAGTCCACCACAAAGTAAAACTATTGTTTATTTCCATTAAACTCCATATCCTCCTCTCCCCCAAGTCCCATTTTCTCTCCCCCCAAGCTCCATTTCCTTCTCTCCCCCTAGTTCCACCCTCCATTCTCTCTCCAGCTCAAACTCCCTCTCTCCCCAGCTTCACCTGCCTCTCTACCCCAAGCTCTAACTCCCGTTCTCTCCAATGCTCCATCTCCTCCCCAGTTCTACCTCCCTCTCTTCCTCCACTCATCTCCCTCTCCCTCTAACCCCAACTGTATCTCCCTCTAACTCCAACTACATCTTTCTGTCACGCCTGCTCAATCCCCCTCTCTCCAGCTCCATTGCTCTCTTTTTTTCGCCAGATCCATCTCCATACGCACAGTAACTTAAAAGTTTACTCCAACCACCATGACCGCTTCACTACACATACTGAGTTATCTAGTTACACCCCAGTACACATGACTTAGGCAGCCTGTAGATCACAGATCATAAAGATGTCTTATTTAAATGAAGCCAAGAGATTATTACCTTGTCTTCATTCATCCTATACTTCTTCCAATTTTATTTTCTTCACAGAGCATTCCAGGCTTGGATAAACATCTGGCTGATTTGGAAGCAGGTTATGTGGTGAAACTGCTAGTCAGCTAAAGGTACAAGCTAATTAATGTTTTTGTGCAGTTCTCTACTCATAAAAAATATAAAACTGGCACCTCAATGCATTGGTCCTTTATTCAGACAGCTATAATTTATTATCAGTGAGTCAGTTTGTGTTATAGTAGAAGGGGAAGGCAAATTATAAGACTACGAGACTTTATGGTTTATCATTTAAAATACAAATTTGCAAGTAAAGCCTTTGCTAAAGGTAAGTAATGTTATTCATTCTTTTACCACTGACAATAGTTTTTTTTCAGTTTTGAGGTCTGACAGTATAGATCATTCCTCTGAAGTCTCACTGCCCAATTCACCCACAACATTAAAACCACCTGCCTAATATCATGTGGGGTTCATTGTGCTGCCAAAACAGCTCCAATGCATCAAACCAATGGACTCTACAAGACCTCTGAATGTGTCCTGTGGCATGTGACATCAAGACATTGGCAGCAAATCCTTTAAATCCTGCAAGTTGGGAGGTGGTGCCTCCATGTTGCTCCAAAACATCCTCAATCAGATTGAGAGCTGGGGTTTTTCTACCAAAGGTCAAGATATACAGATTATAGTGCATTCAGAATTAAGTTTATGACCAGCTACTTAAGGTGAATGCCCTACCCCTACCCCATTCCCCAGTATTATTGTTTGTTTTCTAATTCATTTTATTTTTTAACATAAATATAACATATTTATTTATATATATATATATATTTTATTTATAATTGGTTTTAATTACCACTTAACGCAATTGTGTAATAGACAAGAGTTATGAGTCATTATACAAGGAACAAAATACAAATAATAGCATTTAATAAGACTTGTTTATTGTGAAATATTGTTGTTTGTACATATATATATATATATATATATATATATATACTGGGTTCTACATTCATTAAATGTAAGTATTGTTTAATCTGTTTTAAAAATAAAGTACCTAGGGGTAACCAGTTAATGTACAGCATGTACACAAGTTAGGGTGCAAAGGGTATACAAAACCACCCCATTTAGTGGTATACCAATAGTCATCTATTCAAGAAGATACCTGCACTCCTATTTTCAATAAAAATATAATTTTATTTTATAATTAATAATAAGTCATAATACAAAAAATATATAAATACACCCATCAAAACAATAATTGATATTCAATCAATAATACTACTTGGCTGCAAGGGCTTTGTCAAGGGCAATTTATATACACTGCTCAAAAAAATAAAGGGAACACAAAAATAACACATCCTAGATCAGAATGAATTAAATATTCTTCTGAAATACTTTGTTCTTTACATAGTTGAATGTGCTGACAAAAAAACCACACACAAATTTAAAAATGAAAATCAAATTGCTCAACCCATGGAGGTCTGGATTTGGAGTCACACTCAAATTTAAAGTGGAAAAACACACTACAGGCTGATCCAACTTTGATGCAATGTCCTTAAAACAAGTCAAAATGAGGCTCAGTAGTGTGTGTGGCCTCCATGTGCCGGTATGACCTCCCTACATTGCCTGTGCATGCTCCTGATGAGGTGGCGGATGGTCTCCTGAGGGATCTCCTCCCAGACCTGGACTACAGCATCTGCCAACTCCTGGACAGTCTGTGGTGCAATGTGATGTTGGTGAATAGAGCGAGACATAGTTACATAGTTACATAGCTGAAAAGAGACTTGCGTCCATCAAGTTCAGCCTTCCTCACATTTTTTTTTTTGCTGTTGATCCAAAGAAGGCAAAAAAACCCAGTTTGAAGCACAATTTTGCAACAAGCTAGGAAAAAAATCCCTTCTTGACCCCAGAATGGCAGTCAGATTTATCCTTGGATCAAGCAGTTATTACCCTACATTGAAAGATTATATTCTTGAATATTCTGTTTTTGCAAGTATGCATCTAGTAGCTGTTTGAACATCTGTATGGACTCTGATAAAACCACTTTTTCAGGCAGAGAATTCCACATCCTGATTGTTCTTACAGTAAAAAAATCTTTCCTTTGCCTTAGACAAAATCTTCTTTCTTCCAGTCTAAACACATGGCCTCGTGTCCTCTGTAAAGTCCGGTTTGTGAATAGATTTCCACACAATGGTTTGTATTGGCCCCGAATATATTTGTATAATGTTATCATATCCCCTCTCAGGCGACGTTTTTCTAAACTAAATAGGTTTAAATTTGTTAACCTTTCTTCATAGCTGATATGTTCCATTCCTATTATTAATTTTGTAGCCCGCCTCTGCACTTTTTCTAGTGCCATAATATCCTTCTTTAGAACAGGTGCCCAAAATTGCACAGCATATTCAATATGTGGTCTTACCAGTGATTTATAAAGAGGCAAAATGATATTCTCGTCCCGAGAATGAATGCCCCTTTTCATGCATGACAATACATTACTGGCCTTGGCCATTGCTGATTGACATTGCACATTGTTACATAGTTTGTTGTCTATAACAATTCCCAAGTCCTTTTCGTGTGTTGTTATCCTTAATTCGCTTCCATTAAGGGTATATGTTGCTTGTGTATTCTACACAATGATGTTCTACATGATGTCCCAGATGTGCTCAATTGGATTCAGGTCTGGGGAACGGGCGGGCCAGTCCATAGCATCAATGCCTTTGTCTTGCAGGAACAGCTAACGCACTCCAGCCACATGACGTCTAGCATTGTCTTGCATTAGGAGGAACCCAGGGCGAACCACACGAGCATATGGTCTCACAAGGGGTCTGAGGATCTCATCTCGGTACCTAATGGCAGTCAGGCTACCTCTGGCAAGTACATGGAGGGCTGTGTGGCCCCCCAAAGAAATGCCACCCCACACCATTAGTGACCCACTGCCAATCCGGTCATGCTGGAGGATGTTGCAGGCAGCAGAACGTTCTCCACGGCGTCTCCAGACTCGCCTCCGTGTCTTTAATAAAATCTTTTCATGATAATTGTAAAATCCTTGAATTTTTTTAAAGACCCAGAGACTCCTATTATGCTATTTCAAAGCTGTGATATCACGGCTTCTGCGAAATGCTGGATTGGTTTGAAATAGAAATTACGGAGGTTAGATTCCACGGACCAATCAGCTGCCTTCAATATATCCTCCAAACGACAACCAGCAAAGGAGGCTTTAGAGGCCATGGCACCATGAACCGAATGGGGAGAGAAAATGGAGGTATCAATACCTGCCAAGGACATGAGCCATTTCACCCAGCGGGCCAAGGTAGGAGAGGAGACCGGAGCATGCAGTTTACGGAAGGAGATGAAGAGTTGGGGGTCCGACCCAGTCCGAAGGGGTGCGGTACGAGCTTCATACGCCCGAAGGCACGCTACTGGGCAAAGGAGCGGCTTCGCAGGAAAAGCTGGGTACAGGACCGCCCGGGATGACGATTTTGTCCTCCGTGAGATGTCAAAGACTACTCCTTCTGGGAAAGAAGGATCGGGCATTGACATCGAGAGCTCTAACGTCTGACACTCTCTTGCATGAGATTAGGCACAACAGCATAACTAGTTTAGCTGAGAGTTGTTTCAAGGATAAAGACTCGTTGTCTGGCCACCTAGTCAAGAAATTCAATACTAGGGAGACGTCCCATAGGGAGGAATAGCAAGGTTGGGGTGGCCTCGGAAAAGACGACAGACAATTGGGTGTCGTCCTATCGGGGCCCCGTCAATGCCGATATGGCCGGCCGATATGGCCGAACGGTAGAGGTTTACTGTCCTGTAAGCCTTCCCGTTGTCATAAAGGGATGTTAAGAATTGTAGGACTGTTGTCACAGGAGTTGAGAGGGGATCCATACCCCGTGCCACGCACCAACCATCCCATGTGCGCCAAGCATACTTGTAATACTGTCTCGTGCCGGGTGCCCATGCACCCTCGAGAAGTCGGAGAGTCGATTGCGAAACTCCCTTGATCAACCAGGGTCCCCGGAAATCAGCCACGCCATGAGGCGGAGGAGCCCCTGACGGATCAGGGGGTGGGGGTTCCCATCGGGGTCTCGTAGTTGAGATTGGGCATCCGAGAGGAGCCGCAGGTGATCTATGGCCATCTCCAGTAGAGGAGGGAACCAGGGCTGCGACGGCCATAAGGGGGTTATTATCACCAAGCAGCCCAATTGGCGCCGTAAGTGGAGAAGGCACCGGGGAAGGAGGGCGAAAGGAGGGAATGCATAGTTCCTGGTGGTTGACCAGTCTTGGGAGAAAGCATTCGTAGCCAAAGCCTTGGGGTCTGGCCTCCAACTGAAGAAGGTTGGAAGTTGGGTGTTCAAACGAGAGGCAAACAAGTCTTGCCAGAGGACCCCACAGATCCCAAATGTGCTGGAAGATTTGGGGATCGAGGTGCTAGTCGCTGGAATCCCACAGGTGCCGGCCCCACCAAAAAGCCCTTTTGTCAGGGCTCCTGGCTCAGTAATTGCCATATTTACGAGCTTGGGTTCTATTTTAATTAGAATAGATTTACGACGCTCTGTAGCCAGAGCGGTATTGGCATTGCCTATGAGGCATATCACCCTCTGAATCTCACCTTTAATAGTGAGGCGATCTAAGGCTTCATCTTGCGCCAAGGATTCCTCCACGGCTTCAAAAATTTTGGTCGCTGGACCTAAGATATCCAAGACTTTGTCTTGGCAATTATAAAGCGAAAAGTCTAAACCTTTCTTAGGTTTCCAACCTGTCTTTCTTAAAAATTGTATGATCTTGGGATCGACTTGGGGTGTCTTACAGACCTCGTCTGGTACGGTGGGGCGTGGGCATTCAGCCCTCAGTTTATTACGTGTTGCCTTGTCCAGAGGCTTACGGACCCGTGAGGAGACATATTGCGCCACATGCTCGGCTGGTGACCATTCCGCAGAGCGGGGGGGGACGTAAGTCATCTGGCTCAAACAGTGGTTCACCCTGCGGGTCAAGGATTTTTCCCTGTTTGATCAAATCAGAACTGGACGTGCTTGTGGTATTTATTTTAGTAGAGGGATTACACACCTCATCCATTCCGTACTCCGAATTTAGGTCGGACAAATCATTAGACTGATCTGAGTCTAGGGTAGGGGCACTCTCCTCATCTGAACTGAGTTCTGACTCGGTGGAATCAGGTTGGGCTTTAGCCCACTTCCAATGCCTAGCCACTTTTGCCCGGCTAGAGGCTCTTTTGTGCGGTGGATCAATATTCGCTCCATCTGTGACAGGTGTTTTACTGTCCATCGTTAATTTGGAGGAGTGCTTGGTTTTTGCCGAGGCATTGCGGCCGGGGCGCGATGGGTGAGAAATGGATGGTATCGCGACTGGCGGTCGGAGGGACCATTCGTTGGGCCTGCCTTAGTGCTTGGGTAAATGATTTTGAAATAGACGAAGACATAATGTCCATGGTAGATGCCAGGGCTTTAGAGACAGACTTGGACCCAGTAGTGTCCATGATAGCCTGAATTTCCTCTGATGCTGGGAAATCCAGTTCATCCCCAGAAACTACAGGGGGAAAACCCAATGCTGTATGAGGGTCAGCTGTTGTCCCTGAGGGACCAGGTAAATCATTAGCAGATTGCATTAGTGCAATTTAACTGACAGGCAGGATTTAGTCAATGATTTTAATAGCAAGAGTTGGGAGCAGGGTTAAGTAACCCAGCTGAAAAAGTAAAGCAGTACAATGCAGTACAATTACTTACAGCTATTTATCAAAACAATGGGGGGAGCAGAAGAAAAGGGAACCGTCCGCCACTAATACTGGACACCAACTCCGATCAAGGGACGGAGTGGGCGTTCCAGAGTGAAAGGGCGGGAAAAAAGCGGAAGAAAATGGCCGCCGCAACGGCAGGAACCAAAAAGATGGCCGCCGCAGTTAGAAGCAGAATGTAAAAAGTGGATGAGCGAGGTGACTGCCGGTAACGGTAACTAACTGATACACCGCCGCACGGGGAGGGAGAGGTGTAGTGTGGCTGGATGCGCGGTCAGAATTTAATCCGACCGCGGCATACAGTCTGAGCGGAAGATGGCCGCTGGGGGCGTCCTGACTGGGCGCGCATGCGTGGTCGGGCCAAATGCCGGCGAAATTAAAGTGGTACCTGGAGAAAGACTCCCAGACCAGCAAAGTCCCTGAATATCAGTGCAGTTAGAATAAGGGGTCAATTCAAGGGGAAATAGGGGAACAGTGCAAAGTATTTAAATGTACAATAAAGGTGAAAGTTTACTTAAAGGTACAATCCAGTCAGTTCCAGTAAAAGGTACCCATTAATGTAGATTAATATAACCGACTACTAATAGTGTAATCTAGTATTAGTATAAAGAAACAATTAAATACAATGAAGTACAATGAGCATATCAAATAGAATTAGCATTAAAGAATCCAACAGTGGGAGAACTGTGAGAGGTCTACTTATCTGAGGGTAGCAGCAAAGAAAGAGGAAATGGTCATCGATGCTCCACCTACTATAGGAGAAGGATGGCACTGATTGGATGGCCATGTTACTAGGTGGACATTGTCACTATGATGTTATACCTAGTTCAAATGTTTATTTTTCTTCAATAATGTATTCTTTGCTGCTGAGGGTATTAAAGAAAGAGTGCAGCATAATAGGAGCCTCCGGGTCTTTAATAAAATCTTTCCAGTGTACTGAGGGAGAATGGAAAAGCTAGGCTGGTTTATTAGCATAAAGTCAAGATTGATATAGATACAATGTGATCTTTGGTATATTCAAGGGAGCCCAAATTGTTATTATTTTGAATGCACTTGTAGGAGTGTGAATTCAGACACCAGACAGCCGTTGGTATTCAAAATAAGCCTCTGACCTTTATTTTGTCAGTTGTGTTTTTATACATTAAAGGGACACTATAGTCACCTGAACAACTTTAGTTTAATGAAGCAGTTTTGGTGTATAGAACATGCCCCTGCAGCCTCACTGCTCAATCTTCTGCCCTTTGTTTATGAACCCTAGTCACACCTCCCTGCATGTGACTTGCACAGCCTTCCATAAACACTTCCTGTAAAGAGAGCCCTATTTAGGCTTTTTTTATTGCAAGTTCTGTTTAATTGAGATTTTCTTATCCCCTGCTATGTTAATAGCTTGCTAGACCCTGCAAGAGCCTCCTGTATGTGATTAAAGTTAAATTTAAAGATTGAGATACAACTATTTAAGGTAAATTACATCTGTTTGAAAGTGAAACCAGTTTTTTTTTCATGCAGGCTCTGTCAATCATAGCCAGGGGAGGTGTGGCTAGGGCTGCATAAACAGAAACAACGTGATCTAACTCCTAAATGACAGTGAATTGAGCAGTGAAATTGCAGGGGAATGATCTATACACTAAAACTGCTTTATTTAGCTAAATTAATTTAGGTGACTATAGTGTTCCTTTAAAAAGTAAGTGCTTACGTGCAAATACTCATAGGACAGTAGAAGGAAGGGAGTGAAAGGAGTACAGATAGGACATAGCAATGAACGTCATGTACATATAACAAATACGTTCAGAGAAAGAGAAAGAACAGACTGATTTAGAAGAAACAGCTCAGGTGGGGACTAACTGCTCCCGGGAACTAGACATATATGGTCTTAAGTGTTGTTTTAAGCATTAAACATTTCCTGAGTCCAAGTTAGCCAATTTTAATATAGGATATCTAATGTGACACCTATAAGCTTGAACCTTGGAATCAAAGTAAATTCTATCACAAGATGCCCCCAGAAACAAAAGTAAACCTGCTCATACGATCCCCTGGTGTTTGGGAAATTAGTTATTTTTCCCATAATTATTGGTAAATACCAATACCTGCCAGATAGACTAGTGATTAAAAACACTAAGAACAAATATGGGATTCCCTATACATGGAAGAAGGTACACAATCTTATGATCATAGTTTTGTGGTCTACACATTATCTTGTCAATCTTTCTTGTTATAGTGCAGCAATTGCTGTTACCCATGGACTATAACCTTTTATGACGAACTACATTTTTTATTCAAAGGACCACTATAGGCACCCAGACCACTTCAGCTCAATGAAGTGGTCTGGGTGCCAGGTCCATCTAGGGTTAACCCTTCAGCTGTAAACATAGCAGTTTCACAGAAACTGCTATGTTTACAATAGGGTTAATCCAGCCTCTAGTGGATGTCTCATTGACAGCCGCTAGAGGCGCTTCCACGCTTCTCACTGTGATCTTGACAGTGAGAAGACGCCAACGTCCATAGGAAAGCATTGAGAAATGCTTTCCTATGGACTGATTGAATGTTGCAAGGTATTCCATTGGTATACAATAATTTCAACATATAAAATGTAATTTCAGATATTCTACTACTGAAATGCTCTGAGTATTGTTCGAGAAAAAGTAAAAATATAATTCAAAAAGCATTTAAATGTTAGTTTTTTTAGCATAGACCGGAGAAATTGTGCCATAATGGTAGGGGTTGCTGGCCTTTTTAATTATAAAAGATACATCAGGCAAATTCAACTGCCAGTACCTGGAATAATACATTAAAACATGAACAAAGTGACATTCATCAACTCTACTAATGGCATTCATCAACTCTACTAATGCAACAAAATAAAGAAAAACTATACAGCAGTGCTGTAGAAGATGTCATCATGAGTGAGTCTGCAATCTTGTTGTGTGTTTCTAGTGGAATCATGGAGAAAAGGTGAAGGCTATATAATTTCTATACAACCACTGGAGCCCTGCAGATAATTTTCTGTTCCTGGTTCTCAAATCTTTTTGAAATAGTTTCTCTTCTAGTTAGATCACCAAGCATTAAAGAGTTCAGTTTATCATATCAGCAGCAAAAGGAAGATTAGCTGTGGCGATCTTATGTGTGTAGCACTTTTGCTGCTAGCTTCATTAGGGTGATTAAAACCAGAAGAAAGACAGACAAGCCATTCTAAAAACAATTGTAAGTGTTTTTAAAAATATATAAAATTTATTTTAAAGTGCTAAATTCACACATAGAAGTTTTTATGACAACAAGCTTTTGATTGCTCTATTGTGTTAAATATTTCTTGGCTTTCTTTCAAAATGCAAAGTACATTGTAAGAGGCAATGCACAAAGCTTTTCTCTCAATAAATCTGAATAATAGTCAAACATGCTATATATAAAATAACAATATATTTATGATACTTACACAACTGGATAGCACACCACTTATCCATATAAAAATCCATAGATGCCAAAAAGTAGATGTTATCAGTGTTTCATATGTTCTACCCCTTGTAATTATTTTCAGTACTGTCACTTTTAAAGTGTTACATTTGTTAGTAATAATATGATATAAAAACTTCAAGTCCTAAATATTTGTTTTCTATATTTTATTTTTACAAAGCAGAAAAAATAGCATTTTTATGATCACAAATATTTAATCAAATCTTGGGTAAAGGTGTCTATGTGTATCAGATTGGAGACATAACTGCTAATAGCTAATGCTTTGTCTTAAGGGAATGGACCTCTCCTGCACCACACCTCTTGTGGAGGGTTCTCTCACACCTCCTGCGTAGTGATGTACCGAACGGTTCGCCGGCGAACGGTTCCTGGCGAACATAGCATGTTCGCGTTCGCCACGGCGGGCGAACATATGCGCGGTTCGACCCGCCCCCTATTCGTCATCATTGAGTAAACTTTGACCCTGTACCTCACAGTCAGCAGACACATTCCAGCCAATTAGCAGCACAGCCTCCCTAGCAGACCCTCCCACCTACTGACAGCATCCATTTTAGATTCATTCTCAAGCTGCATGCTTAGTAAGAGGAGGGAAAGTGTAGCTGCTGTTCATAAGATAGGGAAAAGCATAGCTAGGTTAGGGATAAGGGTATGCTTTTTTTGGATTTTTTTTCTATCTAATGTAAATGCACTTAGTTGTCTGCCACTGCTGCCAGCTTCTGTGTCAGGCTCACAGTGCCCATTTCCCCAGTCAGTGCCACCAATTACATCTGGTGTCACAATAGCTTGGATTTAAAAACAAAAAACTTTTTCACTGTTATAGATTGAATAGCAGTCAGTTGTCTGCCACTGCTGCCAGCTTCTGTGTCAGGCTCACAGTGCATACTGTGCCCATTTCACCAGTCAGTGCCACCAAT
Source organism: Pelobates cultripes (assembly GCA_933207985.1). NCBI lineage: Eukaryota > Metazoa > Chordata > Amphibia > Anura > Pelobatidae > Pelobates > Pelobates cultripes. Next base: position 275,418,353 of record OW240912.1, read on the forward strand.
TACATCTGGTGTCACAATAGCTTGGATTTAAAAACAAAAAACTTTTTTCACTGTTATAGATTGAATAGTAGTCAGTTGTCTGCCACTGCTGCCAGCTTCTGTGTCAGGCTCACAGTGCATACTGCGCCCATTTCCTCAGTCAGTGCCACCACTTACATCTGGTGTCACAATAGCTTGGATTTAAAAACAAAAAACTTTTTTCACTGTTATAGATTGAATAGCAGTCAGTGTCCTTAAAGCAGGTGTGTTACGCTAACAGGATACGGTGACCAGTTAATTAGATCTGGTGACAATAAAAGCTTGATTTAAAACAAAACACTTTTTTCACTGGTGCCATAGATTGAATAGCAGTCAGTGTCCTTAAAGCGGTGTGTTACGCTTAA
>OW240912.1:275418835-275576056 GCA_933207985.1 Pelobates cultripes
CATACAAAATTGTACAGAATGTCGGGATAGTTTCAGGGACGATGACAACTGTTGAACAGAATGACCTTGCTGATTCCGGTATGCGGTTCCTAAAATGGCTGCCATATGCACACATCCACTGATAAGGAGCGGAAGGTATTAAACTGATCAGAACAATACTAAACACACCACAAATAAGGTTTCTCTCCTGTATGGCTCCTCAAATGATGCTTAAGATTAGAAGCGGCTGAAAAGCATTTCTCACACTCCGAACAAAATATATTTTTTTAACATTCTCTCCACTTTGAACGAAATGACGTTTGGGAAGAGATTAACATAATTAAACACAGGCAGTAAAAATACAGTTTTTAGCCATACCCTGTAACTTTAAAACTACACATCCCATCTTCATAATTACATATTTGGAATCAGCACACTTAAAACATAAACATAACCAAAAATCAGCCAAATCCATCCAGGGGTTAAAAAGTTAGCTGGAGGTCCCTTTATGACCGACCGCAAGCACATTTTCCTGCCCAAAACAGTTCCATAGATTTGGGCTGTGAGGTCGGTCTATTTCAGGCTGAAAAAACGACTAAGTCCCATCGCGAATGGGACTTAGTCTCTGCAGCTGAAATAAGGCTGAAAAAAACGGCTGAAAAAAAGACTAAGTCCCATCGCCGAATGGGACTTAGTCTCTGCAGCTGAAATAATTTCCATTTACTGAACCAAGTGGGAAATAGCAAGGCAGGCACAAAGGGTTTGCACCAGGTCTGGGGACACAGGGGACACCGTCTTAAAGGGGCCGTGTCCCCAACAAGTCTGGGGACACGGCCTTAAAGGGGCAGTGTCCCAATCTTCCTGATGTCCCAAAAGGTGTTTAAAGGGCCAGCACCAGTCACATAAAGAGTCCATAAGCCCCAATATGCCCACCGACAGTCTTAAAGGGCCATACACACCAAATAAAAGTGCATACATTTTCACAATCTCCCAGGGGCCATAGTCATGCGGGAGGAGGCTGGCAAGTAGGCTTCTCCACAACCCAGGGAAGCAGGGCAATATGCCATTTAAAGGGCCCGTTACAAATAGCAGTTTGTAACAAGGTGTCAATCCATATCTGCCAAGTGACCCGATGTAGGGGACCAGTCCCTATTCTGCTCTGTGTCAGTGTGTATCAGGGAACCTTAGGACAGGTGTCAATCCATATCTGCCAAGTGACCCAATGTTGGGGTAACATTCCCTATTCTGATCTGTGTCAGTGTGTATCAGGGGCTCTGAGGACAGGTGTCAATCCATATCTGCCAAGTGACCCTATGTTGGGGTAACATTCCCTATTCTGCTCTGTGTCAGTGTGTATCAGGGATCCTTAGGACAGGTGTCAATCCATATCTGCCAAGTGACCCTATGTAGGGGGACCAGTCTCTATTCTGCTCTGTGTCCGTGTGCATCAGGGGCTCTGAGGACAGGTGTCAATCCATATGTCAAGGTGTCAATATGTCATATGTCAGGTGTCAATCCATATTGATTGTGATTTAGGAATGTTAGGTGATTTCTGCCCTTTATGGATTAAAACCAGACTCTGTATCAACTGTGTAATTTTCCATGGGAGTTTTGCCATGGATCCCCCTCCGGCATGCCACAGTCCAGGTGTTAGTCCCCTTGAAACAACTTTTCCATCCCTATTGTGGCCAGAAAGAGTCCCTGTGTGTTTTAAAATTCGCCTCCCCATTGAAGTCAATGGCGTTTCGGGCGGTTCGCCGGTTCGCGAACATTTGCGGAAGTTCGCGTTCGCCGTTCGCGAACCGAAAATTTCGGGTTCGCGACATCACTACTCCTGCGAGGGAGGGGAGAGGGTGGGGGAGAGAAGTTGGGTGTTTGTGGTGATGATGATGTGATATATATGCTTGACTGGGCCTGTGTGAGAGAATAGCCTTAGGCCATCTAATTGATAGCCTATGGTCAGTATTCCAGATGGCCTTTGTAATGATCCCCTATACTTCGGCTGAGTATATCTGTGCAGAATCTCCTGAAATCCACGCATAGAAGAAGTTGTAGTGATTATAACTTCCAATCCGCCAAGACTTCATGAAAGGGTAAAGCATTCTGGTTAATGGAAGCCACAACTGGCCTTTTATGCAGGTCCCCATGCAAGCGGCACTCCTCCTGGACCTGAGTGAGGACAGTAACACAAAACAATCACCTAATGACATTGACACCTAGGTCCAGGACACTCCCACATAAACAGTATAATCCCTCCTCTGTACCTGGAAGATAATTGGGTTAAATTGCTGTATTAAACTCAATTATCTCCCAGTACAGAAAATATTAACTTTTTTATAAACTTACAAAAACCACTTTAAAATAGATAGAGTCATATTTCCACATTTCGTACAACCCATAGTCTACACATCCCCAGTAAGCTTGGATCTGAGCGCACAACATATCCAGAAAGCACTCATATCCCACGAACGTAGTCCAATCGCCACTGGGGTGAAGAATTGACCGATCACTCTGGAGATGTCTGCTCAGAAATAGTTCCATAGTTTCAGGGTTGGCGGTCTGTACAGTTCGAGAGTTTTTATATGAAATATAAGGTTAATGAATCAAAAAGGGGAACGGATCCCCTTGCTCATAGTGTGGAGTCTTGTACAAATCTCCGGGAAATAATCAGTCATCCCTAAAAACGTCATTACTTGGGTTTTGGTACGGGGTTGGGGCCACTGGGTTATGGCTTCAATTTTGGCTGGCTCAGGTCGCTGCTTGCGGGAGCCCACAGCTCACTACTACATAAGTGGTGTATTGGACCTCTTCCATCCCTACATGGCATTTGTTAGGTTTCAATGTTAGACCGGTGGTTTGAATTCTTTTGAGAACTTGGCACTAGAACCACCGGCGGAGCCCAAGGACTCTGAGAGGGTTCTATCACCCCTAATTCCAGCATGTCCTGTATTTCCTTGTGCATGCTCTCTCTAATGGCCTCAGGGATATGATATGGTTGCTGCCTGAGGGGTACATGATCTGGGGTCTTCACTCTATGGACTGCCAGTGTTGTGTATCCTGGTAGGGCAGAAAACATCTTGCTAAATTCCCCTAGCAATTGAGAGGCTTGCTGTCTTTCCTCAGGACTTAAGTCAGTTCCTAAACTAACCTGCTTTACTCCAACGGAGTTGGCGGGAAGCATGTCGGGTAAGGGAATACCTTCACTGTCTTCGAAGGCGGGGGCGCAAACTGCTGATACCTCGCCCGTCCTTTCAAGGTATGGCTTGAGCATATTCACATGAAAGGACCTTCTGATCCATTCATTTGAACAGCTCACTACTACATAAGTGGTGTCACTAATCCTTGTCACTACCTTGAAGGCACCCTACCAGGCAGCTTGCAATATATTGGTTTTAGTGGGCCGCAAAACTAAAACTTTTTGTCCTGGCTCTAGGATACGATCTCTATCCCCCCGGTCATACCAACGTTTCTGACGCTGTTGGGCCATGCGTAAGTTTTCTCGAACCGACTCAGTCAGGACTTGCAAACGGTCCCTCAGCTCCAGAACATATGGTACTATAGGGGTTCATGCTTCTCCCATATCTCCCTCCCAATGTTACTGTACCAGGTCCAGGGGTCCCCGTACTCTCCTCCCATACAATAATTAGAAGGGAGAGAAGCCGGTTGACTCCTCGGGAACTTCCCGGTATGAGAACAATAGGTGGGGAAGAAAGGTTTCCCAGTTATGACAGGACTCTGTGAAGGTCTTCAGCATCTGTTTAAGAGTGCCGTTGAATTGTTCACAGAGTCTGGTGGTAAGGAGAGCTTAAGATAGGTTTTACCCCACAGCTCTGTCAGAGCTGTTGAGTAATGGCTGCTGTGAACTGTGTCCCCAGATCGGACAAAATTTCCCGGGTGAATCCTACTAGGTCTCTGCCTCCAGGTACCTAGTGGCATAATCCACTACCATAAGAATATATTTCTTGCCAGAGGAGCTGGGCTTACTTAGGGGTCCTATTAAGTCTACCGCTACACGGTAGAAAGGTTCCCCTATTATGGGGAGGGATCTGTTGGCCCTAGGATGGATGCACCCACTTCTACAAATAAGTCTACTCATCTATATCCCATCAAGCACTGTCACTCTACTGAGACTCTTTTGGACTATTTTACGCTATTTTATTTTTCCTATTTTTTGGCACACATCACATGTCCTACAATATTCTTGCAACTCCTGGGCCAAAAGAACATCTGTGTTAGCCTATACCTCATCTTTTTTTTTCTACCTACTAGGGGGATATTATGACTAATTCTGAGTAACTCAACACAGTACTTTTGAGGTACTACCAATTGTCTCTTTGTCACCTGACTGGCGCACTCCTCAGTTCATCCTGCCACTCTGTACAATAGTCCCTTCTCCCACTGGAACCATTCCTGATCTAAGTTCCCCTGGGGGTTTTCTGCTGCCCGTCTATACCCACCTAAGGGTAGGATCCTCCCTCTGCTCCATTTCAAAATCTTGTGGGGTGCCCCAGTAGGGAGTGGGGTCTATGGACAGGGTCGGGGGTACTGGTTCCTACCTGAGGTTCCAGAGAGTGTGAGGAATCCATCGCTCGAGTCTGCTGTCAGGTGGTTACAGGTAGAGCTCCCTCCAGAGTTGGTGGGACAAACTGAGAGGTCAAACACCCCAAATAACTGTCGATATCCATCTCACCATCTGTAAATGCCTTAAATGCAGAATAGTTGAATATCCGTGCCTTTCTGTTGGTGGAGCCATGTTATAACATCCCCTTGTCGTGCTCTTCTCATGTGAACCCAGGCGTTCTGTGCTTCTGATGCTTATACTCTGATCTGTACAATAATCTCTTGCGATGGGTTGGGCCCCACCATGCTGAGTCTCCATCTTACATCCTTTCGGAACTCTTTTTTCTCTGTATTCTCCATTGGAACGTTGCAGGTTCGGTTGCTCTCCATTAGTTTGGCTATTATTGTGGCTTTTGGTTTGTTGCTTGCCACTATGCCTCGAGCTTCCAGCAGTTCCTTCAGTATTGTTTGTTTAAGCCGTTCGTATCTGTGATCTTCTTCTTTCGGTTCGGGAAATCCATTCGGACGAAAGATCTCGCCGCTTGTCACCAGTGTAACGGATCTCCTTTACTCCAGGCTGAGTATATCCATGCAGAATCTCCCAAAATCCAAGCATAGAAGAAGTTGTAGTGATTATACCTTCATGAAGGGGTAAAGCATTCTGTTTAATGGAAGCAACAGCTGGCCTTTTATGCAGGTCCCCATGCAAGGGGCACTCCCCCTGGACCCGAGTGGGGACAGTAACACAAAACAATCGCCCAATGACATTGAACCCCAGGTCCAGGACACTCCCACATAAACAGTATAATCCCTCCTCTATACCTGGGAGATAATTGGGTTAAGTTGCTGTATTAAACTCAATTATCTCCCAGTAAAGAAAATATTCACTTTTTTATAAAATTACAAAAACACTTTAAAATACATAAAGTCATATTTCATACAACCGAACCCCCATAGTCTACACATCTCTAGATAGCTTGGATCTGAGCGCACAAGCCAGAAAGTGCTCAGATCCCACAAACGTAGTCGAATCACCACTGGGGTCCAGCTCAAGAGTTTTTATACGAAATAAAAGGTGAATGAATCAAAAAAGGGGAATGGGTCCCCTGGCTCATAGTGTGGGGTTTGTTCATGAGATCCCGTCGAACAATCTGTCGAACAGAGCTTTCCTCGCTTGCCGCGGACAGAAGCAGGCGTTCATACATTTTCACCAGTGTTCGGGCTGTCGAGTGGCCGCCTCAGAGTTCCAAGCACTCGACGACTAAGTCCCGTTGCATGCTTTGGTGTGACAAGATGGCCGGCGTTTTCTCCACCATGTGGCGTTCAGTTATATGAACGGCGGCCACACAAAGAGAGCACTGAATTCCTGTGCTCTCTTTTAACTTAATGAGCCAGGGGGTGGTCGCTATTCGGTACTTAGTCTCTGATATGGACATCTTAAAATACACAATATAAAATGTTATATTGTGTATTTTAAGATCAATTAAAAGTTTTTGTTTGCTTGCTGTGACAATTCTCTTTCTATTGTATTTTTATGCACTTTTACTATTTTTTACTTTTCTGGCTTTTTACTGTTGTTCCTGCACAAAGAAATCCCAGGTGGGGATCATACCACCAACGCTTTATTAATAGAGTAGTGTTTCTGCTCTACACTTGTATTTTTTAGTTACTCTTACTTACTCTTAACCAATTGAGAGCACTATTGTTGCCTCTTTTTATTCCTATTTGGAGCCTTGGATGACCAGACGGTGTTGACAGAAACACTCCCTTCACATATCCCATAAGCGAGGATTGTATCGCTGTACGCCCTTCACACCAGAGCTGGCCATAGGTCTTTTAAATGTGAGTTCTTTACATTCTACTATTATTTTACCCTCTGGATTTTATATGTATTGCACTACTGGCTGCCCCTGTCTCCATGTTTTTCATATATGCGAATACCCTGAGACACTATGATGCACCCACTTCTACTATATCCCATCAATCACTGTCACTCTACTGAGACACTTTTGGACTATTTTGCGCTATTTTATTTATTTATTTGTTTGTTTGTTACTGGCGCAGCCCTACCCCATTTCTTTGTATTTTCCCATTTGTTGAAGGATTTGAGGGGTCTCCTTCATTTGGGTTGCTGCCTATCCTCATATTGTTTGTTAATCAGCACTGATTTCCTTTTGTATTCTTAGCAAATACTATACCCGAGGGCCTGAATATGTCACCCCAGCTCTCGGTGCCTGGCAACAGGGACCCAGCAGAATCCCCACAACCACCAAAAAGCACAGCGAGGGCGGTGAAGTAGTGTAGGCTGACACAGCGGTGCAGAAAACCAACTGGTAGATCCCACTGTCCCGCCCACACTTGGCGCCCCAGAGGGAGACATATCAGCAAGCGCACACCAAGCTCCCAGAAGGTTCCTGCACAACAGGGCAACCAGAGGGCTACAAGAGTGTCTACAAGAACTACACCTGATGGCAGGACTCATGGAGATGCAGCATGGATTTCTGTCGGTGAGCTAAACGGGCGGAGAGCCCCTCCACGGCCCTTCAGAGACGGAACCCTGCTGAAGCATCATCCCTGCCCTTATTCCTAGCTCACCTGTCAAGCCTCCAGAGCCGGCATCGGCTGATCAATGTGGACTGAACCAGGGACTAACTCTACTCCTGAATACCCAAATGTGGATATACTGAATAGTCCAACCGTACAGTTTATAATCAGTTATATTTCTGTGAGTTCTTGTGCCACTCTGCTCTACTATCATTTATCATTAGATATTATTTCTATTTGACTAGACTGTATAAGCTTTATTACAGTTACACTTGTGCCAAGCTTGTGCCGTTATGGCACTCCACGTTCACTACCCAGTGGAATTAAATAGGTGAGATAGCATGTAATTTAATTACTACCCACCCTTATCCCTGCAATGTGTGCTGTGGTACAAGGCTTATGATAAATTTTAGTGTATATTGCATAGCCAAATCTAGCAATCCACGTCTACCTTAATATATGAACGAAGCCAGTACCCACCACAGTTTAGCACCTAACGTTTAATGTGCAGGGATAGTGCCCAACTTGTTTAACCTTCCTTTTGTTTATGTGAAGGACTCCCGTGCACACACTTACAGCACGAGTCATGAAGGGTTGAGCCTGGGGATCATGTTATGCAACATAATGTGGGCAGGGAAGCAGGCTACCTTTGTTCTTCTCATCTGTAATTATGCCCAGGGGAATTTACCAAAAGCTAGTTTAAGTAGCTCATTTGGGCAGCATGTTTTTATTTACTCACCTCTAGTTCGTCTCAGCTGTCTTTTGCGGATCTGCATGATCATTTTTTCCCTTTTTCTCACTACTCATGTATTGACTTCCTGTGAACAAGCATGTTTTCAATACAAAAAAAAGTGCAGCACTTCTTGACCTTCTATGTTTAAATAATGTCATTATACATCTTGTCATGTGTCATTACAAAAGCGTGTACTCATCACTGCACTCCTAAAATAAAGATTTTTTTTTTAAAAGGGAGACCTACCTGTTATAGCTAAACTCCCTCCCAGTAAAATCATATAAGAGATCACTTGATTAACGCTGCCCATAGTTTCATACCCGCTTATTGGAAGTGGATAGAACCTCTATTAGGGACTGGATACTCAGAGTGGAGTAGATCTGCTCTTGTGATGAACTCATTCTTGCGACTTGACAACCGGCAACACTATACCGATACATGGTTTCATTGGACATCCTCGGCCTCTGGGGGAGTGAGCAATGTGGGGCATTGACCCCTTTCTCTTTATGCACTCTACATTGCCTTTATCTAGGGCCTGGGCTCTGCCTTCATTTAAACTATTTTGCCAACCCCCTCTCCCACTTTCCTCTCTCCCCTATGGTTCTTATGTTAATCTTCGCCTCCACTGCTCTCAAACCCTTCCCATGTGATTCTCTCTTTCTTTCTCTCCTCCTTATTTTTGCTTTTAGGGCAGTTCTCGGCTGCTCATTGCATATTTGAAATACAAAAAAAATATGAACACTAACTTTAGCCACTCTTTGTAATTAAGTGGCTACTAAAAAAGACTGGACATTTCAATGTGTATAAACGTAAAAATGGCATGTGCCATATTTAACCCTGTAACTTTCCAAAACACCATAAAACCTGTATATGTGGGTGTACTGTTATATTTGTTCGCTGAACAAAAATATTAGTGTTTCAAAACAGTAAAACATATCACAACAATCATATCATCAGTAAAAGCTTGTGGTTGAAAAATACATACATATACATATATATATATATATATATATATATATATATATATATATATTAATATATATATATATATATATATATATATTATTTCTTTTTAATTATTTTTTTTTTGGTCAAATGATTGCAGAACAGCACAGTTTTGTCTTTTTACATCTTTATTTGAATAAATTCTGAATGATAATAAAATAAATAAATATTTAAGCAAGGTGCTTTTTTGACAAAAAAGAAAGCAGTATCATAGTTCATGACAAAAAAGGAGGCAACTTAGTGGTGGAGGTTCTGTATTTGTTCTGCAAAAATACAAACTCACGGTGAATAGACCTCCCCCCAGTTCATTACATTCCTGCAGGAGAACAAACAGTTAAAACTTGAGATATCTCTCCATTTCTGTTCACTTTGTTTTGTATCCTATACCCTTTCACATGCTTCTATTCCTTCTCCTACTTTACCTTTGTTATCTTCTGATTCTTTCTGCTCCTTTACCTTTGTGCTCCTTATGTCCCTCCCTTCTCCTTGCAGACCCTTCCTGCTCCTTGCTGTCCTTCCTGCTCCTTGCTGCCCCTTCCTGCTCCTTGCAGCCCCTTCCTGCTCCTTGCTGACTCTTTCTCATCCTTGCAGCCTCTTTCTGCTCTTTGCACACCCTTCCTTCTCCTTGCAGACCCTTCCTGCTCCTTGCTGCCCCTTCCTGCTCCTTGCTGACTCTTTCTGATCCTTGCAGCCTCTTTCTGCTCCTTGCAGACCCTTCCTGCTCATTTCTGCCCCTTGCTGCTCATGTCTGTTCTTTTCTGCTTCTTCTCCTACTTTACCTTTCTGCTACTTCTGTCCCTTCCAGCTCACTGCTGACCCTTTCTGCTCCTTGATGTCCCTTCCTTCTCATTACTGCTCCTTCTCCTATTTTACCTTCTTGCTCCTTGCTGACCATTTTTGTATGCTGCCCCCATGCCTCCCTTACCTGATCTGTAGGTTGCCCCCCCCCATGCCTCACTTACCTGATCTGCAGGCTACCCCCCATCCCAGCTAGGCTCAACAATGAAAAGGAAACACATCACCAATAAGACAAGACTAAATGAGGAACTTCACACCCTTGAAGTTCAAAATAAATCCAAACCCACTAAAAATGTTACTAAACAAATAGAAGACATATGTAAATCACTGCAGGCTTGGTCATTGCAAGACACAGAACTGCAAATGAGGGCCCTTAAGCTCAAATACTACACACAGGGCAACATAGCAGGGAAATACATGGAATACTACTAGCTTTCAACGCTGAAAAAGCATTTGATCGCTTAAAATGGGACTTCATGAACTTTACCTTGTTGAAAATGGGGATCCCTCCCACCTTTATTGCCAGCATTATGGCTTTATACTCCTATCCATCATCAAAAAATTTTCAATTCTGAGTTTCTATCGAATATGTTTTACATATCCAACAGTACCTGCCAGGGCTGCCCCCTATCTCCTCTGGTTTCATACTATGCCTGGAACCCTAAGTTATAATTGTAGAAAGTAGAAATCCAGGCACTCCAAATTGTTCCAACCAATAGGCAATTTTTATTGGATCCAAGAACCACACAACGTTTCGACCCCTTAGGGCCTTTGTCAAACTTCACAAAGGCCCTATGGGGTCGAAACATTGTGTGGTTCTTGGGTTTGACAAAGTTTGACAAAGGCCCTAAGGGGTCGAAACGTTGTGTGGTTCTTGGGTCCAATAAAAATTGCCTATTGGTTGGAACAATTTGGAGTGCCTGGATTTCTACTTTCTACAATTATACTTCAAACATGGTCTCTTTGGTACTGGGACTGATCCAGCAGCACCCTGAGATTCCATAGCGAAGGGATGAGTGCAGTTCCACCACCTACCTATCAACAATGGAACCCTAAGTTAGACATATTAAATCACAGAACACAATCTCGGATTTATCCACCCTGATAGGTGGACAAAAAATAGCTCTATTTGCTGACGACATTCTCCTGTTTCTTACGAGCCCAGAGAGGCCAATCCCACACCTTCTTAAACTAATCGATAGATACAGCTCTATCTAACACTACAAAATCAATGTGAAAAAAACACAAGCACTAACAGTAGGCCTTCAGTCAGAGGTGGTGCATGACCTCAGTGACGGTTACCCCTTCGACCGGCGTAAGACCTCTTTGAACTACATAGATATTCAACTTAAGAGATCAACATCCTCAATGATCCAGGAAAATCATAAAGCTCTCATATACAAACTACGTACTTAGTTAGAGGCATGGAAAAAAATAGATATATCACTATTAAAATCATGGCCCTGCCTCACATTCTTCACCACTTTCGCACAATCCCACTAGCTCTGTCAATTAGCCCCGAGGATCCAACAGAAATTAGCCTGGCTGCCCACTCACAAAAGTAGACTGTGAATTTTACATATTGCAGCATATTACAAAGCCACAGTAGTAGCTCAAGGATTAACAATCATAAAGAATGCTATACCCCCAGTATGGCTTCCACTGGAAGAAGCTTGTATTCCATTTGCCTACCAAGCACAAAATTCTTGACCACATGCTGGCAGAGGTAGGCATGACCCTTAATGGGAACGGACAACCTTCTATCCTTGGCTCCTCTCAGTGCCCTGAACGCTCTGGCTAGGGACATTATATTGGACAATTGGTCAAAAAACGCTCAACTAAAATTAGGCTCAATATGCACTGCAGGAGGGATCAAGCCCTTCCCAATTCTGCAAGCGGAACTCAATCTCCCACCTGGAGAAATATTCACCTTTCTTCGCATTAAACACATCGTTAAAACACACAAAATCACACCTCTGATGACAACCCACCTTACACCGATAGGCCACAGTTGCCCGAACACTCGCACCCTTAGCAAGGCTTTTTCACTTTGCTATAACGCTCTCGATAATGAAAACGAACCTGGGAAACTGCCATACATGGCACAAGGGGAAAAAACTAGGCAGGGAAATACCCTTATCAGATTTGGCCCCCCATCCCTCACTTACCTGATCTGTAGACTGCCTCCCCATGCCTCACTTACCTGACTTGTAGGCTGTTTGTGCAGTCTGGGAGTTGCTGGCTGCATGTGCTGATCCCCTGCGGTTTCAGTCAGGAGACAGAAGCAGGGATAAGATGTAGTTTCCTATCCCTGCCTCTCTCCACACACAGTGCCACCTACTGCAGTGTATTGTCAATCTCTACAGAAAAATCCAGGACAAGCTGAAAAATCAAGGGGGACCAACAAAATCGGCTTCTAGTAGTCTTTATCATTGGGAAGCCTACTGCAAAATCTTAATGCGATGGTACATGGTAACACAAAAGCTAGCTAGGGTTTATAATACTGTATCTCCTTTATGCTGGAGATGTGGTGAGGGGCCTGGATGTTTCACTCACATATTCTGGGATTGCCCCACATTAGCGACATATTAGTCGAGTGTGGAATATGCTATTCAAACTATAGCTAACAATACACTACCCTTTATACCAGAATGCAACTTGCTCCACCTTATCTGAAATTTAGATTCAGTGCAGAACAGGGTAGTGCTCATTCACATTCTGCTGGCTGCTAAGATATCCATTGCAAGTCCCTGGAGGGGAACAGCTCAACCTACAATATTAGAAGTTACAGACAGACTAGTGGTCACGAGCAAGCTAGAGAAAAAATGGCTTTCAGAATCCGTAGGAAGGCAGCGGCTTATCTCAAGATATGGGACTGCTGGCTCAAGGGTACCCAACCAACACATACACATACTTAACCATGCCTACCTTTATACATATTACACATATTGTATCTACTGCTAAAAGTTGTAAGCTGGGGTTACCTGCCCCCCTCAGGCAGTCTTACTTTTCTTGACAGTCTTACATTTATTGAATTTGAACTAATGATGAGTGATACCTCTGCTTCTTATTTCTGAGTATGTTTTTATATTTCTGTTATATTGTATATTGATAAAAGCTGTCTCTCAATGTTCCTCCCTGAGGTTGTTGGCATGTCTTCCAACTGTGTCTCATGCACTGGCTGGATGCCACATGTCGCATCTACTACTGCACTAATCCTGAATGTACTATGATAACGTAGCTTGTGACAGACAGTTCATATGAAACAATGTTAGTCATGAGGCTCTGAAATTTCACTTGCTCTGTGTTAGGTATTCTGTAAATGAAAGAATTTACTGCAGGTATATGCTTGAATGATGTGCTAATGACAGCTATTGTTTTGTTGTTATTATTTTTGTATTTTGTTATTACCCTGCTTCACAAAAAATCTATATAAAAAAAAGATATTGGAAAGGAAAAAAAAGGATACATACATAACAAATTAATGGTTCGCACGGGTAGCTTTAAGTAAATTTCTATAGATGTACCCAGAATCAGTTGATACCTGTGATCTGCCTACATTGCTTTCTGTTGCAGTGAAGAGAGATTAACTAAACCTCGCAACAAGAAAACATCTCAGATCAAGGCTTTACAGGATAACTTTCAGTCAATAGCATGTTACCTGTATGTGTGCTAAATGCTATAATTGTTACCACTGTTACTACTGTTAAATTACATGTTATACAGCATGATCTATGCCACAAAACTGTGAATTGTCATGTATCCGTGTAAAATATTTCAATAAAAAATATACATTGAAAAAAATATATATATATTTACAAGAAGAATTGTCTCCTAAACTGCAAGTGAAACTTGCAAATATAGCTGATATACACCAATATACTAAGATGTATCAGGCTCTAGGGTTGGTAAAGTAACCTTGTTATTACCTTCAATTAATGACCATTGCCTTGGCTGCATTGAAATGCACAATAGACATCTTCAGCATTTAAGTAATTAATTAAATTTAGTGCAAGTACAATTAATCAGAATTCCATTCCTGTATGTTCACATTATAAAAAGTTAAACAAAAAAAACCCTAGCTCTTATTGAGTAATCATAGCCAGAAGGAAACAAGCAGAAGAAAAGTGTGGCATAAATGATACTCGAGGCACAAACAATAACTTCTTAGAATCAGATATGTGCCCTGCGTACATTAGCCAGTTGGAATTAATTTAGTGACTGCTCATATATTTTCACAACACATAACATTATTTCCAATAATACTTCTGGACTCATCTGTGGTCATGGTCATTTATTTAACCTACATGACTTTCCCCTTTTAGTGGGAATGCATGAATATGGGAATGCAGTCAGCTCAGAACTACCAGTGTCTATAGAGATAAGCTTATTTGTATTACCACCCAATGCATTATGTAGATAACTAATTTTAAAAAATGCAAATCCAAATTAAAAATAAATAAAAATAATTTTGATTATTCTTCCTGCTGCTCAATTTTGAATGAATGTGGTGAACATGCAAATTTCTGCCAGTAATTGCTTTCTGTACACATTATGGGATCTGCACAAAACATGCACATCATAAGGTACAAATGCACACAACACTTGTGGTATCATATATGTGTTGCAGTTTTCAATGTTTTAGGCATTGCTATGAACACTTGAAATTAATTTAATTTTAAACTTCTTGTGCTACCAAATTCCCAATTAGGAAAATGAAGCCACTGGTTGGTTTACCTGCAGAATTAATTATTTAATTAAGTGTATTTATTTAGCAAATTACAGACAACTCCCAACATTTACATGAACCGATTCACTGTTGAGTCTTAAACCTAAGAATTTTGCATGTTTTGGTGTCTTCATTTAAACACAATTATAACTAATTAACTATATAAAACATTATATATACATAAAAGGGTAATATCACAAAGTGGATATTTAACTATGTGATCTCTAGCTACCTATACACCTATTTGTGACGGTCATGCTTTCATTACAGGGTTTAAATGTTATTAGTAGCTGTCACTGTGAAAGCCGCTACAGGTGCTTCTGATGAAATAAACGTTGCTATTTCTATCAGATGGTCTCATAAAGAACACTTGATTGGTGCAGCTTGGTGCTTTGCCACGCCTGTGCACTAGCCTCCCATTGCTTTTCTATGGGGAATAACTGGATTGGCTAAGATCATCCACTCTCTGATTATAATGCTTAGCAAACTCAAGTACCTGAATCTATATGCATCCTTGAACAATTTCAGTCATCTCAATAAGTACACTCTTACATGTGTAATTTTTATCTGCATGATCTCTGTGTAACTTCCGTTTCCTGTATTTTCATGGTAGCATTAATAATGGGTAACTCTTCTCTTAGACAGTTATAAAAGGGGCCACCTTAGAGCTCAACCCTAGTCTTTTTTCTTGTCCTAAAACCTCAAAAAAACAGTGAGGTCTTTTTAAATTCCTGTACTATTTTACTTTTGTTTTTTGTTTTTTTTAAATACAAACATTATTTAATATATATATAGATATATATTTTTTTTAATGTTTATTAGTAATAATTAAATTTACAGCAGTTGTGAAAAAGGAATATCAATATGAATAACAAGAATTTGGAAATATCAGATATCATAAGTGGTGAGTGGCCTCGCAGAGGTACTCAGTTTGGTCAATTACATATAGATTGTTACGTAAGTAAAGTTACATGGGCATCGCATCTTAAGTTTCAGAGTGGCCAGTTGGATGTTCAATCGTACACTCTTAGGATCTTATGCTCTCTGTCGTTGCCATCCTGGGAAGGGTGGAGGGGGATGGGTGGAAAGGGACCAATAGGAAATTGTGATTGGTCCATTTCAGCATATTTGAGTGAGTCGTTGAATTGGTAAAGTAGCCCCATAGGTCGAAGGGGAGAGGTCACTCTGTGTGGCCATAGCAAGTTGGCCCAATTTAAGACTGGCACTGTATAGCAAGTTGGCCCAATTTAAGACTGGCACAGAGGAGGGATTAACACAGATAGAGAGAAAAAGATATATAAGGGCTGCGCCAAAATGGATGAAGATAGTCCAGTAAAATATCGCTAGGATACCGGTGGATAGTCAGGAATACTTGATTAGGTTTCTTGATGGAGGTAGGTGCGTCTGGTGTTGACCGTTCAGTATGTGGAAATACAAGAGAGGTAGAGGCGACCAATGGTGCAGTATGTAAAATTCAAGGTGCAGTAAATAACAGAAATAGAGAACTCACATTCGGTAGAGCTATGACCAGCTCTGGTGTGAATCGCGTACAGCGGTATAACCCCCGCTTAAGGGATATGTAGGGAATGGGTCTCCATCAACACAGTCTGGTAGTCCAATGCTCGGAAAAGAAAATAGAATGCAACAATAGTGCTCTCAATTGTGATGGAGTTCAGTGTGCAATAGGTAGAGAAGGTAAAGAACTCACATTTGAGGGAGCTATGGCCAGCTCTGGTGTGGATAGCGTACAACGGTATAATCCCCGCTTGTGGGATATGTAGCAGCAGTACGTCCATCAGCACCGTCTGGTAATCCAAAGCTCCAAGAGAGAAAAGTAAAAAGCAACGATAGTGCTCTCAATTGTGATGGGATAAGAGAGTAAAATAGAAGATAAAATAATACTCACAAGGATAGAGCAGAGGTACTGCTCTATGAATAGGCGTTGGTGGTATGATCCCCACCTGGGATTTCTTGGAGTACTAGAACAGTAAAATTGCCAGTGGAAGTAAAAGTGATAAAGACCCCAGGAGGGTCGAAACGTCGATTGTCTGTATTCTGCACAGGACATGTATTATTTTATAATACAGTAAAGACTATTTTTTGCCACTCAGAAGTAGTCCTAGTGTGCTCCCTTTACTTTTGGTTGTATATTTTACGCGGGATTGCACCTAGGCAATTTTTTGAACTCGTTTGAATAAGTTTGAGGAGGAGTGCCTTGCCTATCTACTATTGTACATTATATATATATATATATATATTTTTTTTTTTTAACTACATCCAGGTTTCGGTTATAGCATATATAGTTAACTTGGGGGTCACTGCAATTTATCTTCCCAGGTATTCCTGAATCTGCGTGTCTTTTTCCTCTATATAGGAACATTATGGCTATCATGTAGGTGGTCTTTTAATTGTTCCAGTTTTCATCCCTACTTCTAATCTGTAGGTCTATTAGTTATTTACCTCTTTAATCAAGCATTCTGCTAATCCTTGTACTGGTCTACCTTAATAGGGGTATACCTTAATAGTATACCTTAATAGAGGTTTGCTTACTAAGCTGTTAGTTTCCCCAGTCACACTTTCTATTTTGACTTGAGGGCTACTGCAGTCTGTTACCACAGGTATTCCTTAATTTGCATGTCCCTCTTCTCTTAATATAGGGACACTATAGTTACCATTTAGGTGGTTCTCTAATTGTTAACAGTTTTCATCCTCACTTCTATCTCAGAAATATATTACATCGCTATATTACATATATTCAGGGGCGTTTTAGCCGCAAGGCAAACAAGGCATTTGCCTTGGGCGGCATTTTTCAAGGGGCGGCAAAAAACGCCGTCCCCCAAATGCCCAGGCAAATGCTTTGTTAGCCTCGCGGCTAACTGACCGGCCGGGTGCTGGGCTGGGCGGGCGAGCGGGCGGCTGGCGAGGGAGCTCTTCCTCTGCGCTGTCTGCTCAGCTCCCTCGCGCGCCGCAGAGTGAGGTTGGGAACCGGAAGATGACGTCATCAACCCGGCTCCCAGCCTCACTTTGTGGCGCGTGAGGGAGCTGAGCAGACAGCTCAGGGGAAGAGCTCCCTCGCCAGCCGCCCGCTTGCCCGCCCAGCCGGCAACCACTGGACCACCAGGGAGGTAATGAACCCCCCTCCCTCCCCAGCACTCCCAAAGGTAAGGAGGGAGGGGGGTAAATAAAAAAAAATAAAAAAAATGTGTTAATGTGAGTGAGTGAGTGAGTGTGTGTCTGTTAATGTGTGTGTGTTTTGTTAGTGTGTGTGTGTCTGACTGTGTCTGTTAGTGTGTGTGTGTGTGTGTGTGTGTCTGACTGTGTGTCAGTGAGTGTGTGTTTGCCTGTGAGTGTGTGTGTGTGTCTGACTGTGTGTCAGTGAGTGTGTGTTTGCCTGTGAGTGTGTGTGTGTCTGTAAGTGTGTGTGTCTGTTAGTGTGTGTTTGCCTGTGAGTGTGTGTGTCAGTGAGTGTGTGTTTGTTAGTGTGTGTGTGTGTGTGTGTCTGCTAGTGAGTGAGTGTGTGTCTGACTGTGTTTGTCTGTTAGTGTGTATGTGTGTGTCTGACTGTGTGTCAGTGAGTGTGTGTGTGTCTGACTGTGTGAGTGTGTTTGCCTGTGAGTGTGTGTGTCAGTGAGTGTGTGTCTGTTAGTGAGTGTGAGTGTGTCTGTTAGTGTGTGTGTGTTTCTGTTAGCGAGTGTATGCGTATCTGTCAGTGAATGTATGTGTGTGTGTGTGTATTTAGAAGGCGGGTTGGGGAGGGGTTGGTGCGGGAGGGGGGGGGGGGCACCTTGCTTTTGTCCTGCCTAGGGCAGCACAAAACCAGGATACACCACTGCATATATTACTAATTTTGCCTCTGGTCTATATATACAGTTGCAAGAAAAAGTATGTGAACCCTTTGTAATGATATGGATTTCTGCACAAATTGGTCATAAAATGTGATCTGATCATCATCTAAGTCACAACAATAGACAATCACAGTCTGCTTAAACTAATAGCACACAAAGAATGAAATGTTGCCATGATTTTATTGAACACACCATGTAAACATTCACAGTGCAGGTGGAAAAAGTATGCCAAACCTTTATAAGCCTTCCCCCGCCCTGCAGAGCTCAGTCTGCGCGGAGCCCTCCATGGGTGAAGATGGATTATTTTTTTGTGCACTCGTTTTTTTTTTGCTTTTTTTTTAATTGCGTCGGTTCTTATGGCTTTTTATTTGGCCTTTTTTGGGGCTGAAAAAAGAAGATTGTAGAAGAAAGAAAACATCAAATGGTAAGTTATTTTTATCTAATATTTTTTTTACAGGTTTTTAGTTAAAGGTCCCCCCCTCATTATTTTTAGGGTGAGGGGGGTAGGTAGGGAGATCATTTTTTTTGGGGGGGTGGAGGGGTGACTAGGGTCCCCCCCTTTGTATTTAGGGCCCCCACCCTTATTGTTAATTTTAGGGCCCCCACCCACCGCTCAGGGGTGGGGGCCGGGGGGGACAATAGGTCCCCCCCTTATTGTTAATTTTAGGGCCCCCACCCACCACTCAGGGGTGGGGGCCGGGGGGGACAGTAAGTTCCCCCCTTATTGTTATTTTTAGGGCCCCCACCCACCGCTCAGGGGTGGGGGCCTGGGGGAGGACAATAGGTCCCTCCCTATTAGTATTTAGGGCCCCCACAGGCTGCTCACTGTTTAATAGACATGCCCCTACTCGTGGTATTGCGAGTAGCGGCACAATTTACTAATACTAAGTAATTTTTACTTAGTATTAGTAAATTAATAGGGGGCGGACCGAACATCGCATATGTTCGCCGTCCGTGGTGAACGCGAACATGCTATGTTCGCCAGGAACTATTCGCCAGCGAACCGTTCGGGACATCACTATGTGTGAGCATTGGTGGCATTGGATGTGATTTGGAATGTCCTATATATCATATATATTATATAACATTACATTAAACATCTTTTTTTTTTATTGTATGAGACATTAAAGAGCCAAGGAAATAAATTGATAGGTACATCTGCACTCACCGTTTCCCTCCCCATTCCTACCCGCATATAGAAAACTAAAGTCTAAGTTCCCTCTTATCACTCAGGTGTAAAAGGTTGTAGAGAGAAGGTAGCATGAGGGGACCCTTAGTATATGTTTGCGTGTTGCCTATTGATGGGGAGTGAGTCCATCGTTATGAACGGATGAACCCATGGACTGTTAAGGTATAACGTTCCATGTGTAACATCTTGGGACTCTGAGTTAGGAAGAACAGGGGGGATTATTCCCATTACCTGCAGACTGAGTCACTTTGTCATGATGGGGGGGCCCCCCGGAGGGGACATACCCCGCAGGCAACATATAGAGTCTCTGCCTGGATACCAGTCCCATCGCAGCTCACAAGGTTGGCACCATCATGAAAGAGGCGCTTGGTATCGTCAGTCTCCTAGATGACTCTGCATCAAAATTAGGCACTGTAGTCCTGGGATAAACTCCCGGCTGGTATGGGAGAAAACATCCTACTTTTTTGCGGTATGGGTCCGTGGCTTGCCGCAGATTAGTAGCATGAAGTCCGATGTAGTGGCACAACTGGTGAAACTTGGAAAACTCTACGTGTCTCGGCAGGTCGATTCCATGAGTCACTGATTAGTTGTATTTTTTTGCTTGCTTCTTTTTTTTTTTAGATATATGAGTGCAGGTATGCAGTGGCACATAGCAGGTGAGTCGGCTTAGCAGACATGTTATGGTAGTGGGTATGGGCACTTCTTAGGAAGGTGAGGACCTGGATGTGGATGGAGTGGTCTGTCGCTCCCGATTTTCTGTGTGTTACCTCTTTGGTAATGATTGCCAACTCTGGCTTTGTGGTAGGCCTGAGCCAGAGTTGGGTTGTTGAGGTGTGTACCAATCTTCCACCTGACATCAGGTTGGTCCAGTGCTTGGAGAAAAGGTTGGACATCTAATATTGTGGAGATGGTATATGTGGTACCTTGTCTCGCTACTGTCAGCGCAAATAGGAAGCCCCAGTGATTTAAGAGTGGCTTAAGCCTTTCATGGTAGGTTACACTGAATGTGTCCATTTTCAGAAAAAGTATCTTGTTGATAGACAGCTAGTCCTTAAAAAGACACTGCAGTAGTAAGCTTAGCAGGGAAAACAGCACTAGTGCTGCATCTTTTAAAAATAAGATGGACCTCCAGATGAATGCTGATCTTTCTAAGTCCTATGTGGTGGCAAGAGCTTCCTACCACACAGAGGCAGCAGTTTCAGCAGAAAACAAAACCTTAAAATTTGGGATCTCAGATAAAGAAGAGGCTGTAAATTCAAGAGTACACAGGTCTAATATTACTGATCTTTTATTCAATATCAGATTATCTTCAGAATTTTGTCTTTGATCATCAGGTAACATTCTATATAGAAACATAGAAACATAGAATGTGACGGCAGATAAGAACCATTCGGCCCATCTAGTCTGCCCAATTTTCTAAATACTTTCATTAGTCCCTAGTCTTATCTTGTAGTTAGGATAGCCTTATGCCTATCTCACGCATGCTTAAACTCCTTTACTGTGTTAACCTCTACCACTTCAGCTGGAAGGCTATTCCATGCATCCACTACCCTCTCCGTAAAGTAATACTTCCTGTCCTGATATTATTTTTAAACCTTTGCTCCTCTAATTTAAGACTATGTCCTCTTGTTGTGGTAGTTTTTCTTCTTTTAAATATAGTCTCCTCCTTTACTGTGTTGATTCCCTTTATATATTTAAATGTTTCTATCATATCCCCCCTGTCTCGTCTTTCCTCCAAGCTATACATGTTAAGATCCTTTAACCTTTCCTGGTAAGTTTTATCCCGCAATCCATGAACCAGTTTAGTAGCCCTTCTCTGAACCCTCTCTAATTACTTAAGAATCATGCATTGTCAGTGGTGGCAAGGTGAGTTTTGTTTTGAAATGTAAATTCATACATTCATAAAATAATTTATGTAAATTATCCTTTCAGGGGGATATGCTTTTCAAGATAATCTTTAGGTAAGAATATTAAAAAAAGGTGTGAAGTCTTTCCTTTCTCAGGATTGTCACCTTAAACACAGACATGGACCAGAACAAAGAACTTTCAAGCTTCTACATTCATTCAGAGAATCTAGATAATTCTGTCCTGGTGAGAAATATTTTAAATTTCAGTCATAAAGAGCAGGCCAAACATCAACGTTTAGGGGATCAGTAGGTAATACTTCGTCCTTTTGATGCCTCACTGCCCAGAGATGTTATGTAACTCAGCCTTTTTTCAGACACCTGGCATTACTCATCAGAGATCAATGGGTTCCTCATATAAATGTGTTTGTAATCACCAGAATTCCTACAGTACACTACACAAAAAGAAAAGTCTTATTGATTATATTTCTTCCCTATTTATGGAAAGAGTGAGACACCAGAAAAACTCCCCTCTCTTTCTTGTTTTAAAGACAACTGGAATTTGGCACCCCATTTTAGATCACTGAAATCTAAAAAAGACTCTAAAGTTAAAATGATTTTGCAGAGTGTTTTTGACCCCTCAGTAGTGTCTCCAGATTCCTGGCTCATCACTATAGATCTGAGATATGTCTATTTTCATATACTCGTTTGAGAACATCATCAGAGGTTCTTGAGGTTTTAACTTCCAGTTAGGGGCAATGTGGCTTCCAGGATCTTTTCAGAGCACTTTGAAGACTCTCAAGGCCGAAGTCTATCTACTTGATAGAGAAAAATACCATTACTTATATTATGATTGTGGCGAAACCGACCTCGCCACTGGGCATTGGAGAAGACTGATTGCCAGCCTCCTGCCATGTGACTATGGCCCCTGGGATGTATTGCCTTTAAAGACATGATTTGGGCATAATGGATTTGTGTTGTGCTGCTGCTGGCCCTTTAAGAACCATCTGGGGACATACTGTGGAGTTACTGGGTGGCCACCATTTCCTGTATCAGAGGCACATGGTGAGAACAATGGTTGAAGCACATGGTGAGAACAATGGATGGTGGCCATTTTAACTCACAGACACTGTTTGGACTTTTCAATACGGTGCCATCTCGCCGGTATTTGGTGCACAGAGACATCGTGCAGTGGTTTTGGACTATACAACACGGGACACATTATAGAGTAATTGTTTTTCATTTAGCCTGCATATGTTCTGTGGAATCTGCATTAAACTGTATCTTCCAAAGTACTGAACGGATCTGGGTGAATTTTGGATATGCGGTTCACCCAGATCCCCCGGTTCCAAGGATATACTTTTTATGGGGTTATTGCATGTTTTGGGGTCCGTGTGATGTGTTTTATGATACTGTATTTCTCTGCCTGTGATAATTAGATTAACCATTGTGTTCAGTAATCATATCACAGGCAGAGGGGAGGATTTTGTGTGGGAGTGTATGTGTGTATTGTACAGATTGATTGGTTGTTCTGTAAAACCCTGTGGGCAGTACTAAATTTGTGGATTGGGAATAAAAGAGGCTGTATGTGCCAGTAGAGTCAGTTCCTGCTTAACCCTCAAAGTGAAGTGTCGTCTAATTATTGGGGGAGGATTTATTGTATGCTGTTCCAGTTTGACTGCTAGGAGTGTAAACCTATTCGCATGGTTTTTCCTATTCGACTGTATACAACATTCCTATGCTTGAGAGCATTCATATGCTCCTACGGTTCGGTGGTTTTGGTGTCTGCTGCAGTGCTTGGAGTCCTCAGGAAGTGCTAGGAACATCCTTCAACGGAGGTACCCAGTCGGGGTGCCAGGTGATCCATTACAATGATAATGGTAGACTCTCCTATCCTTCTGCAAGAATTCAGGTTGAGGTCAACATATACTGAATATGCTTAGATGGATAGTCAACACAATAAAAAGCCAAATTATCCCCTCTAAAATACAAATCTTTTTGGGCACCATGTTGGATGTTGCAACTTTTGGAAGAAATAAATATCTCACTTTCAAAAAAGGTCAGAGATATCTGCCGCAAAATGTTTGTGGCTGCTTGTTATAACATAAGCATACACAAGCCATGTTGTCAGGAACGGAATGGGATCCAATATGCAGAACGTAGATAAAGGGTAACGTATACTTGACCTTAGAATGGCTGCACTAATGTATAAGAACAAGGGGTAGCCAAATTCAAGCCAAGGTCAAGGAGTACAGAAATCAGGATTTCACAACCTTTTATGTGTGTGCCCATGTAAGGGGTTTACTGTACATACGTATCGGTTTACTGCATACGTATCGGTCTACAGGCTGATACCAGTTTATTTACCGATGGATTTTTGTCTGAGTAAGCCAAAACCGGGTCGAAGGAGTATAGAATGAAGAGTAGTCACAAACGGAGCCAAGATCAAAAGCTGGAATACAGAATACGGAACAAGCACTTTAGGGAACAAAAATGAACCACAACAGGGCAAAGTACCTAGCTCTTTGAGTCCTTCTCATATTGTGGCTTGTTAGGATGGTAGCCATGCCCCCAAAATGTCATAATCGGAACGTTTCGGCGGAACGTGACATCATTAGCGGCATGACGTCGACGCCCCCTTTCTGCATCATAAAAAGGGGTTTGGGCTATTGCGGACAGCATAAAAATGACTGGATAAGGAAGAGGAAAGCTGAAGGGGACCTACAACATCATGTGTCAAGGAACCCTGACAGTACCCTCTCCTCCAGAACTGCCCTCATGGCGGAAGGACCCTGGACGAGACAGATAACGGGAATGGAAAGAATGGAGAAGACAAGAAGCAGAGATATCGGAACAGTCAACCCAAGACCTGTCCTCAGGACCAAAACCCTTCCAATCAACCAAATATTGCAACCTGCCATGAGAAAAACGTGAATCAAGAAGAGAACAAATCTTGTATTCCTCTCTACCTTCCACTTGCACTGATGAAGGGGCAACAATAGGATGGGTAAAGAGACATGAAATACCCTGGGAATATGAAAGTTTGAGGGTAAAGCAAGATGATCAACAACTGAGTTAACTCGAGCCACCACCTTATAAGGACCAATAAACCTAGGTGCCAGTTTCACAGTGGGTACCTTAAGGATATGTTTCGTGCTCAACCAGACTTTATCACCCAGTTGAAATACAGGAGCAGCACATTTATGCATATCAGCATTTTTTTTTGTCTAATTTGGACTTGTTAGAAAGGAGATGTTGAGCTTGCTCCCAAGTCTTCTTTAGGTTTTCTAGGTGTTCATCAGTCATTGGCATTCCCTGTGATAAAAACGCAGATGTGAGAACAAGCGGATGAAAACCATAATTTAAGAAGAAAGGGCTATGTTGAGTGAGATCGGACACTAGACTGTTGTGTGCAAACTCAGTCCAAGGAAGCAAGCCAACCCAGTCATCCTGATGGGCAGATACAAAGCATCTTAGGTATTGTTCGACCTTTTTTGTTTTTTTTTAAGTTGTACAATCTACAGTTACTGATTATGTTATTATTATTTTTTTTATATTTATTTTTATTTGGTTTTCTAAAGGTGTTCACATATAGCATAAAAATATGTTGGTTTCAACAATAAATCTTAAATGACAATTTCACTGATTAGCAAAGTCTAGTAGTTGGTATTACAGCAGTTTCAAAGTTCGCAGTTGACTAGGTTCTGCTTAGTGAGTAGTATGTATACCCTGCCATCACAAGAACAATGTTGGGTCATCCCTTCAACAGTTTGGGTTCAATTATGATGACAGCACTGTGTATTTTCATCATCATATAATTCGTTGTGGGTGTAGTTTAATACCAGGAAGAGTGTCAAGTCCTCACAGGAGGGTGTTACGGACATCATTTAAGAACAAGTCAGATTAAATAGCTGTGTTTTCTATCCTAGGGCGAGGGCCTGACTGGGGATTTGGGATGTGCGTCACTAACAAGTCGGTTCCTGTGTCACCGTTAACATTGGTTGGGTGTGATTTGCATGAAGTCTAGAGACTATTGCCTCTATTGGGGGTTGGTTTTTGTCCGATAAATGTGTTCCATGGCAACCAGATGTTTGTGAATTTAGTGTATGTTTTGGCTTTAGAATAAGTGATTTCCTCCATGCTTTTTACGTCCTCTACCCTTTGCATCCATTCCCTGATAGTTGGGGGTTCTATCCATTTCCAGTAAACTGGATTCAGTTGGTTCGCTGCTATGAGCAGGTGTGTTGCCAGGGTTGACCTTTGTCTTCTGTTGGTCAGGAGGTAAAATAAATAGGAGGTATTCTGGGGAAAACGGAAACTGTGTTGCTGTAATTGTCTGTACCAGTGTGTGAATTTGCTTCCAATATTTCGTATTGCCACCAGATGTGTGCGGAGTGCGCGTCTGGTTGTTGGCATCTCCAGCAAGCATCGGTGGATTCCGTGTGTATTTTATGTATTTTCGCTGGAGTGAGCCTTTTGTAATTACTTTCTTGTGTAGTGAGGTTCGTAGATGTCTTGTGTACTCTAAGGAGTATCGTCTGCCACTGGTCCTGTGTGATGTCTACATGCAGTACTTCTGCCCATTTCCCTATGAACCCTGGTAGCTCAGGTGAGTGTGTTTTTTGTAGTAGCTTGTACATAGTGGTTAGTATCTTCCTTTTTAAGCTTTGTGAAGCGCACAGCTGCTCAAAGGCTGTCAGGTCTCTGTCCCCTCCTGGCAGGAGCTTCAAATTCCTGATAAAGTGAGTTATTTGTGTATAGTATAGGTGTTGTGTGTCTGTAGGGCAGTTTGTCGAATGCAGAGCGCTCAGAGGTGGGACAGTGTGCTCTCGCACCACGTCCTGGAGTGTGAGGTAGGGCCTGTCCTGGCTCACCTGATCCGGATAGATCTTTTGTCCACATAATGTTTGTCCATACTTTCAGTGTGGCTGTAATGTCGGGTTGTGTTTCTGTCGTAGTAACAGGTGGGCTGACTTATGCCATTGTATCGTCAGTATAGAGACTTTAAAGAAGGATGCCTTAATGCCAATTCGTTTGGCCCGAAAGTTGGAAAACCTTCCATACGTTTCCATTTCTTCCAAGATGTGTGGGAGAGTGTGGAGTGGGTCGGATATCGAGAACAGGAGATCGTCCGCAAACGCAGATATCTTGTATTTCTCTCCTGTAATTTTGAATCCATGAATCAACTGATTGTCTCTAAGCCCCTATATGAACGGTTCCAGGAACAAAATGAATATAAGGGGAGTAGACCGCTCCCAGCCAATCCAACCACAGTGGCCCAAAGTCCAAGTGCCATATCGTTTGTCATTAAAAAACAGTCCACTCTATCGAATGCCTTTTCGGCATTGATAGCTAGCAGGGCACTCGCCACCTTGTTTGTGTGTGCCCAATACATGAGGTTGATGATTTTTTTTGGTGTTGTTCTTTGTCTCCCTCCCTGGTACGAACCCTGATTAGTCTGGGTGGATAAGGTCCAGGAGTGGAAGTTTCAGTCTAGTGGCCAAGATATTAGTAAATATTTTGATATCTACATTAATGAGTGAAATGGGCCTTTAACTGCCACAATTTGTGAGATCTTTGCCAGGCTTTGGAATCAGGGCTATGGTTGCCTCTAACGCCTAAGTGGGCAGCAAGAAGGACGAGGTTATGGAGTTAAAGGCTGTAATGAACGGTTGGGCTAGGACCGGGGCCATGATCTTGTAATATTTACCCATAAATCCATCCGGGTCTGGGCTTTTGCCTATTAGGATGTGTCTGATCGTTTGGTTGAATTGGGGCTATCAAGGTAGTCATGTTACATGGTATAGTGTTTTTTATCCTCATCCGGAGAAAGTCCTGGACTTCCTCAGATGAGGGTGGTTCGCCCCTCAGGTTGTATAGTTCGGTGTAGAACTGGTGGAAGGCTCTCATGATATCTGGCATGAGGGAGGTCTGGGTGCCATTGTGGCATTTAATAGATTTTATAAAGGTCGTCTGTCTATCTTGTTTCATGGATTGGGCTAGTAAGTGTCTGCTTTTCCCACCCTGTGTTTAATATGTGTGTTTAGTTAGTTGGCATTTGCGTGTTGTGTGTTCTTGTAGAAGCGTTGTTAGTTTTGATCTCCCCTAGCTTTTGCCCCTGTATAGTGGCTGAAGTAGCCGGTTGGGTACCTACGATTTCGCAGTGTCTGAGTCCTTGCGAAAGTGTGTTTCCAGCACAATCTCTGCCCTGTGTCTATGGAAGTCCATTAAAGCCATAGATCTCTTTTCGGGGGCATTAAGCCCTCTGGCATATTGTGAAAGGATGCAAAGGGAGGCCATGTCTCATATGTCCCCAGTCCATAAGTGGAGGATCAGTATCTGCTGTCAGACTCAGTTTGTCAGTGTACAGTGCACAATAACTAACTGAGATCTTATGTAGGTAATACAAAATAACAAGTTAGCAAAGGAAACAGTTTAAACAAAAGAAATTACAAGTAAATGGCAATTCTTGGAACAAACGCTGTATTGTATCGTGAGGGACAAGCTCGCTCCTGAGGTTGGAGCTTAGATGCCTATCTATAACCTGAATATGACCCTATCTCCTGCTATAGTACCCTATAGTACCGTGTGCAGAAGAGAGGATATATCATAGGTATTATCCAATGGGTGTCACTATTCTATCTCCGTGTACGAGACAGAACAAGGTTAATTGGTCGCATGGCATAAGGAGCACTCGATTCGAAGTAATCCTCAATGAGTGCATGTAATGTTATAGGAGACTTATGGGGGGGAGGGGTTGCTGGGTAGGCCAATATTCTATGTATATGCACTCATTTAGTGTGGGCCACAGCAAATCATTAACCTCAATCGCGTTATAACCAGAGGAAACAAAAGGTACGTGGTAACCTAAGCATTGGAATCATTAACACATAACAGTAAGGGATTGACCAATAGTTATACGACCTGCATATGGTTTTGCGAATTCTTAACGAGTGTTATTTGGTGTACCAGGGTACGAGTAGTCCCGTATTGTGCCCGCCAAACAGTGGTAGAGATTTGAATGTCTCTGATATGTACCTCCTAAAGGTACAGTTTACCCCCTTTCCGCCAAGGAAAACTCTGTTTTGGAGGAGTATATTACAGAAAATTTGAGGAAAGGTTTTATTAGGGGGTCTTCTTCTCCAGCTGGGGCCGGGTTTTTCTTTGTATCCAAAAAAGAAGGTGACCTTAGATGCTGTATTGATTATAGAGGATTGAATACAAATACTATAAGTAATGCTTACTCTATACCTCTAATTACGGAGTTGTTTGATAGACTCAAAGAAGCCGAGATCTTTACCAAGCTGAATCTTAGAAGACCGTCTAATCTTATCAGAATACGTAAGGGGGATGAATGGAGAACAGCCTTCAACACCCGTTTTGGGCATTATGAACATACTGTTATGCCTTTTTGGTCGTGTAATGCTCCGGCTGTTTTTCAGGACTTCATCAATGACGTGTTAAGGGAATTTCTTCAAGACTGTGTCATAGTATACCTGGATGACATATTGATTTATTCTAAAGATAGGGAGACTCATCATAGAGAAGTTAAAAAGGTATTGTCTAGATTATTACAAAACAGACTCTATTGCAAACTTGAAAAATGCCTTTTTTATCAACACCAAATCAGTTTTTTGGGGTATGTGATTTCAGGAAAAGGGTTTTTCTATGGATCCCAAGAAATTGGATTCCATATTCCAATGGCCTCTACCTAATGGGCTAAAGGCTATTCATTAAAGGATAATGATCACAGCATGGATCAATTTTCCCAGGCCTTCAGTACGCTTCTTACCCGAACAGCGCACCTGCAACCTGCGGCCTCACCTCCACCTTATGTACCTCCACCTATAGTACACAAGGCACCTACTATCTCCCTATCTCCTCCCCTGCATTTTGATGGTAATATTCAAGAATGCCGGGGATTTATTAACCAAATGGAGTATCATTTTGAGGCCTCACCGGGATCTTTTCCCACAGACAGAGCTAAAATTGGTTACCTAATGAATCAGTTAAAAGGTAAAGCTTTAGCTTGGGCCAATCCATTATGGGATAGTAATAGGAGTGTGGCACACAATTACCAGGAATTCCTTACGGAATTCAAACTTACGTTTGAACCCTTAGGCAGAGTGGATGATGCTTCTACTGCCCTGATGCATATCAGACAAGAGAAACAGTCTTTCTCGGAATATGCCATAGAATTTCATACCCTAGCTTCCAAGGTAGACTGGACTAATAGTGGGTTAATCTCTGCATTTAAAAGGGATTATCTGAAACTATGCTAGATGAGATTGCCGCCAAAGACTTACCCAAAAAGCTTAATGAATTTATCACTTTTGTCATGCAGATTGATAATAGACTGAGAACCAGAGAAACTACTAGAAACAAGACCAGATGCACAAGTATGCATTTAGCACCCCGTTTCTCCAGACCTATTGTCCCTGAAATTCCTGTACAGTCCGAACCCGAACCCATGCAATTGGGGGTCACTAGACTGTCGGAAGCAGAAAGATAATATAGGAGAAAAGAAGGCCTATGTCTATACTGCGGTAGGAAGGGACATATGAGAAACAATTGTCCCATACATCCGGAAAACTACCGCACCTTAAGGGGACAGGTCTTAGGTGTAATGGGATCATCCTCTGAAAAGAATAAAAATAGGTTTCTCCTTGACATTTCTATCGCCTTTGACAAAAATAACTTTTCATGCAAAGCCCTGATGGATTCAGGTGCTGCTGGAAACTTCATCGACATTCAATTTATCAAGGGTTATACTATACCTATCAAAGAGAGACTATCACCTCTAGCTGTTGAAGCTATTGATGGGAGACCACTCTCACAACCATTGATAACACATGAAACCTTACCCATTAATATTTCCATTTGTGCCTTACATAAGGAAGAGATTACATTTCAGGTGATTGCATCTCCTTCTTGTCCTATCATATTAGGATTCCCATGGCTTAGCAAGCATAACCCTCATATTGAGGGCGCTAAAGTGTTTACTGAGCTTGACCTTAGAAGCACTTACAATTTAGTGAGAATCGAGGAAAACCACAAGTGGAATACTGCATTTAATACCAGAAGTGGACACTATGAAGTTGACAATATGAATATCTAGTGATGCCATACAATGCTCCAGCGGTTTTCCAAGATTTCATTAACGATGTACTCAGGGATTACATTTACTCATTTGTCTTGGTCTATCTGGATGATATCCTCATTTATTCTCCTGACCTCCAGTCTCAGCACGATCACATTAAACAAGTTCTGCAAACCTTGTTAAAAAAACAACTTTATTGTAAATTGGAAAAATGTATCTTTGAAAAGTCTGAAGTACAGTTTTTAGGATATAATATTTCTGCCTCTGGGTTTCAGATGGAATCTAAAAAACTAGAGTCTGTTTTACAGTGGCCTTTACTCACTGGGTTGAAAGCCATTCAAAGGTTCAATGGTTTTGCCAATTATTACAGAAGATTTATAAAGGGATTTTCTTCAGTAATAGCCCCCATCACCAATATGACACGCAAGGGGGCTAGTAGTACGATATAGTCTAAGGAGGCTATTGAAGCCTTTGAAACTCTCAAACTGCAGTTTGCCTCCGCTGACATATTGATACATCCTGACTGGAGATTGATGCTTCAGAGACAGGGGTAAGGGCAGTTCTCTCCAAGAGGGAGAGCCAGGAAACTCTTTTACATCCTTGTGGTTTCTTTTCTAGAAAGATGTCTCCTGCTACGCGCAATTACGATATTGGCAATAGAGAATTGTTGGCCATTATTTTAGCTCTCAAGGAGTGGCTACATCATTTAGAGGACCCCCTTTTGATCATTACTGATCACAAAAACCTGGCTTACATAGGAGATGCTAATCGATTATCTTCTTTAGATAATCTAATCTTTCCAAAACAGAACTTCTTGTCTTTCCTTCTCCTAATATTAATCCTCCTCTCTCGCTCTCGTTTCAGATTGGTGGTACCCATATCAGCCCATCCTTACAAGCACGTTGTCTTGGTGTTACTTTTGATTCTGGCCTCACCTTTGAGCCTCACA
The DNA here is from genome assembly GCA_933207985.1 of Pelobates cultripes. Taxonomy (NCBI): domain Eukaryota; kingdom Metazoa; phylum Chordata; class Amphibia; order Anura; family Pelobatidae; genus Pelobates; species Pelobates cultripes. The sequence continues at coordinate 275,450,111 of OW240912.1, forward strand.
TCCGGTCTGTTGTCAAATCATGCCAATTCCACCTCAAAAACATTGCCCTCATCCGCCCCTTTCTAACACAAGATGGTACTAAAGAGCTTGTCCATGCTCTAGTAGTCTCTTGCATGGACTATTGTAACTCTCTCCTAATTGGTCTTCCCAATAGCCGTATTGCCCCACTACAGTTTGTAATGAATGTTGTCACCAGACTGATTTTCCTCTCTAGTCGGTCCTCTCACACCTCACCCCTCTGTCAGTCCTTACATTGGCTTCCTGTATACTATAGGAGCCCATTCAAAGTGCTAACACATACCTATAAAGCACTGAATAATCTTAGCCCCTCTTATATCTCCTCACAGATCTATTGGTATGCCCCTTCTCGGTCTCTCCGCTCTTCCCGTGACCACCTTCTGTCCGCTGCTCGTACCCATATGACCAACTCACGCTTGCAGGACTTCTCGCGGGCGGCTCCCTTCCTATGGAATAGCCTGCCTACCAACATCAGACTCTCCTCTAGTCTTCAATCATTTAAGAAGTGCCTTAAAACTCATTTCTTTAGGAACGCCTATGGCCTCCCAGACCAACCTCTACCTCACATACCTGTTTCTTGCTCTCTCCTAAAGGGCAGCACTCTACTCTCTCCTCCAGCTCTGCTTCACTCCCACTTAATTCGACTGCTATTTCCTGTCCTAATGTGGTTTATACCCCACCTCCTATAGACTGTAAGCTCGTTTGAGCAGGGCCCTCTTCAACCCTTCGTTTCTGTAAGTTTTCTTGTAATTGTCCTATTTATAGTTAAATCCACCCTCTAATTATATTGTAAAGCGCTACGGAATCTGTTGGCGCTATATAAATTGCAATAATAATAATAATAGACAAGCTAAGTGGTCTCTATTTCTTTCTCACTTTAATTTTCTTATCGCTTACAGACCTGGTTCTAAAAATGTCAAGGCCGACGTCTTGTCCAGGCAGTTTGATACTGAGGCTATACTAGAGCAAGAAACGTCCCATATCATTCCCCCGTCCACTGCGTCCACTGTCCTTTCATTGTCCTCTCCACTGCCTGGCTCCATCATGGAGGCTCAGTCTCAGGCGCCTTGCGGTAAACCTCAGGACAAATTGTTTGTTCCATTGGGGGAAAGGTTTAATATCATGAAGGTGTTTCACGACAATGTGTCTGCTGGTCACCCAGGTATTAATAAATCCCCTTCTGCTATCATTAGGTCATTCTGGTAGGATTCCCCCAGGAAAGATGTTAAGGAATATGTGCAGGCTTGTTCTGTTTGTGTGGTTTCCAAAGTGCCTCATAAACTCCCTTGTGGCTTGTTACAACCTCTTCCACCTGAAGAACGCCCACCGGGCAGGCAGGACCAGGCCTGAGAGGAAATTTGGTTGAAAATAGCGAATCTTGCGGCCAGCATGTATATCAGATGCCGGAACCCAAGAACGATCGGCTGGTCCATAACCTTTCCAATCCACCAAGTACTTTAAAGTGCCCCGAGAAAACCTGGAATCAATTATGGAGGAGACCTCATACTCTTCCTGTCCAGAAACAACTAAAGGAGGAGGGACACTTGAGGTTTGAGCAAGGACACATGAACGGTATTAGGAATTTTCAACGAGGCTGGAAGGGCCAGAGAGTATGCAACAGGATTGATCCTACGAAGGACACGAAAAGGTCCAAGGAACCTAGGAGCAAATTTTATGCTAGGGACTTTGAGCCTGATGTTACGAGAAGATAACCAAACCCTCTCACCCACTTGGTAAACAGGGTTGGCACCTCAACGTGTATCAGCAAAATGCTTGAAACGGTCAGCAGCAGTACCCAGAGCAGATTGAACTTTAACCCAGGTATCACGGATGGAAGCCAGACAGTCATCCAAAGCAGGAATAGCCGTGTCAGTAAAAACAGCCGTTAGGACAGTAGGATGCCGGCCATTATTAACAAAAAATGGACTATGCCCATAGGAGTCATGGTCAGCATTGTTCCTAGCAAACTCGGCCCATAGTAATAATTCGGACCAATTGTCTTGAGTGCTATTAACGAAACAACGCAAGTATAACTCCAAAGACTGGTTAGCCCTCTCAGCTGTACCATTAGTCTGGGGGTGGTAAGAGGATGAAAAAGACAATTCAATCCCCAATTGCTTATTGAAAGCCCTTCAAAACCGGGATACAAACTGAGTACCTCTCTCAGATACAATATTGTGAGGAATGCCATGCAGATGGACAATCTCACGTATAAAGATCAGTACCAGGTCTTGAGATGACAGTAATTTCTTGAGAGGGATGAAGTGAGCCATTTTAGAAAGACGGTCAACAACCATGAGAATAGTGGTATAACCATTAGAACTAGGAAGTTCTACAATGAAATCCATAGTCAAGTGGGACCATGGGATCTCAGGAATGGGAAGAGGTTGTAACAAACCACAAGGAAGTTTATGAGGTACTTTGGAAACCGCACAAACAGAACAAGCCTGCACATACTCCTTAACATCCTTCTTGAAGGAATCCTACCAGAATGACCTCATGATAGCAGAAGTGGATTTATTAATACCTGGGTGACCAGCAGACACATTGTCGTGAAACACCTTCATGATATTAACCCTTTCCCCCAATGGAACGAACAATTTGTCCTGAGGTTTACCGCAGGGCGCCTGAGACTGAGCCTCCATGATGGATCCAAGCAGCGGAGAGGACAAGGAAAGGATAGTGGAAGCAATGATACATTCCGGGGGAATGATATAGGACTTTTCTTGCTCTTGTATAGATTCAGTATCAAACTGTCTGGATAAGGCGGCAGCCTTGACATTTTTAGAACCAGGTCTGTAAGTAATAAGAAAATTAAAGCAAGAAAGGAACAGAGACCACCTAGCTTGTCTAGAAGACAATTGTTTAGCATCTTCTATGTAAGCCAGGTTTTTGTGATAATGATCAAAAGGGGGTCCTTGGAACCCTCTAAAAGATGTCGCCACTCCTTGAGAGCTAGAATAATGGCCAACAATTCCCTATTGCCAATATCAATATGCTCGGCAGGAGACAACTTTCTAGAGAAGTAACCACAAGGAGGCAATGGAGTATCCTGGCTCTCCCTCTGGGAGAGAACTGCCCCTACCCCTGTCTCTGATGCATCAACTTCTAGTATGAAAGGTTTACTGGTGTCAGGATGTATCAATATGTCGGGGGAGGCAAACCACAGTTTCAAAGGCTTCTATAGCCTCCTTAGACCATATCGTACTGCTAACCCCCTTGCGTGTAATATTGGTGATGGGGGCTATTACTGAAGAAAATCCCTTTATAAACCTTCTGTAATAATTGGCAAAACCAATGAACCTTTGAATGGCTTTCAACCCAGTGGGTAAAGGCCATTGTAGAACTGATATCAGCTTTTTAGGATCCATCTGAAACCCCAAGGAAGAGATATTTTATCCCAAAAACTGTACTTCAGATTGGTCAAAGATGCATTTTTCTAATTTACAATAAAGTTGATTCTTTAACAAGGTCTGCAGAACTTGTCTAACGTGATAAAGTCTGAATGTCAGGAGAAGAAATAAGGATATCATCCAGATAGACCAAGACAAACGAGTAAATGTAATCCCTGAGTACATCATTTATGAAATCTTGGAAAACCGCTCGAGCATTGCACAACCCAAATGGCATCACTAGATATTCATAGTGTCCACTTCTGGTATTAAATGCAGTCTTCCACTCGTGGTTTTCCTTGATTCTCACTAAATTGTAAGCACTTCTAAGATCAAGCTTAGTAAATACTTTAGTGCCTTGTAGTCTATCAAATAATTCATCAATAAGAGGAATGGGGTAGGGGTTCTTAATGGTAATTTTGTTCAATGCCCTGTAATCGATACATGGGCGCAACTCACCGTCCTTTTTAGATACAAAAAAGAATCCTGCCCCAGCAGGTGAGGATGATTTTCGCATGTGGCCTTTATTCAATAAATCCTTAATATATTCCTCCATTACTCTACTCTCCTGAGGTGACAGAGCATAGACTGCTCCTTTAGGTGGCATAGCACCGGGTAGTAAATGAATGGAACAGTCATAAGGTCTGTGAGGAGGTAAAGTATTTGACTGAGTTTTGCTGAATACTTCTTTAATGTATTGGTACTGTATAGGGATTTCCGGGTTTTGAGTACTAGTGGTAATCCAATAGTGCCCACTCTTTTGACAACATTCAATATACACCTTTCATAACAATCCTTACCCCATTCTAATATTTCCCCATTAGCCTAGTCAATATGAGGGTTATGCTTGTTAAGCCATGGAAAACCTAATATGATCGGACAGGAAGGGGATGCAATAACCTGAAATGTAATCCCTTCCTTATGTAAGGCACCAATGGACAAATTAATGGGTAAGGTTTTGTGTGTAATCAATGGTTGTGAGAGTGGTCTCCCATCAATAGCATCAACAGCTAGGGGTGATAGTCTCTCCTTGATAGGTATAGTATTACCTTTAACAAATTGAACGTCGATTAATTTTCCAGCGGCACCTGAATCCATCAGGGCTTTGCATGAAAAGTTCTTATTTTCAAAGGCAAATGTAATATCAAGGAGAAACCTATTTTTATACATTTCAGAGGACGCTTCCATTACACCTAAGACCTGTCCCCTTAAGGTGTGGTAGTTTTCCGGACGTATGGGACAATTGTTTCTCATATGTCCTTTTCTACCGCAGTATAGACATAGGCCTTCTTTTCTCCTATATTGTCTTTCTGCTTCCGACAGTCTAGTGACCCCCAACTGCATCTGTTCGGGTTTGGACTGTACAGGAAATTCAGGGACAATAGGTTTGGAGAAGTGGGGTGCTAAAGGCATATTCATGTGTCTGGTCTTGTTTCTAGTAGCTTCTCTGGTTCTCAATCTATTATCAATTTGCATGACAAAAGTAATAAACGCATTAACTTTTTATGGTAAGTCTTTGGCGGCAATCTCATTTAGCATAGTTTCAGATAGTCCCTTTTCAAATGCAGAGATTAACCCACTATTAGTCCAGTATACCTTGGAAGCTAGGGTACGAAATTCTATGGCATACTCCGAGATAGACTGGTTCCCTTGTCTGATATGCATCAGGGCAGTAGAGGCGTCTTCCTCCCTGCCTAATGGTTCAAACGTAAGTTTAAATTCCATAATAAACTCCTGGTAATTGTATGCCACACTCCTATTACTCTCCCATAATGGATTGGCCCAAGCTAAAGCTTTACCTTTTAATTAATTCATCAGGTAACCAATTTTAGCTCTGTCTGTGGGAAAAGATCCTGGTGAGGCCTCAAAATTACACTCTATTTGGTTAAGGAATCCCGGCATTCTTGGAAATTACCATCAAAATGCAGAGGAGGAGATAGAGAGATAGTCGGTGCCTTGTATACTATAGGCGGAGGTACACAAGGCGGAGGTGAGACAAAAAAATTTTGTTCGCTCATTTTGGTTTTGCCTTTTTCTCTCCTTTCCTGTTAGCAGTTTCTAATGCAAAGCACCCAAATGTCGATGAAGGTGTCACTGTGAGAATTAAAGTACCTGAAGTAGAGCAAAAACTGATGCCCGCTCGATTTTAGCTGTGGTTCTTAGTAAAACAGAGGATGGCTTTTATAAACTTGTTACTAAAACGGGTATTTTAAAACAATTGTATGCAAAATCGGAATTCAATGTTTGCAAAGAGAGATTTTTAACGAAAGAAAATGTTCGTGCTGCAGAAATATCTTTACATCAAACAGCAATAAAACAATCCCTTGGTACTGGGCAGGGGTTTCAGAAAATGTGACTGCAAATCTAAATGTACCCCAAATAGGTGTGCTTGTCGCAAAAACCAATTACTATGTAATTCAAAGTGTCACCCTTCTTTAGATTGCACTAATAAGTAAGCATAATTTTATCCTATGTTTTGCAAATGCATTTCCTTAATTGTTTGATTCTTTCTATTGTATTTTTTTAATTGATTGATGATTGATTCTATCAACTAACTTGATTCTTGTTTGATTGTATTAACTTGATTGATTCTTTGTCGATTGTTTGATTGTATTAACTTGATGCTTTAGATAGCGACAAATAAATAAATAAATTGATTCTTGTTTGATTGTATTAACTTCATTATTCACTTTGACGAGTGCCTAGTAGGTAATGTGCAGATTATCTAGGTAATTTGCAGATTACCTAGATAATTTGAGAAATATTTGAGAAATGAAAGAATTTTCGTCACTTTAACGGATCACCCTATTTAATCTGCAGATTACCTAGGTAATCTGCAGAATAACTGATTTCTGCACTTTAGCGGTAATATATATATATATATATATATATATATCAAGATGCTGATTAGACAGCATGATTATTGCACAGGTGTGCCTTAGGCTGGCTTTTTGAGTACATAGAAAAAGTCTTAGATCTTTGAGTTCATCTCATGAAAAATGGGGACAAAAACAAAACAATTTTGTTCAGTACATATATATATATAAACTGAGCAAATATTTTTGTTTTTGTCCCCATTTTTCATGAGCTGAACTCAAAGATCTAAGACATTTTCTATGCATACAAAAAGCCAGCCTAAGGCACACCTGTGCAATAATCATGCTGTCTAATCAGCATCTTGATATGCCACACCTGTGAGGTGGATGGATTATCTCAGCAAAGGAGAAGTGCTCACTAATAGAGTTGAGCGAACCCGGACTGTAAAGTTCGGGTTCGTACCGAATATTACGTTTTTTGGACCCCAGACCCGAACACGGACTTATCACTGTATGTTCGGGTTGGAGTTCGGTGTTCGGCAATTTAATGACGCGTTTTGAAAGGCTGCAGGGCAGCCAATCAACAAGCATTTGACTCATGTGCCCTTAGAATCCATCACAGCCATGAATACTAATGGCATGGCTGTGATTGGCCAGTGTAGCATGTGACCCAGCCTCTATATAAGCTGGTTACTTAGCATTATTAAATTATGCCCCTACTCGCTATATCGCGAGTAGGGGCATGTCTATTAAACAGTGAGCAGTCTGTGGCTGCTCACTTTTAAAAAAACAAAACATTCCCCCCTCCTGAGCCCCCACCCGTGACACGAGTGGGGGCTATTAAACTAAAGGGAGGCCCTATTGCCCCCCCCGGCCTCCACCCCTGAGTGGTGGGTGGGGCCCTAAATACCAATAAGGGGGGGACCTATTGTCCCCCCCGGCCACCTTTGAGCGGTGGGTGGGGGCCCTAAATATCAATAAGGGGGGACCTATTGTTCTCCCCCACGGCCCCCACCCCTGAGTGGTGGGTGGGGGACATAAATAAGAATTTAGGGGGGAACCTACTGTCCTCCCCACAGCCCCCACCCCTGCACGATGGCCATAAATAAGAATGTGGGGGTGGGGACCTACTGTCCTCCCCCCAGCCCCCACCCCTGAGCAGTGGGTGGAGGCCATAAATAAAAATTGGGGGGGACCTAATGTCCTCCCCCTGGCCCCCACCCCTGCATGGCAGGTGGGGGCCCTAAATAACAATAAGGGGGGACCTACTGCCCTAAATAACAATAAGCGGGGGGGACCTACTGTACTCCCCCCCCAGCCCCCACCACTGAGCAGCGGGTGGGGGCACTAAATAAAAATTTAACCACCCCATGGTGACTAGGGGTCCAAAACCCCCAGTCACCCAACCACCAAAAAAAATAACCACTATCTACCCCCTCATCCTAAAAATAATGAGGGGCGACCCTTATCTAAATACCTGTAAAAAAAATAGACTTACCATTTGATGTCTTCTTTTTTTAGCCCCAAAAAAGGGCAAATAAAAATCCATAATAACTGACGCACTTTCACCCATGGAGGGCTCCGCACAGACTGAGCTCTGCAGAGCGGGGGGAGGCTTATAAAGCCTTGCTCCACCCTGCAATTAGGCTCAGAGCACTCTGATTGGTAGGTTTAAGCCATCCAATCAGAGTGCTCTGACAGGTAAATGAAGAGACTGACAGGTACGTCAGAGTGCTCCAATCAGAGTGCTCTGTTTCATTTTGCACAGCGTGGGAAAGTTCTTTGGAATTTTCCCACGCTGCGTAATTTGACTCATAACACTCTGATTGGTTACTTAATACACCAAGTAACCAATGCTCTGTGTCATTTTACACAGCGTGGGAAAGTTCTTTGAAATTTTCCCACGCTGTGTAAAATGACACAGAGCACTCTGATTGGCTGGATTTCAAGCTAACCAATCAGAGTACTCTGTGTCATTTTACACAGTGTGGGAGAGTTCTTTGGAATTTTCCCACGCTGTGTAAAATGACACAGAGCACTCTGATTGGTGGATTTCAAGCCAGCCAATCAGAGTGCTGTGACAGGTAAATGTAGAGACTTACCTGTCAGTCTCTTCATTTACCTGTCAGAGCACTCTGATTGGATGGCTTAAACCCACCAATCAGAGTGCTCTGAGCCTAATTGCAGGGCGGGGCAATGCTTTATAAGCCTTCCCCCGCCCTGCAGAGCTCAGTCTGCACGGAGCCCTCCATGGGTGAAAATTGATTATTTTTTTTGCGATCGGTTATTATGGATTTTTATTTAGCCTTTTTTGGGTTTAGAAGAAAGAAGACATCATATGGTAAGTCTATTTTTTTTTTACAGGTATTTAGATAAGGGTCCTCCCTCATTATTTTTAGGATGAGGGGGGCAGGTAGGGGTTATTTTTGGGGGGAGGGGGGTGACTAGGGGTTTGGGGACACCTAGTCACCTGGGGGGGTTACATTTTTATTTAGGGCCCCCACCCACCACGCAAGGGTGGGGCTGGGGGGGGGAGGACATTAGGACCCCCAATTTTTATTTATGGCCCCCACCCACCGCTCAGGGTGTGGGCCGGGGGAGGGATATTAGGTCCCCCCCAATTTTTATTTATGGCCCCCACCCACCACTCAGGGGTGGGGGCCGGGGGGAGAACAGTAGGTCCCCCCACATTCTTATTTATGGCCCCCACCCGCCGCTCAGGGGTGGAGGCCAGGGGGAAGACAGTAGGCCCCCCTTATTGTTATTTAGGGCCCCCACCCGCCGCTCAGGGGTGGGGGCAATAGGTTTTTGTTTTTTTTTACACTGAGCAGCCACTGGCTGCTCACAGTTTACTAGACACACCCCTACTCACGGTATAGCGAGTAGGGGCTGAATTTACTATTACTAAGTAATCTTTACTTAGTATTAGTAAATTTGGCTGAAAGACCAATTTAGGTCTTTCACTCTTTTGGTAGATAGCTCCCTAATACCGTGGGAATTAGGGAGTTATCTACTAAGAGGCTGATTATTTTATGTATTTTATGTTATTTTAAGTGATTTCCCTATCCACGTTTGTTTGCAGGGCACTTGTCCTATCTTACCCCTATTTTACTTCATTTTGCAGCCTTCTAGCCCTTTCCAAAACATTTTTAGAGGCATTTTTGTGCCCAAAAGTTCGGGTTCCTATTGACTTCAATGGGGTTCGGGTTCAGGGTCAAATTGTATCCTGAACCCGGACTTTTTTTCAAAGTTCGGCCGAACCCGCTGGACCCGAACATTCAGGTGTCTGCTCAACTCTACTCACTAACACAGATTTAGACAGATTTGTGAACAATATTTGAGAGAAATAGGCCTTTTGTGTACATAGAAAAAGTCTTAGATCTTTGAGTTCAGCTCATGAAAAATGGGGGCAAAAACAAAATAGTTGCGTTTATAATTTTGTTCAGTGTATATAAATATATTTATATATGTGTGTGTGTGTGTGTGTACCCAACTATATATACACCCTGTTCCAAATTATTATGCAAATGATATTTTTCTCATATACCTAAATAATTGATGTAAATAACAATCAGCATAATTCTCATGTTATCAACTGTAAGAGTACAATTCAAATGTTATTGCAAAAACCTCCTAATGATAGCAGTATTTTTTTTAAACATAAAAAACTTACAATGCACTGTTCCAAATTATTAAGCACAGTAAGTTTCAAAACACTTTATAGGTTGTAAAGAACTGAAGATTATCATTTGTTGTGTTTGCAGCATATTTACTGAAATCAAAAGCTATTTCAATCAAACTGATAACAACATTTTAACTTTTTAAACATTTTAACAGGTCACGTTTCATTTTAACATAGGACCCCTTATTTGATAGCAGTTTCACAAGTCTTGCATCCATTGAACTTGTGAGTTTTTGGACAGTTTCTGCTTGAAATTGTTTGCAAGATGTCAGAATAGCCTCCCAGAGCTGCTGTTTGGATGTAAACTGCCTCCCGCCCTCATAGATCTTTTGCTTGAGGATGCTCCAAAGTTTTTTATAGGATTGAGGTCAGGGGAGGATGAAGGCCACACCATGACTTTCTCTCCTTTTATCCCCATAGCAGCCATTGATGCAGAGGTATTCCTTACAGCATGAGATGGTGCATTGTCATACATGAAGATGATTTTATTATTGAAAGCATAGTTCTTCCTTCTGTACCAGGGAAGAAAGTGGTCAGTCAGAAACTCCACATACTTTGCAGAGGTCATGTTTACACCTTTGGGGACCCTAAAGGGGCTGACTAGCTCTCTTCCCATGATTCTGGCCCAAAACATGACTCCATCACCGCCTTGCTGACGTCACAGCCTTGTTGGAACAGGGTGGCCGTCCACCAACCATCCACTACTCCATCCATCTGGACCATCCAGGGTTGCACGGCACTCATCAGTGAACAGGACTGTTTGAAAATTAGTCTTCATGTATTTTTCTGCCCAATGCAGCCGTTTCTGCTTGTGAGCATTGGTTAGTGGTGGCCGAATAGAAGGTTTATGCACAGTTGCAAGACTCTGGAGGACTCTACACCTTGATGTCCGTGGGACTCCAGATGCACCAGGAGCTTCACAGATCTGTTTTCTGCTGTTTTCAGCTGCTCTCTTGATCCGATGCAATAATCTGGCAGAAATCTCCCTCAATGTGCCTTTATCTGCACAAACCCGTCTGTGCTCTGAATGAGCCACAAATCTCTTAATTGTGTGATGATCACGCTTAAGTTTTCGTGAAATATCTAATGTTTTCAAACCTCGTCAAAGGCATTGGACTATTTCACTCTTTTCGGCAGCAGAGACATCCTTTTTCTTCTCCATATTGCATGAAAATGGTGCTCTGCTTAATAATGTGGAACACCCTCCTTTAGTAGTTTTTCCTTAAATTGGGCTCACCTGGCAATCTAATTATCACAGGTGTCCGAGATTATTATCAGTGATCAAAAGAGCCCTGAGACACAATGCCATCCATGAGTTAAACTGAAAAACTAAATATTTAATATTTGTGACACTTAAATATGAATTTGCATAACAATTTGGAACAGGGTGTATATGTATGTGTTAAACTCGACAAAACTATTGCCAGCTTATTTGACAATAATTACTGTAGAGTCTTATTTAATATAAAGCAGTGACTACTAAACAGAGGCTCTCATGCAGATTTTCTCTCCCATGTGCCAAAGCAAATATATTTTCGCTTATCATCATCCCTTTATCTTTATAACATGGATATGAAGCAATGAAGAAATGCGCTTCCTCATTTCCTGATTTGGAAAGAGTTTGGGGAGGGAAAAGATGCAGACCTGAGAAATGAAGACACGCTCACAGCACAAATAATAGATTCATGTATGTAGCAAAGACAAATTATTCACAATTCACACTTTCTCACATTTACAAAAACTGCTGCTGGATGGTAGTGCCTTTGAGCCACTGTGTGAGAGTATTTTTCAAAGATTATAGTTGGGTATTCAAACTTTTTTTTTCCAATTAGCAGAGTTTCAATTCAGGTTATCATTACTAATAAATAGATTGGTTTATGTAAGGTAATGTTTTCCTTGATGGATATAAGCATTGCAGAAAACAAGAGCATGAATCCTGCGCACTAGGATATAACACTCAATAAAAGTTACACTTTTTTGAATAATACATTAAGTGCCTTTTATGCATTTGTAAGGTGCCTTTAAAAATACATTAAACACAAAGAAACGTAAGGCGGTATTGTTTATATGAACTTTACAGTCAACTTTGCAAGTGACCAAAAAATTCAAGGGATCTACACATTGTAATGTGTCTTGTTTTAAAATTGATTTTCCTGTTATTCTGATCCGATAAATCAATTTAGCAGCAGCTGAATGTTTCCCTCTAATCTCCCCCACCTCTTCGGCTGACGTCAAACTTCTGTATTCTTTGCTTGTATAAACTTGTAAGTAGCAGTCCACACTGTCCCAGATGAACCAAAATTTCCTTCAACAATAGCTATTAGAAAGTTACAATTGCTAAACAAAATTGTCACTTTTCAAAACTAAAAAAGAAATTACCATTAGTTTCCAAATAACTATATCAATTGTTTAAAGATCAATACATACAATTAGGCAGTTCAGCAAGTGAATATTAGTGATGTCCCGAACGGTTCGCTGGCGAATAGTTCCTGGCGAACATAGTGTGTTCGCGTTCGCCACGGATGGCGAACATATGTGATGTTTGGTCCGCCCCCTATTAATTTACTAATACTAAGTAAAAATTACTTAGTATTAGTAAATTGTGCCCCTACTCGCAATACCGCGAGTAGGGGCATGTCTATTAAACAGTGAGCAGCCTGTGGCTGCTCACTGTTAAAAAAAAAAAGGGTGGGTGCCCGGTGGGGGCCCTAAATACTAATAGGGGGGGACCTATTGTCCTCCCCCCGGCCCCCACCCCTGAGCGGTGGGTGGGGGCCCTAAAAATAACAATAAGGGGGGGACCTACTGTCCTCCCCCCGGCTCTCACCCCTGAGTGGTGGGTGGGGGCCCTAAAATTAACAATAAGGGGGGGACCTATTGTCCCCCCCGGCCCCCACCCCTGAGCGGTGGGTGGGGGCCCTAAATACAAAGGGGGGGACACCCTAGTCACCCCTTCCCCCCAAAAAATGATCTCCCTACCTACCCCCCTCACCCTAAAAATAATGAGGGGGGACCTTTAACTAAAAACCTGTAAAAAAAAAAAAAATTAGATAAAAATAACTTACCATTTGATGTTTTCGTTCTTCTACAATCTTCTTTTTTCAGCCCCAAAAAAGGCCAAATAAAAAGCCATAAGAACCGACGCAATTAAAAAAAACTAAAAATCGAGCGTTTGTGTAAAATGACACAGAGCACTGTGATTGGATGGATTTCAAGCCATCCAATCACAGTGCTCTGTGTCATTTTACACAGCGTGGGAAAGTTCTTTTGAATTTTCCCACGCTGTGTAAAATGACAAAGAGCACTCTGATTGGCTTAAACCAGCCAATCAGAGTGTTCTTAGCCTAACTGCAGGGCATGGCAAGGCTTTATAAGCCTTCCCCTGCCCTGCAGAGCTCAGTCTGCGTGGAGCCCTCCATGGGTGAAGATGGCGCTCCTTTTTTTTTTGTTTTTTTTATTGCGTCGGTTCTTATGGCTTTTTATTTGGCCTTTTTTGGGGCTGAAAAAAGAAGATTGTAGAAGAAAGAAAACATCAAATGGTAAGTTATTTTTATCTAATTTTTATATCTGGTGTCACAGTAGCTTGCACGCATAGTACCACTAATCGAAAAAAATCGAAAAAAAAATGACAGGCAGAGGCAGGCCACCCCTACACTGCGCATTGGGTAAACCTGCTGACGGCTGCCAAGCATGGAATGCGTGGCTCTGCAGAGGAGTTGGTGACACCGCCACGACTTGCAGGCAGGCCTGCTACCACCTCCTCTACTCCTCCTACTCCATCCTCTTCCATAACCTCCTCGGCTGAGTCCTCTTCTGCTGCTGCGTCTTGCTCCACATCAACGGATAGGGGACGTAACAGGGATTAAATTGATAAGAATAGTACTACTTAACACACCACTCCTATCTGGTGGCACATTAGATTGCACGCTCAGTGCCCCAAATTTGAAAAGGCTTGCATGTCTGTTATATTGAGTCCCACAATATAATCTATGAAACATCTCTAGACGACCAAGCCCACCTCCAGCTAAGTTATTAAACCAGCAGAGAAAGGATGGATAATTGTGCTCCCACAGAGGAACAAACATCTATCTGAGTATTTTACAAAATTCTGGTATGTGTACTCGAAACTATCTACAGATCTACAGATCCCAAAGATGGATATTTGGTAGCACTTAAGACCCTTTTAGAAAACAGTTTATGAAAAGGGATTTTAAATGGTAATGAGTTCAGGTTTCTGTTGTTATCCTGTACCTCAACTCTATACTTTTACCATCTCCTAAAGATTCATAAGAATCTGGTTAGTGCTTCTGGGAAACCCATCTTATTTTGTTTGGATTCTCAAATCTATCCCACTCTATGGATATTTTTCTGCAACCGTATGTGAGAGAGTTAATTCATACATTACCACCAATATTGTTAATCTCTTGGAGGGGGTGGTGTGTATGAGTACATATGTATGTATGTTTATTAAGGTTGATGTAACCTCCCTAAACAATCAGTAGAAGGTTGAGGAGACAGAGGAATTTAGCTAATGAACATGTTCAGTTGTTATTAGACTATATTAATTTTATTTTTAATCACAATTATTTTTAGTTTGCGGTTGAGATTGCTGTTTAGTTCGTAGGGACCTATTTTGCTCTCAGTAATGCCAATTTATAGGGATTAGGAGGAATAATATGAAGGGGGAACATTCCCTATTCTGCTCTGTGTCAGTGTGTATCAGGGATCCTTAAGATAGGTGTCAATCCATATCTGCCAAGTGACCCTATGTAGGGGGAACATTCCCTATTCTGCTTTGTGTCAGTGTGTATCAGGGATCCTGAGGATAGGTGTCAATCCATACCTGCCAAGTGACCCTATGTAGGTGGAACAGTCTCTATTCTGCTCTGTGTCAGTGTGTATCATGGTCTCTGAGTACAGGTGTCAATCCATATCTGCCAAGTGACCCTATGTAGGAGGAACAGTCTCTATTCTGCTCTGTGTCAGTGTGTATCAGGGGCTCTGAGGACAGGTGTCAATCCATATCTGCCAAGTGACCCTATGTAGGAGGAAGAGTCTCTATTCTGCTCTGTGTCAGTGTGTATCAGGGGCTCTGAGGACAGGTGTCAATCCATATCTGCCAAGTGACCCTATGTAGGAGGAACAGTCTCTATTCTGCTCTGTGTCAGTGTGTATCAGGGATCCTGAGGACAGGTGTCAATCCATATCTGCCAAGTGACCCTATGTAGGGGGAACAGTCTCTATTCTGCTCTGTGTCAGTGTGTATCAGGGATCCTTAGAATAGGTTTCAATCCATATCTGCCAAGTGACCCTATGTAGGGGGAACATTCCCTATTCTGCTCTGTGTCAGTGTGTATCAGGGATCCTGAGGATAGGTGTCAATCCATACCTGCCAAGTGACCCTATGTAGGGGGAACAGTCCCTATTCTGCTCTGTGTCAGTGTGTATCAGGGATCCTGAGGACAGGTGTCAATTCATATCCGCCAAGTGACCCTATGTAGGGGGAACAGTCTCTATTCTGCTCTGTGTCAGTGTGTATCATGGTCTCTGAGGACAGGTGTCAATCCATATTTGCCAAGTGACCCTATGTAGGAGGAACAGTCTCTATTCTGCTCTGTGTCAGTGTGTATCATCGTCTCTGAGGACAGGTGTCAATCCATATCTGCCAAGTGACCCTATCTAGGAGGAACAGACTCTATTCTGCTCTGTGTCAGTGTGTATCAGGGGCTCTGAGGACAGGTGTCAATCCATATCTGCCAAGTGACCCTATGTAGTGGGAACAGTCTCTATTCTGCTCTCTGTCAGTGTGTATCATGATCTCTGAGGACAGGTGTCAATCCATATCTGCCAAGTGACCCTATGTAGGGGGAACAGTCTCTATTCTGCTCTGTGTCAGTGTGTATCAGGGGCTATGAGGACAGGTGTCAATCCATATCTGCCAAGTAACCCTATGTAGGAGGAACAGTCTCTATTCTGCTCTGTGTCAGTGTGTATCATGGTCCCTGAGGACAGGTGTCAATCCATATCTGCCAAGTGACCCGTATGTAGGAGAACAGTCTCTATTCTGCTCTGTGTCAGTGTGTATCATGGTCTCTGAGGACAGGTGTCAATCCATATCTGCCAAGTGACCCTATGTAGGGGGAACAGTCTCTATTCTGCTCTGTGTCAGTGTGTATCATGGTCTTTGAGGACAGGTGTCAATCCATACCTGCCAAGTGACCCTATGTAGGGGGAACAGTCCCTATTCTGGTCTGTGTCAATATGTCATATGTCAGGTATCAATCCATATCCATTGTGATTTAGGAATGTTAGGTGATTTCTGCCCTGTATGGATTAAGACCAGACTCTGCATCAACTGTGTAATTTTCCATGGGAGTTTTGCCATGGATCCCCCTCTGGCATGCCACAGTCCAGGTGTTAGTCCCCTTGAAACAACTTTTCCATCACTATTGTGGCCAGAAAGAGTCCCTGTGTGTTTTAAAATTCGCCTGCCCATTGAAGTCTATGGCGGTTCGCCCGGTTCGCCGGTTCGCGAACATTTGTGGAAGTTTGCGTTCGCAAACCGAAAATGTTGTGTTCGCGACATCACTACTTATGAACAGTGAGAAAGTGGTTGGGAACAGCATGATTACCATTCCCTAATCTAATGAGGTTCAAGAGTCCAAGAATCCCCACTTTTAAAGGCTTGCATGTCTGTTATATTGAGTCCCACAATATAATCTATGAAACATCTCTAGATGACCAAGCCCACCTCCAGCTAAGTTATTAAACCAGCAGAGAAAGGATGGATAATTGTGCTCCCACAGAGGAACAAACATCTATCTGAGTATTTTACAAAACTCTGGTATGTGTACTCTAAACTATCTACAGATCCCAAAAATGGATATTTGGTAGCACTTAAGACCCTTTTAGAAAACAGTTTATGGATAGGGATTTTAAATGGCAATGAGTTCAGGTTTCTGTTGTTATCCTGTACCTCAACTCTATACTTTTACCATCTCCTAAAGATTCATAAGAATCTGGTTAGTGCTTCTGGGAAACCCATCTTATTTTGTTTGGATTCTCAAATCTATCCCACTCTATGGATATTTTTCTGCAACCGTATGTGAGAGAGTTAATTCATACATTACCACCAATATTGTTAATCTCTTGGAGGGGGTGGTGTGTATGAGTACATATGTATGTATGTTTATTAAGGTTGATGTAACCTCCATAACAATCAGTAGAAGGTTGAGGAGACAGAGGAATTTAGCTAATGAACATGTTCAGTTGTTATTAGACTATATTAATTTTATTTTTAATCACAATTATTTTTAGTTTGCGGTTGAGATTGCTGTTTAGTTCGTAGGGACCTATTTTGCTCTCAGTAATGCCAATTTATAGGGATTAGGAGGAATAATATGTTGGTAGAGAATCTAATGAACTTGTGGCAGGCTTAGTCCTCTGGAGATGTTTCATAAACAATATTTTTGTATAGCAGGGGACAAGGCACAAACTCTTGAGGAGCATTTTAATGAAAATTATGTTGGGTTAAAATTTACCTTTGAGGCATAGTTTATATTATTATATATATTATAATTTTTTTTTTTCATGCACTGTAAAGAAATGGTTTGATAAAATTTAACATTAGATTCCAGTAGCTACATCAATTGGAAAAGTTGTTACAAACAACAGTGACTTGAAAAAATGTCCACAAGTCAAGTTTTTCATATTTGGAGGAATTGCATTGACACCATTTTTTTCTTTTTCATTAAAGTGAGATAATTTTGGATAGTTTTAATGAAAAAAATATGATCACAAATTGCTTTAAAAACCTTTTAAGAAAGTTTTAGAGCTTGAAAACAAAAGTTTGTTTTTAAATACTAAAATGAATATGGCAAACAGTAAATATTTAGATTTTATTTTTACCATGTATAACACTAAAGTTAAAGTAATCAAATCTAGAGGAAATATTGGAATATTAGAGCTGACCCTTTTATGGTGAATGTGAGTTTCAGGAAGGCAAGACATTTGAAAAATATTTTAGCACCTGGTGTGTAAGAATTTACCCACTATTTTAGACATCTGACACACTACACTACATTAGTGTTTTTGTCTTTCTTATATATCTGGACCACACCCCCTTGGATCAAGACATCAAGTCTGTATTCTCAGGTGGGGATTATACCACCTAAATGCAAGATTTGGAGCCAATTTATAACTCCATACTCCAACTTTACAAAATGCTTTGTCACTGATGTTTATGGCACACATTATTTTTTATAGAAAACAGAAAATATCTACAGTAGAAATAAAATGAATCTCATAGGGTAATAAAGTTAATACACCATAAAATCAAATTGCTTAAGATGCACTCACAAACATATGTTTGATTGTAGGCACATCAAACTGGTTAAAGATGATTGAAGATCTTCAGCACAATAAATAGAGAAAATAAAACAATAGTAGTGTAAATTGTTATGTTATAATTCTGTGCTTAGCTTAAATAGCACTTACAGGATCAAGACGGTATTAGGCATATCAGATTCAAAAGGGTTTAGTCACCAAGAGAAGTCCACAGGTTACCTCCGTTATTGTATAGAGGATGCCTCTTGATCATATAACAAAATAAAAGTACTAAATAACTCACTTTCAAACGCCAACCCTACGTGTTTTGTCCATCTCTCCGAATGCTGTTATACACAAAAGGTCAGATTACTACTTACCTCTAAGGAAGTTTGGACCAGGTAGCGTTCTTACATTGCTCCATGGTACAGTTCTTACTCTCATGTCTCCTTTGAAGACTGTTTCTGTTTCTGTGGTGGACAAAGGTCATCATCGGCACTCTAAATGACCTGTATCTATGCAGACCCCCATACGCAGTATCATGGTCCAGCAGTAGGTTTTTCAGCAATTTGAGCTACAGTCCTTATTCTGTGTGATTGGACTAGAAGAGATAGCCTTGCTCCCCAAGTGCATCAATCAGCCTTGTGTCCTTCCTTACACCACTTTTGTTAGTTAATAACCACTGCATACTGGAAACACCCCACTAGACTATTTTGGAGATGCGCTGACCCAGTCATCTAGTCAGCTATTTGGCCTTATCAAAACCACTCAGATCCCATTTTTCCTTCTTCCAACACATCACATTCAAGAACTGACTGTGTGCTTGCGGTCTAATATATCCCATCCATTGACATCCATTGACATGTGCCATTGTAACAATATAATCAGTGTTATTCACATGCCCTGTTAGTGGTTTAATGTTGTGGCTGATCAGTTTGTAAATATATATATATATATACATATACATAACAACAATGGTATGAGAGAGCACTGACGTTTATTCTTCTTAAGAGTGCAATGACTCAAAGAATAACAAAGAATAAACAAAAAAAGATGTCCAATACACTTTATTGCAAAAAGATGAAATCCCTTTATTGGCAAAACAGCGTTTCAACTGTGTGTCTTGATCAAGCAATGCGATATTAAATTATATATATATATATATATATATATATATATATATATATATATATAAAGTTATGTCACATTGAGGCATAGTTTTTTAGAAGTATTTTTTTCACTCACTATAAAGAAATGGTTTGATAAAATAGAACATTGATAAAAAAAAAAAATCAGTCTGATTTGTTTTGTTCTGAGTAATACAGGTAAAGACTTTATTCTAGTGGTATTTGTTTCATTCTTTAGATGTTCTAGGTACTAATATGAGTGAAAAAATCCCAGGAGATCAGGAGTTTCTGCAAAACCCAAGCCACCACATTTGGCCCCAAAGACCATTCCATGGTCAAAGTCACTTACATCTAATTTCTGTTCTTATTCTGATGCTTAATTAGAAAACTATAATATATAATATAAGATACACATAGATATATCATGGTAGAACAGTTTCACAGGAATCAGTATAGGTTAGTCTACCTAAACAAAATATGGAAGAGGAGTTAAAAAAAAAAAAAAAAAAAGTAATGTGTAAAATATATCAAAATTATACCAAATAAAAAATAAGCACATGGAGAAATCTGGTGAAATGACATATGAATGCACAAGGAAAATGCTGTGTGTGCCCAGGCATACCTTAATTGTGATTTTTATTAACTTTTCTTAGGTATTTATAGGCACATTGTATGAATTAGGTTTAGCTTATGTTTTGAAGAAACACAATCATATATATATATATATAATGTTTTAAAATTGCAAAATTCCCTGGGTGTGCTGTGAATTAAGTGAAATACATTAATATTGTAGAAGTTTCAATTCTGTTTGAGCTGAAATGGTTTGGCTGTGAAGCACTGTGTTTCACCATAAATGAAAGAAAATCTATTTCTGTGTCTCACTGGGAACATGCACTTTCTTTAGTTTTAGCTTCTTTTTCTGAGCACCAATGGCCAGCACATTGTTATACTTCAATATCTGTCTCATTATTCTATTTCAATATCTAAGCAGAAAGGGTAGTGAAACAATTTAGCAGAAATAAGTCAACTCTAATGCCTTAATCAAATGACTAATATGTTAACCACTAAATTAACTTTTACAAATCATTTAAATATTGTAAGATATTAAGAACTTGTTGAAAAGCCAAGGTGGAAGATTCATCAATTCATGTCAGGGCATAACCGAAAGGAATGTGCTAAACTTTTTCAATTTTCCCTTGAATAATATATACTATTATAATCTTTTATGATAAGAACACATTTAGTGCTTTTAGACGTAAGTATATAAATTGCAGACTGAAAATTAAAATGGTGTCAGGTTTATTCTGTCATCAGAAGCAACCTGTTTTAAATCATGTACCTTAGTAGAACCTTTGCATCAGTTAATGCAGTTACAATTTCATAACAGAAAACATTAGTAATAGGAAAGTGATACAGTTTATGATTTTCTCTACTGTCTGCTCAAGGCTTTATACAGCGTTATAAAGTGTTCACGAAACCCTGCATCACATATCATACTGTAACCTGAAAGACTCTGGGTGCTATTTGATGTGTTTTAATTTAAAGGGACACTATAGTCACCAGTAGAGATGTCGCGAACCGTCCGCGAACTTCTCGCGAACGGTTCGCCGTGGTTCGCCACGAGCTGTTCGTGGCGAACTCCGGTCAGCTAACACATCCCGGCCAATCTCCAGCAGACCCTCCATCCCAGACCCTCCTACTTCCTGGACAGCAACATGGAGAAGTTTGCGGACGGTTCGCGACATCTCTAGTCACCAGTGCAACTACATGTATTCCTGATCCTATAGTGTTAACACGACCATCTAGCCCCCCTGAGCCCCTCATGCCTCCATAAATATAGTAAAAATCTTACTGTATTCAAGCCAGAAGCTGTAAATCTGCATGCTGTTAGACTCAGGAAAAACAAGCAGTCTGCTGACATGTGATAGCCTGATCCAATCACAGTGCTTCCCCATAGGATTGGCTGAGACTGACAAAGAGGCAGATCAGGGCAGAGCCAGCATGATTCAAACACAGCCCTGGCCAATCAGCATCTCCTCATAGAGATGAATTGAATCAATGAATCTCTATGAGGAAAGTTCAGTGTCTGCATGCAGTGGGAGGAGATACTGAATCACAGGATGCTCGTGCACAGCAGATCTGAGTGGATGGAGGCATGTTATGCCTCCATCAACTCAGAAGTTCCTCTGGTTCACTCTGAGTGGCTGCAACTGGAGGTGTTCCTAGCTTTCAATGTAAACACTGTATTTTCTCAGAAAATACAGTGTTTACATGAGAAAGGCTGCAGGGAGCTATAGTTCTCACCTGAACAACCTCATAAGCTGAAGTTTTCCAGGTGACTATGGTGTCCCTTTAATTTATAGATTTGCTAATAACGGATCATATATCAGTATCTCTTATTTTCCATGTTATACTTCATAATAATATTACCTTGTGAAGGCAAAGAGATAAAGAAGCAAACTGATACCTGGCCTGATTAAACATCCCATTATGTGATATAGGTACCAGGGGAAGATGGAAAATTTAAAAGTTGTGTGGGACATATCCCAACATTCATGTACCTGTGCTGGAAGCTGAGCCAACACCAAAAGTGGATTATCTTCTGTTCAAAGCAAATGTATGCACAATAATAGACCATTCTGCAGTGCAGAGCAAGAGAAATAACCAGTAGTAAGCATCAATGCTGGATAGTGACCTACAGTTAAACGTTTTAAGAAAAGGAGTTACAGAAATGAAGATGTAACCAATTCCAAATATATTTAAAATAGGTAAGTTAAAGAGCTGCACAATATGAATCAACCATAATCATGAAAAATACATTTTTCTGGGTAAAATTATTTAGTTTTCAAATCAACCTTCAGCACTCCAGATGTTATGGACTATATCTCCATTTATCCTTTGCCAGTAATATGGCTATAAGAGCATCATGGGAGATGTAGTTTTACAAAATCTGATCCCTGCTGTAACATGTAGGTAAGATCGAGTGAAGAAGTCAAAAGGTGACAAGATAGGATATGAATTCGAATTTTATAATACAAAGAAATGTTAGATTATGAATGCCTAAATATTGTAGAGATAAAGCAACTAGCAAGTGTTATTGCAAATGTGACACTAGCATGGGAGGAACAGATATATTCAAGATTATTTATGTTTAGATTTAAGATATAGAACTCAATTTATGATCCTGATACTTGCTTACAAATCTCTACACAATGCGGCTCCAATCTACTTATCCTCACTAATACACAAATATGTCCCGTCTAGGCCCCTACGCTCTGCTAGAGACCTATGTCTAACCTCTGTTCGTACTCCTACCTCTGATGCTCACCTTAAAGACCTTCAAATAATCTTTGAAATCTTACTTCTTTAGGAAATCATATAAATTAAACTGTGAACAGCTTTCCCTCCCCGCTCCCTGATTCCTCTCCTCCTGATTCCTCTCCTGTCATCAAAACAAAACACTAAGCCCTCAATGAATACTATCCTAGCAACCTATTTTTCTACCCTACCCTTACCTTTTATGTCACCATACCCCACTCCATCTAGCATATAAACTCACTGAGCAGGGCCCTTAATCCCTCTGTTCCTATGTGTCCAACTTGTCTGGTTACAGATACGTGTCTGTTGGTCCACCCATTGTTCAGCGCTACGGAACTTGTTGGCGCTTTATAAATAATAATAATAATAATAATAATAATGTATTTATTATTATTTTTTTGCATTTGAAATTAGAATTATTATTTCAATGTGCCAAGGAGAACATTCTCAAAACTGACCATAGATGCCATGCATGGTTAAAATAGGTAAAGTGAAACAACATTCAAAATGACTACATACTGCAAAGAAAAGGGTACTCTCAAAAATCAACAATAAATTTAACTGGTAGGATGCTGTTTAATAAACTAGTATTTCAAAATGTAGTCATGAACATGCTATAAGAATTGTTTCATCTTATTTTGTAGATTAGATTAACTATGTGGTGCAATTCTAAAGATGTCTACAGTTTTGCAAACTATTGAGCATATTGGGATATCTGTAATGGTATGAGCCACTACCTCATTTGGGTCATAAGGTCCCAAAGCAAATTTAAGGCAACAGGTGCACTTTGAGGTACAAAGATTCATCCTTCGTTATGTTCCTATAGTTTAGGATGATAATTTCCGAGCCAAATTGTTTACATTACTATTTAGTTAGCACCTAACTGAACCTGACCGATAGAATGTTTAGGTCTTCTAGTCTCGTCTTCTCCACGAAGCATAAACAATATGTGCATTCTGTATGTTAAACAACACATTTTGAAAAACACAGTGAAGAAGTCAAAAGGTGACAAGATAGGATATGAATTCGAATTTGATAATACAAAGAAATGTTAAATTATGAATTCCTAAATATTGTAGAGATAAAGCAACTAGCAAGTGTTATTGCAAATGTGACACTAGCATGGGAGGAACAGATATATTCAAGATTATTTATTTTTAGATTTAAGATATAGAACTCAATTTATGATTCTGATACTTGCTTACAAATCTCTACACAATGCGGCTCCAACCTACTTATCCTCACTAATGCACAAATATGTCCCATCTAGACCCCTACGCTCTGCTAGAGACCTATGTCTAACCTCTGTTCGTACTCCTACCTCTGATGATCACCTTAAAGACTTCTCTAGGGCTGCACTGTTCCTATGGTAATTTCCGAGCCAAATTGTTTACATTACTCTTTAGTTAGCACCTAACTGAACCTGACCAATAGAATGTTTAGGTCTTCAAGTCTAGTCTTCTCCACGAAGCATAAACAATATGTGCATTCTGTATGTTAAACAACACATTTTGAAAAACACAGTCAGGTTGCATTAAAAAAATTATATTTTCATATGTGTAGATCACTGATCACATGATGCTGAAAGTCATGTGTCCACAGGTGACAAATAACAGGCATCAGAATAGGCCTTGATTCTCAACCATAGCCCATGTTGAGCCTGATGTATGCATCAATCAAAATCCTTTTTTAACTAGAGGGCATTTATGAAAGATGAAAAAACAATGCTAACTTACCCAATATTTTTAAGTAGCTTTTTTAGTCCTGCTCAATTCTCAGAAATTCGCAGTTTGGTAAATAACTTGCAGGGTTAGTTACTAAATTGAGAACTGATGGAAATTCAAAGTGAATTCAAATTGAATTTCAAATTAATTTTATCTCGGAATTCTCCAGCTCAGCTGTAGTTTCGGCTATGGGTCTATATTTTGCAATTTCAATTGTAATTTGCAACACATGTACGTTAGTGAATAACCTTTCCTTACATTTCTTAATCATATTATTTTTAATATAATCCAAAATATGCACACCACATCAATCTAAGCTGAAAGTGGTTAAAATGACAAAATTGCATATATTTGGGAATGGAAATAGCTATATTAATGTTGTTATATAGCTGAATATTTCTTTGTGCATGGTTTATTTAATAATTAACATTTCTTAAGAAGCTAGCAAACTGAGCATATACCAAATGTATTAAAACAGGATTTCTCTGCTCGTTGCAGTTTAGTGATGGTTTATCAAACCACTTCACAATTAACATAAGTATCATTAAAATTAGGACCAAGCACAGGTGAGACAATACAAAATCTATTTAATTAGCGGTAAATCCTTCAGGGCCCCTATGAAGGGTACTAACCCATTACATAGCAAACTCTTATAAACGAAAGCGATAATATAAATTGAGATGAATATTATTTTAAATTATTATTATTTAAAGCATTTTTTAAAACTCTTGGCTCTCACAGTTGACATTTTAAAATGGAAATCTATTAACAAAAATACATACTACAGGGTGATGGTTTAGCCTCTTTAATATGGATTTTATTGTCTAAGCTCCAAATATATCTCTAAATGGATGATTTGGGAACAATACATGAGTTCAAAAATAAATAAAATTTTGGGAATGCTAAAGGCTGTTTAAATGTGTATTCTGAGATTAGGCTGAAAAAGTAACTGTCCCACTTTTGGCATGACAGTCCTAATTTTGGGTGCCATCCTGCCATCCTGCTTTAGATTCCTGGTGTCCTGCATCTAGGGACACAAAGAAACTGACCCACAGCAGCACAACATGAGCACATTATTAGATGCACTCATGTTCTGCAGCGGGCACTAGGACCATGTGCATGGTGTTGATAGCTTGGAGGCGGTCAGGCTGTCTGTCAACAGGCAACCCGTCCCTTTTATGGGGCTGGCCCACCTGGAGTTTGAATTAGACCTTGTTTGTTCTTGGTGGTCCCACGGTACCTGCCCACCCATCCTGATTTTAAGAGGATGTTGGGAGGTATGGTAACTGGTGAATCAGAGTATATAATCTTCAGCTCAATAAAAAGTATGGGAGTGTCAATATTTTGAAACATGGAATTGCGTCAACTTTTTTCCAAAAGTTTCTTATTTGTCAACAGTAAATTTTGAAATTAAAGGTTAGCTACATTTTAGCAGCAAACTAAAATGAAATAATTCTGCTTCCTGGATGTACATGAAACAAATGAAATAATACAAATAAATACCACACCACCCTGCCATCCACTCCCCCTCAAAAAACAAAAAGGTTTGATGAATACTAAAAAAAAAAAATCTGGTAGCCAGGATTTGTAAAAAAATAAAGATATAGAATTAACTCCTTAGCTATCGTAATCAAACAGGGACATTCACTAAATTGTGACAAAGGAATGCAAGTATTACATTCTGTTTTCTTATCCTTTGCAGAGATATTCAGATAATGTTATTTAGAAACATTATTCAAATACATTTATCTTAAAATGCTTATAACACGTCAGCGATGAGTGATAAACTAAAATAAACAGAAAAATGTTAAATACAGTAACCCGCATATTTGTAAGAAACTAGTATTTGAGAATCTTCAACATACCAATGTAACTAGGAGTGTATGTGAAAATAATGTTCATATTCAACAAGAACATTTGCTTGACTAATAGTAAGCCTCTGTAAAAAAAATAAAAAATAAAAAATTGCAGCCTGCACTTCTGTCCTAACATGTTCCCAGGACCTGCCCAAAAATTCCCCAATGTCTATACAGAATGAGACATACAGACTCTTGGAAAGTGCTGGAGAAAGGAGGAAATCGGATCAGTTATAATCCCTCTCCACAAAGAAAAGGGACTGATATAATATATAATAATTACATAATATAATTATGTCGATAATTGTCTGAAGCGATTCAGTAGCGATTTGACTCCACATTGAATTATTTGGGGTTAATTAGGAGAAAACTCAGGTTGAATCAGAGTTGTTTCAAATTCGGATTAAATTATTTTATTTATTTTTATGAAATTGAGATTTAAAAGTAAATTTAAAGTGCATTTTAAATGTGTTTTCAAAATAACCAAACTGGAAAAAATCTCAACGCTGGCTATTTGTTTAGTTCAACTACTCTTGCCTTGCATTTGAAAATCATTTGGAATTCTCACTTTAGTGAATAATCCTGTTAGTTTACATTTTGGGGAATTTCCCATTGACAGGATTATTCACTTAATTGTTTTAATGTTTGCCTTTTTGGCCTAACATTGAAATTCAATATGAATTCCCAAGAATTAAAATTTTAGTGAGTAACTCTGTCAGTCTTAAAATAAACCTGGATCTGAATAATTTGGTCACATTTGATAATATTGGTTAACAATCCTCTTTGTGCTTTCCAGAGGCTAAATTTATCATAAAAATATTTTCTGCCATTACTGCTAATATTGTTGTCACTTTGTTAATCGTTGTGCTATTTCATTAGGTCAATTATGTGTCTTCACTTGCAATGTTCAGAGCAAATTTTAAGCATTTCTTGCCTTGACCATTGTCCTTTGTATAGCTCTTTGTTTAGAAAGAAACCTTGTACTATTTACTCACATTTGTTTACAAATCGAAAACTATATTATTTATATGATACCCAACTGCTGTTTCTTTTTTCTTAAATACTTTTGTCATTTTATATATCAGTAATTGTTTTATTAATTTGGCTTTGCTGCCTTGAAAAAGCCATTAATTTAGAATGTTAAAATTAAGCCAAGATAAATTGTCTCAATACTACCTAATATCAAATGGGTGGCCACAGTTTTTAAGCCACACTACAGTATTTACACACTGTTTTTGCTCATGTAAACACATGCAGCTGAGTTATTTAGTAAATTTATTTATTTAGTAATAGTGTTAAACAATATAGCATACTATTAAAAAGAAAAATATATGTTTGATTTAAATATAATTTTACTCATACAAATACCCTTTAAATAAAAAAAAATATATATTATACATATATATATATATATATATATAGATATAAGATATTTCAGCAAGTATCCCTAGATGTTTGCGTGTAAATGAGTAAGATACCTTGCTAAAGCGAAAACAAATCTCATCATTTGTACATTATCCTGCATTTTAAATAACTTTTTTTATTTTTTATTTAAAACTTTTTTTTCCTTGAAAAATGGTTTGTGAAGCCCGGATGGTGTGCGTTGTATATTTAATGCTTGTCGTAATATAGATTTGTTTGCATTTTATTTAAAAAGGAAAGTGCATATGCCATGATAATGTATTACTTATTATTCTTCCAGATCAAAATCACCAACCTGGTACATTGCCTACCAGAACCAAGAATGCTTAATTCCTTAATACATTATGATTTAATTAACCATGCTGATAAGGTATCCTACACAGACTTCGAAGCAGACTTGGTGCAATGCCAAGTGCCCCCTGGCAATGTAAATTTAAAATGAAACCTTTGAATCACTACACACCTAAAGTTAAAATTCATGGATTAGTCAATCTAATATTGTAATTATGGAGTTACAAACTGGATGGCCTGCTAAAATAATCCCTAGAGACTTGCACGTATTGAAATATAAATTTTGTTTTTTTTCAGCTATTTAAAAAAAATTTTTGGAACTAAAATAGTTTTCTTTATCTCATGCAAAGCTTGAATATTTAAGAAAATTAAAAACATAGATCCAAATGACCAGTTTATCATTTGCAACCCTGATAAACTGATAAATATAACAAAACCAAATGCACTATACTTTCTTACTTTTACCAGCTAAGATTTATGCACCTTCTAACACATGTCCTACTGCCTTTGCGATGGTAGATTGTAGAGAAAAGCATAATTAAAACATTAAAAAGGGGCTTTTAAAGCCTGTTTACTTCAATGACTACTGGGAAACAAATGTCTCTTTCTCCTTGCATTGCCCACCCACAGAAAAAGAACAGAACAAAGATGGTTCTGTCAGGCCTCTTAGCACTAGAAAAAAAAACGCCTTGAGAGGCCACAATGTATTAGGGTCCTGCTGAGCTCATTCAACTTCACATAACACTCATGCACACCGTACAACTAATTACATGTCAGATTAGCAATCTCTTTATTACAGCACTACCACTAATTAAAATTGCATTGAATATTCCTCAAGTAGTTTTATTTGTTTACATTTTTTTTTTTAAATTTCTATTTTAGTGTAAAAATAAATAGAATTTTTATTTAAAAGACACAGGAAAAAAAGGCAATTGTCTAGTTTATTTTTTAAGGTTGTATTATTTTTATTTTTAGGGAAAGAAAATTCGTGAACAAACTTTATGCACAAAACTCTAGCTGAGAACGCATTTTTTTTCCTAAAAAAGTGATCAATTAATTCTCATATTCATTGGCATTAAAGGAAACTGAAATAAAAAGGTTTACATCATTTTAATCAGCATGCATTGCATTTTTTTCTCAAATGGAACAAAGTAGCACTATACTTTTATGATATTTGATTAATGAGGGCAGGAAATCTGAAGTTTTTGCAATAAAACTATCAAAAAAATCAACAGACGTTTTTTCCCCTTATGATTTTAATTTAATGGCTCATGTTTTCATTACTGCAGAGGCTGTACACTTTAGCTTGCAATTATGTCCCATCTGTGAAGCAGTGTGTTATTACAGTTTATTCTAGTAGCTTTTCAATCACTTTTGAGTTGTGCTTTAGAAGTATTCTTGCAGCAGGTGGGCTTACTGGCATAGGACCAAAAATACACAAAGCGCAAAGCTGGGTTTTAATGGCAGCCATATGCATGTGGCACAGAGCTCCAGCCTTCCCCCATATGCTGTTAAGCAGCCTCTTCAGCCTGCCAGTCACTCTTCTTACTGACTACAGTCTCTAAGTAGTTTTCTGCCAGGGAAAAATATACCAAGGCAGCAAATTTCTCCAGTGCACCATCCTCATTACTGAGACAACCCTGTCATTAGCAAAAGCACAATGAACCTGATCTGGGGATGCATACCAATTAGGTTGCATAGAGCACTTTTCCTCCTTATCTCTATGGAAACTTGGCCTCCCCGGCTGCAGTGGACAATCAGTGATGTTTCATCTACCCATATGTCAACTAGTTAACACAGTGTACTTTTGCAGAAATAAAACAAGATATATGCCCCTTTAACCACACCAAACATAAAGATCTTAAAATGGCACTGAATGAACAATGATGGGTAATGCCTAAAACGGTTAACCCTATTATGCTGATGATAGAAACTATTGTCATATTATATGTTATTTATTTCTATATTTCTGAATAAATATGAGTGTGTGTGTGTTCTTGTGTTCTTGTGTTCGTGTGTGTGTGTTTTTTTTTTGTGAATTAGAAACTTTACAAATTCTCTAGAAATATTCTCGAACTTGATAAATCTAATAGAATAAGTGAAAAGTTCTCTAGTCTAGCGTTTATTGCATGCCTTGCATATGATTCCTTTGTCCATTTTCTTTTCACACATCTGTTGTTTTTTATGGAGGATATCTAAACAACCTGTCTAGTCATATGTGAGGATAATAATCAAATATATAGGCATATGGCATATAAAAGCGCATGATCAATCATTATGTCTCTGTTAACAGGTTTTGTTTATTTGTTTTATGTTCCATTGACTCACTTGCTAATCATCCACAAGAAACATAAAGTCAGTTTCTATATAGTTACAACTTTTGACTGTAAATTTCTTTCAAGAATCATTCTTTCTGTTTTACTGGAAGAATACAAAACATACCAACAATAGCAAATTGTGTAAAAAAAAAAAAAAGTAACAAAATGCAGTTACTTAAATAATAATAACCAAACACAGGTAGTAAAAATTAACCTATAATTTATTATTATAATTTAACAATTTGATTGGTTCAATAATGGAAACTCAGTGAAAGAGTTAATATCATCTTTTAGGCCAACATTCTATTTGACATTTATATTGTTTTCATAGAAGAAAGGAATCATATTTCTTATTAGAGCCCTCTCGTATTTTAATCTTAAAGGCAGATATACTAATCAGCCTATTGCATTATGTGTATCTAAACAGATGTTACTGCCAGCTGTTGTTAAACCAAATATTTATGGATCTGAAGTGTAATTTCTTCTGCTTAACCAAAATAGACTGGTGCAGCAAAATGTACTAAGTAATACGATCTGGACCTGAACTTATCATGTCCAACACATTTCATGGCTCAATTTTCTGGAGTACAGGTCATCGAGTGCAACAATCTTATCATTTTGCTATGAAGAAAAACTACAACTAAAAGAAACAAGCTAAGAATTACCTTCTTGAGAATATTTCTTTATTTCAAACACATATTTATTGAATACAACTATCCAATACGGAGTATGATATTTTGTTTTCTAGTGAGAAGCTTAAACTCTTCAGAGGGGTGATTAAACAAACTGCTGGAAGAAGTCCATATATTTTGGTCCTAGTTAACTGGATACTGTCATAGAGTTCCTGCAGGATTCCTGGGTAGTACATTTATGCTGCAAATACAATTTTCAGGGCTGGATTTACAAATATATATATATATATATATATATATATATATTATTTTTTTTCTTTTCTTATTACTCTTCCCATGCTCTTGCTTAAGTATAGAAACCTAAGAGGGATGTACTGGAACAAAACTGGTGTGGACTGGCTGACAATGAAATTAAAGCTGACTTTGAGCACTATGCAAATGCTTATGCTGCTTCAGTCTCTCTAACACTGTGACATGTTCCCTTTCTTCTACACTCACTACATACACTTTTTCTCTGTCCCATACTGTATAACAAGAGCTTCTGTCTGCTAGTAAAAAGGTAAGGAGATGAGTGGAAAAGTGAGTGCTAGGGGACAGTCCTTAGAAATCATAGAGCTAGCGCATTTTTAGATGCATTTATGCCAAGTTCAGGGTGCTGTCTGCACAGTATGCACTTTAGTGATCCAAAATGATTGTCAGGCAGCCTGATGATCATTCACACCAAGCTGAGCATCTAATTCTTTGTGCAGACATGCTCCGTTCTGGTTACGTGATTCACATCAGTGCCCACCCTTTTACCCTGCCCACTAAAATCCTGCTTCACCGGACACTGCTGTTAGGGGGTATGGATTTACTTGAAAAATGAAAGTGAGAGA
This sequence comes from Pelobates cultripes, assembly GCA_933207985.1. NCBI lineage: Eukaryota > Metazoa > Chordata > Amphibia > Anura > Pelobatidae > Pelobates > Pelobates cultripes. Next base: position 275,481,907 of record OW240912.1, read on the forward strand.
TTAGCATAGGGTATGTGTTTTCTGATAGCTATACTCTGTCAGTTTCCATCCAGCACCACCTCCACCAGATACAGGACACTTGGGAGGTATAACTGTTTTAGTGTTTTCTGTCAATAAGATTCTGTAATTAGGCCCATCATAATTGTCAGCATGAGGCCCAATGGGCTCTTAATCCAGCCCTGCCTATTTCACTTCATCTCAAAGGCACTGTATAGAAGTAAAATTCAGGGCGCTGACAAAGTTACTGGAATCAAGTCAATGTGATTTTTGTGGAACCATCTTTAGATGATCTATACACAGACAGACCATGTTTCAAATCCTAGCAGACCAGGAAATCTATGCAGTTTTTTTTATTTTTTGTTTTCACTTAGGCAGAAACCTATTTTCAAAAGTTTTGCTAACCCCTAATATCCAGATAGCATTCTTCTACAGTAATGGGACAAGAGCTTGTTGTTTTAAAAGAGTATAAATCCTGTTGAGAGTGTAAGGTCACCTTCTCTCACTAGACTTCATGCAAGCTCTTTTTTTCAGCTTTTCTCTCCACTAAGTCAGATGGAAAGTTAGTTTTAGATGAACAGTCTAAGCCAGTGTTCCCCAACCCAGTCCTCATGAAACACCAACAGTTCAGGTTTTGTCAATATCTCCATTAGAATAAAATAGGGAAATACATAAATCCTGGACTGTTGGTGGCCCACGAGTACTGGGTTGGGGAACAATGGTCTAAGCCTTCTAGCACTCACACAGGGCTCATCCACCACACCAACAGTTAAATTTAGTTTCTATGTATTGTGCATTTTGCATGCTTTATAAATTCCACATAGTAATATAAAGAGTATTTCTGGGTATTTTGTTTTGCAAGTAAAGTACTCATGTAAAATAAATAAAGTTGATATGTAATTTCTGGCATTGTATATAGTGAGCACGATGTCCTTCCCTTAGAGAAATGCACTATTTTTTATTTTTTTTTCTTTAAATTACACAACGTCACCAATCGGCATATTCATCTTTTAGAGTCACATATACATATACAAAAGTGACTTATTACACAGATTATAGAATTATTTAATTTTACCTTTATGCAATTCATAAACTTCTATCAGCCTAAACAGAAGTCCATCATGTGTCATTGCTACATTAAAATACAGAGACAAATGATGGGTTCCTAAAGGTACTCTGAGAATATTAAATAAGATAAAATGTATAAAAAAAAAAAAAGACTAAATCAACATTTTAATAAATGGAAAGAAAAAGAAAATATAAGACAAAAACAGAAAATAAATAAACAAAACAAATAAATAAAATATAATATATAGCAGTATCCTTAACGGTAGTCTAAAAAGATAAACTCTATTTTCTTTGAAAATCGTTATAAAACCACATTGTTCCAACAAATCAGTACAGTGGTCTATGATATATTATTTAAATGCCATTTACATCTTAAGAGAAAAAGAAAGGAATGAAAGAAATGAGGAGCAACAGTAAGCCCCAAGTAATTTGATCCTCACATACTGGGGGGATTGTATATAATAACAGGATCATATCTGCTAGATACCTGCTAGACATTCTTATTAAGTGCCCCCCCATCCACTGTCCACTGCACTCTTTCAGTATGAGATTTAATGTGACCATATAGTAATATATTTATTTCTACTGCCTCTAGCTGACCAACAGAACTTGTCCATGCCTCTGACATCCTCAACTTTATTTATCCATTGTTCCAATGAGGGGATTTTGATCTTTTTCCAGAAAATGGGTATTAAGACATTTGCCTCCCCTAATAAAAACCTTAAAAGTGTTTGTTTGTTTGTTTGTTTGTTTGTTTGTTAAGGTCTTAAAAATAATTGTATGGATTTTATTAGCACATGTTCTCAAGCAATTCCATAGTTTTTGCTCACAAGGTCCATGTCATGAAAAATGTGCAGATCTTAGTTCATCGCAGAAATGTAGCTCACAGCACAGCTGTGGATGTCGTTGTGGGCAATGAGTTTATACTCAGTGCTTTCCATGATAAAGGTGAAGGATTTTGCAACCCCGCTGCCTAGCAGATGTGTTCTGCTGAAAAGAAAAAAATCCTGGAAACACACAAGTCATACATTTTTCAACAGATGAAATCAGCTTTATGCTACTGGTAAATGTGTGTCTGAACTCCATGCTTTTTGCTAGCGCTCCTCCTTTTTCACTCAAGAGGTATGAGAAATATACACTTAATAAATCACAGCATGGCTTTGGTAGTCTCTAGCACTTATGGCGTTATCTTAGAGGACAAGAGCACTATACCCACTATTACTTAAACAGGTGACAGGGTCAAATAACATGATTATTTTCTTGCATTCACTTAGAGCTGTACCATTTTTCTAACTTTTCACTGCTGTCTTTGAATAAATGATGCACATGTATCAACAATTAAAACCCAATGCTATGACAGCCTTGCATGTGTGAACAGTCACTAGACATCCATGATTAGATAATGATAAGTGTCTGAAATGATATGGATGAATGGACTGATGGACAAATGGATGTATTTGCTTTATTGATTGAAATTTAGGCACTCACGGGCATTCACTTGATCTATTCATGTATGAAATACATCACATATCTAACAAATGACATATCTAATAGATGCATTTTACATCACTAAGTTGCAGGTGATCTGCTTGTGCCTTAGACTGCAACATCTAATAAACCAAGGTTCTAAATTGTACTAAAGACAATGACCTATGTCAGGGGATTTACTGCCAAGGAACCAATTACTAAGGGTCCCATTTTCCACTGGCCTTCATAGGGCTGATGTTCTCTAACCACCTTTGATTAATCTCACAAATACTTAGTATTAGCAAGAATGTGCCACGTTATTTTTTTTACAATAGTGATAAACTCTAAAATAAAAAAAATTATGTAACATTACTTATATTTCTGAACAGCACAAGATTTCCTTTTGCAGAATAAACACCAAATGTAATATTTAATGAGGAACACGCAGATCAGTCAAACATATAGCGATAAAGGAATAATACATGTTAAATTAAAATATGTGATTTAAAACAGAGCATTCTGAAATATGGCACAAGGGTTTAGAATCATAAACTGCATCATAGAGTCTAATGCATGCATCATTCATCCCTGCCTATCTATGCAGTGCTCATTTTCTTCCTGTTTACAGACCTATTTGCATATACAGAAATGACCTCACTGCTAAAGCAATGATAGGTAAAAGATAAACAGCTCAACAATAGGAATCCTATTCTTTTAAAATAAGCATTCCTTTAGAACACTATGCAAAAGAGCAAACACTATTTCACAAATATTTTTCATTTTAAACAAGTGCTCTTGACTTGAAAAAAAATAATTGAATTCAGCTGGGTGCCCTTTATGAGCCTTTACACAACTTTTTACAGGATAAAATGATTCTAAGTGCTAAGGAAATGTATTGTTTCCACTCTAACTCAATGCTATTAATCAAATTCTTCTCTGAGAGACAATATATTTTTAAAATGCTGTATATGTTGTTTTCTCTCATTATTTTATATTATATCATTGTTGTAACCAATTTAATGAATCACAGAGAGGAGTGAAAACATGCCTACACTAGGTCACCTGGTATGTGTATGGCACATTAGTATGGTGGTCTTTTTAATGGAAAACTGTGACTCCCCAGGATTTTTTAAATGATGTTTACTTAACCCTCGTGTTTAACTAATATATATTTTAAGGTGTGAACAATAAAATGAAATGTAAAAATCAACACCTCTTTAACCTGCAACTGGGGACTTCTTACATCTCTTACAATTATTATTATAATATCTTTCATTTGTACCTGCATTCATAATAGAGAAAGCATACAGAGAATATAATAAATGAAACAAATGTTTTATTTCTCCTCCTCATTTGCATTATGTGCCCTGCCTGTGCCTGACATTGCTAATTCTTTAATATAAGTTTAAAATAAAATAGTCATTCACATAGAAAAGAGTAAACACAAGTTGTATGTGATTTTTCAATGTTTTATTCTGAAAAGTGGAGGTTCCCCCTTTAACTCACAAAGCACAATGCTGAGATATTTAATAATCTCATATGTTTATTATTATTAATATTATTATTATTATTATTATTATTATACCTCTAAAAAAAAACAAGGCTCACAAGAAGTTTTGTTTTTACTTATCAATAAATGCTTTAGGGGAATCCATTTCAACCTTAGAAATAGCATTTCAAATTCTTGATTCACCTCAACCCCTTATGGTTGTGAATTGTTTTTCATGACTTAAGATTATTTATAGCTTAAAAAACTACTTCAAGATTATCTCCTCAAATATATCCATTTGTGTGGTCACTCTTTTGTGTTTGGATGGATAAGGTGTTCAACTCCAAGATTTTTATACATGGGTTTTTTCAGACTTTACATTAAACAACTTAAAGGGTCATTCCATTCCAATAGCAAGGTCATCTTAATTAAGTTACATTGCCTGGAATCTCTAACACTAACTTACCTTATATGGTTAAACTGTTTCTGAATGGCTTAAACCTAAAGTTGTCCTCCCCCGGCACACATCCACGCTGGCTCTTCTGTCCTTCTGCATGGCCACTGCAGTGATCAGTAAGGTTTGCCTTGGTAGCCAGTGATGGACTGATAGCATCCTGAACACTTTAGCAGCCAGGACAAAGAACAAAGAAGAGCTGCCAACTTTAGGGTTAAACCATTCAAAAATAGTGAGGGTCCTTTAAGTTAAATGGCACTCAAGTGCTACAGTACCTATAGCAACTTAATTAAGTTAAAGTTGTTATGGGAATTGGATTTTTTTGCAGTTTTTCTAGCCTTTCTTCATAACTAATGTTTTCTATCCCCCTTATTAATTTTGTAGCTTGTCCCTGCAGTTTTCTAGTTCTGTAATATCTCTTTTTAAAACTGGTATCAAACATTTAATTGCATTTTTAAGGTGGGATCTTACCATTGATTTATTAAAAGGTAAACTTATATTTTAATCAATAACCCCTTTTATGCATGACAGGACATTTGCAATGGCATTACGCACTACAGCCTTTTTTCTCAATAATTGTTCTCAAGTCCTTTTCATTTAGCATTAAGCCTAGCTCAACCACATTTAATGTATAAGTTGCTTGTGCGTACCTTATTCCAAAATGTATGACTTTGCAATTATCTTTATCAAATCTCATCTGCCATTTGCTTGCCTGGTACTCCAATTTATCAAAATCCCTCTGTAGACAAGATAATATAATGTTCAGACTACACTATTATTATTATTATTATGATATTTATATAGCGCCATCAAATTCTGCAGCGCTTTACAATGGGTGGATGAACAGACATGTAGTTGTAACCAGACAAGTTGGACACACAGGAACAGAGGGGTTGAGGGCCCTGCTCAATGAGCTTACATGCTAGAGGGAGTGGGATATTATGATAGTTTTGTGTCATCTTGCCTACGTCAAGATCATTTATAAACAAATTAAAGAGTAGTGTGCCCAGACCCTGAGACACTCCATTTGTGTCCGAATTGAATTTTTTACAACTACTCTCTGCAATCTATCGTTAAACCTTTTCTGTATTCTTTCCAAGAACAAGATTTATCATCTTAACCAACTGATTTCAGCTTTAATAATAACATTTTGTTTGGGACTGTCTCAAATGCCTAAGCAAAATCATAGTAGATCACATCTAGTGAAACACCCTGATCTATATTTCTACTAACTTTTTTTCTTAGAACGCAATTAAGTTAGTTTGGCATGACCTGTCTTTCATAAAACCATGTTGATTCTTGCTAATGATATTATTGTTCAAATAAATTCTTGAATATTATCCCTTAACAGCCCATCAAATAATTTACCAAGCGAGAATATTAATACAAAAAGTACTGCACTCACTCCCATCACTCATGGGTGGCAGCAACGACCACAGTACACATCAGCTCCAATACATATAGTAAAAACGAAAGAAAAAGTTACCTGCGCTCTCTCCTCAACCCCTATGTATATTTAAACAAATGGAGGTCATTTAGTTACTCCAATGGCCACTGGAGGGAATGCCCGCCTGCCAACGTCAAGGCAGACCCTCCTAGACGGGTCCTATACTGACCCTTCACATTGCTTCCTTGAGCCTCTGGCAAAGATATCTCTAATGAGACAGAGATGGTTATTTTTTATATACACCCCTATATACTTATTAGCCCTTAATAGGGAACACATGAGATGGGCGGCAGCATTGTAACCTAGCTGTGTGATACAAAAAGTGAATACAAATACAAAAAGATAAGTCCTGCGCTCACTCCCATCACTCCTGGGCGGCAGTAACGACCACAGTACACATCAGCTCCAATACATATAGTAAAAACCAAAGAAAAAGTTACCTGCACTCTCTCCTCAATCCTTATGTCAGTGTAGGACCCGTGTAGGACCCGTTTAGGGAAGTCTGCCTTGACGTTGGCAGGCGGGCTTTTCCTCCAGTGGCCATTGGAGTAACTAAATGACCTCCATTTGTTTAAATATACATAGGGATTGAGGAGAGAGTGCAGGTAAGGTTTTTTTTGGTTTTAACCATAAATATTAAGCTTATAGGTCTGTAGTTTTTTTGTGTTTAGCTATTTGAAATAAAATCTATGGATCTAATTATCTATAAAGATAAAAACACCTTGGTGTATGGTTTGTTTAGAAAAGAAACACATTCCTTCATGTTAGCAGCTTAGATTCACTGCCAATATCACTCTTGCTGAGTGTAATTAAGAATAAATTATGATGCAAATAACTGTAAAATCCAAGTTTTGGACATTATATAATAATTTCTACAATGTGACTACATATGTTTCTTATTCAAGGGTTTCTATAAGGGTAAGAAATGAGCAAATGAATTAAGGGGTACATTCAATAGTGTGATTAAAAAAAATGCATTAGCCAGTTTTGACTGTTCATATGTTTCCAACTCCACATAGAGCTGACCCAAGACATTGTGCTGCCTGGGTCCAAGACTCAAATCTTGCCCCCCCCATCCATAGTCATGCACACAAACACAGCACATTAATGCAGTCAGCCATATACACCAACACATTCACTCATACACACTTTAACTCACACACACATTCACACACTCACAGATACATACAAACTAACAAACAATCAAATACACATACAGACAAAAAAACTCACTTAACTGACACACACACAATCACACACACACAGAGCCATGCAAAGGTATATTTTACTGCCCCTTGCAGATCCTGTCCCTGGTTTCTCTTTCCACTTCCATCCATCTCTCCCCCCCCTTCATTCCATGTCTCTCCCCCATCCTTCCATATCTCTCTTTCCTCTTCCATGTATCTATCTTTATTTCATATATGTCTCTCTCCCCTTCCTTAAATGTCTCTCTCCCCCTTTTATCCATGTCTCTCTTCTCAATTACATCCATGTGTCTTTGCCTCTCCCTCCTCTTCTACCCTTCCATGTCTCTCCCCCTTCTATCCATGTACCTCTTCTCCCTTCTATCCAGTCCCTCTTCCCCCTTCTATCCATGTCTCTCTTCCCTCTTCCATGTTTCTCTTATCCCTTCCAAATGTCTCCCCTCCTCCTTCCACTTGCTGCTCACTGTTTACTAGACATGCCCCTACTCGCGGTATAGCGAGTAGGGGCTGAATTTACGAATACTAAGTAATCTTTACTTAGTATTAGTAAATGTGGCTGAAAGACCAATTTAGGTCTTTCAGCCTTTTATTAGATAGCTCACATGCTGCATTGGCCAATCACAGCCATGCCATTAGTAGGCATGGCGGTGATGGCTTCTAAAGGCACACGAGTCAAACGCTTATTGATTGGCTGTCCTGCAGCTTTTCAAATGCACCATTAAATCACCAAACACCGAACTCGAACCCGAACTGTTACTGAAATGTCCGGGTTCGGTTTCGGGATCAAAAAAACATAATGTTCGGTACGAACCCGAACTTTATAGTTCGGGTTCGCTCAACTCTAGTTATGAGCAAATCTAAGCCCTATAAATATTTTGGTGCAGATTGATAGCAAGGTTTAGTAAGATATTCCTGAAGTGTGTCACCACAGCCTAAGATACATTACCAGAAACATCTGGCAAAGTATTTCACCATCTTCATATGGGAAAAATACAGGAAAAATATGCAAGATTCAGAAATGCATGACCTGCACTTATGAATAAGCACTTTCTCATATACACCCTGTTTCAAATTATTATGCAAATGATACTTTTCTCATTTACCTAAATAATTGATGTAAATAACAGTCAGCATAATTCTCATGTTATCAACTATTAAGAGTACCAATTAAAAATTTTTTGAATAAACCTTCTAATTATAACAGCATTTTTTTTTAAACATAAAAAACTTACAATGCACCGTTCCAAATTATTACGCACAGTAAGTTTCAAAACACTTTATAGGTTGTAAAGAACTGAAAATTTTCATTTGTTGTGTTTGCAGCACATTTACTGAAATCAAAAGCTATTTCAATCAAACTTATAACAACATTTTAACTTTTTAAACATTTTAACAGGTCACATTACATTTTAACATAGGACCCCTTATTTGATAGCAGTTTCACAAGTCTTGCATCCATTGAACTTGTGAGTTTTTGGACAGTTTCTGCTTGAATTTGATTGCAAGATGTCAGAATAGCTTCCCAGAGCTGCTGTTTGGATGTAAACTGCCTCCCACCCTCATAGATCTTTTGCTTGAGGATGCTCCAAAGGTTCTCAATAGGATTGAGGTCAGGGGAGGATGGAGGCCACACCATGACTTTCTCTCCTTTTATCCCTATAGCAGCCATTGATGCAGAGGTATTCTTTGCAGCATGAGATGGTGCATTGTCATACACAAAGATGATTTTATTACGGAAAGCATAGTTCTTCCTTCTGTACCAGGGAAGAAAGTGGTCAGTCAGAAACTCCACATACTTTGCAGAGGTCATGTTTACACCTTCGGGGACCCTAAAGGGGCCGACCAGCTCTCTTCCCCTGATTCCAGACCATAAAATGACTCCACTAGCACCTTGTTGACATTGCAGCCTTGTTGGAATAGGGTGGCCGTCCACCAACCATCCACTACTCCGTCCATCTGGACCATCCAGGGTTACACGGCACTCATCAGTGAACAGGACTGTTTGAAAATTAGTCTTCATGTATTTTTCTGCCCAATGCAGCCATTTCTGCTTGTGAGCATTGGTTAGTGGTGGCCGAATAGAAGGTTTTTGCACAGTTGCAAGATTCTGGAGGACTCTACACCTTGATGTCCATGGGACTCCAGAGGCACCAGGAGCTTCAAATATCTGTTTGCTGCTATGTAATGGTATTTTATCAACTGCTCTCTTGATCCGATGCATGGATCTGGCAGAAATCTTCCTCAATGTGCCTTTATCTGCACGAACCTATCTGTGCTCTGAATCAGTCACAAATCTCTTAATAGTGTGATGATCATTAGAGCCATTGGTCATCCCTTCAAATCCTATCACCTCTTCAACCTATCGTTCCTGTAAGTTTTCTTGTAATTGTTCTATTTATAGCTAAAACCCCTCTCTTATAATATTGTAAAGCACTACGGAATCTGTTGGCGCTATATAAATGGCAATAATAATAATAATCACATGCATTTGACGTCAAGAACACGTTACATTGTGCTTTCGACTTATATATACACTGTTGTCATACCTCCATCAAGTAACCAAACAACCTACAGAGTTAGTTTAGTATAGGGTAATCCAACGGGTTATATCGTTTACCTCCCCATTCTTTAATATTGGACAGAGGGTTAACCCATGTTATGCAAACATATAGAAGGTATGAGGAATATTATTCTGGATGTCGCTGCCCAATGTGGGGGGATGATCATAATACCCTTACTTCTAGATATATTCAAGCACTAGCTATCTAATATTTCATTTAATGAAGCTTTAGGATAGTTTGGTAGATCTAGTGTTTTTATCGTTAAAAGTCCTAGGTGTATGCATTAGAAATTAACTTAACCAATAAAGAATAAGAATAGGAGTAATAAAGAGAATCATAAGTGGGGGAAAGGGGGTGTCTTAAAAGGTGATGGCCACGAGATGCCAAGAGAGTAATAAATACTCTCCTGGACTGGACATTTCATGGGTTTGGTCATAGAAAATCTAAGATTGCTGCATAAATCTGTCAGGTTTTCTGGGGTTCTAGGCATAGGCATGCGCAGCCTATTGCATTAGGGTGTGCACCCTAAAGCACAAACACACGCCGCATGTGTGTGTGTATATATATATACACACACACACACACACATACACTGCTGTTGTGTGCTGTTAGTGTGATGTGTGTGTGAGGGTGCTGTTAGTGTGATGTGAGGGTGTTTGTGTGTGTGTGTGTGTTTGTGACTGTGCTGTTTGTGTGTGAGGGTGTTTGTGTGTGTGTGTTTGTCCTGTGAGGGTGCTGTTTGTGTGAGTGTTGTGTATTTGTGAGGGTGCTGTTTGTGTGTGTGTATTTGTGAGGGTGCTGCTTGTGTGTGTGTGTTTGTGAGGGTGCTGTTAGTGTGCTGTGTGTGAGGGTGTTGTGTTTTTCTTAAAGGTGTTGTGTGTGTTTGTGAGGGTGCGGTTAGTGTACTGTGTGTGTGTGAGCTGTATGTGTGTAGGTGCTGTATGTTTGGAGGGATTGTGGAGGTTGGGGCAGATTAGTAAATCCTTGCTGCCATGTGCCATCCCTGGTGGTCCAGTGGAGAGTGAACTCTAGCCTGCGGGGCTAGAGTTAACTCTCGCGAGATCTGAGCGTTGCCGCAGCAACGCTCAGATATCGCGAGAGGAACCTGGCGGAGCTTCTGTCTAGAGCTCCCTGGGTCCTCTCCTGCCTCCCTCCATGCTGCTGTGGGCCGGTGAGGCAGATCTTTGGTCTCCCCGCCGGCCCATGGAGGCTTAGAGCAGAGCCGGCACTCAGATAGCGCCGGCTCTGCGTGAGCTGACAGGGGAGATCGGGATTCCCCGCAAAAAATAATATACACGTGTGTGTGTGCATATATATATATATATATATATATGCGGCGTACACACACACACACACACACACACACTCACAGACACACACTCACACACATACACTCACAGACACACACACATACAAATTATTTTATTTTAATAATACAATGTCCACCCAGCCTCCCTACCTGGAGTGCTGGCGTGGACTTTTCCCTGGGGTCCAGTGGGGCAGGCGCCTGTCTGCATCTCACCCGAGGCGAGGGAGCTGTCTGCTCTCTGCTCCCTCTCGCCGCGCGGGCTGTCTGCTGTAGCTGGGAGCCGGAATATGACATCATATTCCGGCTACCGGCATCAGCGCACGGCGAGAGGGAGCAGAGAGCAGACAGCTCCCTCGCCACGGGTGAGATACAGAGAGGGGGGTATCCATCACCTCTTGCCCTCCCCATGACAGGGGCAAGAGGTGAGACAGGGGGTGCTGAGTGCCTGCAGGAACAGCGTTCCTGCTCAAAAAAAAGTGCAGGAACGCTGTTCCTGCAGGACTCAAACCATGACTATGGTTCTAGGGTGTATCCAGACATTAGGGGAATTGTAAGAGCCTGAACACGTTTTCTTACTCGCCCTCTTGTAGAAAAGTTAACCATGGTTGCCAAATTTTGTTATATTTTGTGGATTTACCTAATGAAGCCCATAGTAGATCTTCTAGGGTTTGGAATTATTGCATTTGTTGGTACCATTCTCTAACAGTTTGGCTTTGGGTGGTTTTCCAATGTTTGGAAATTGCTGATTTTGCAGCCTTTAGCATAAAATAGCAAAGGGAGTTTTTTAGTTTAATATGCGTTGTATTCAAAGTGAGGAGAAGTATTTTTCCCAGATATCTATGCAAGTAACTTCCCTAGTTATATGGCCCACCTTGCCCCATTGATAAAAGTGAAATACTTAACCTAACACTTAACCAAACAGAAGCAGACTGGTTACGAGACAAATTCCCCTTTCAATGGGCCAACATTATTACTATGCAATCCACTTAAGTAGGATTGTTGATTGGTCAGTTCAACCACCCTCAAAACTATGGATCCCAATAGAAAAACATTATCTTACAGCACCCCTTGCCATGGCTAGCCTCAGGCTCATCAAAATGACCTCTACCCCAGCATCCCACAATTGCTGCAACACTGACAATATGGAAAAGAGTGGCACACGTCCAAGACATGTCCCTGGAAGCTACATTTTAAAGGAAGACAGTGATATATTGTTTAAAATTATATCAAATAAACTTGATCTCTGTTGTTACTACAGAGCAAAAATAAACAATATACTCATTGTTATCTTCCAATACTCTATCTAATTTTTGGCATTTGGAGTTAATCAGAATATGTTGTGCCATTTAAAGTCCTTACACTTTTATTTAATATTATTTATAAGCTTTGCAAATGAATACAAATTGACCTCAAATTAATTTGCTTGACACAGAATCAGAAACAATCGCAATCTGTTAGAAAGAAGTCTCTATTAAAGTCTATGCCTAATTTTGAAAATAAATAATTTGAAAAGTGTATCTAATAGATTGTAAACATATGAAAAGCTTAAAAAGCTCCAAAAATATTAAATTGGGGCCTTAGTGGCAATAATTGTAGGTAAAAATGGTAAAGGGGGAGAATTGGCAAATGTTTGAGTTCAAAGTCTGCCATTATAATTTTCAACACCTTTAGTTCACAACACATCTCCTTGAAAACTAGCAACATTTGATCCCACAAGTTTTTTTTATTTAAAATTGCAATACAACTGTAATTCATTTTATGTACTGGATGTATATGGACATACGTGGGCTTCTGGTTATTCCTCACATCCCTTAGTCTGACTATAAACAAGATAAAAAATGACAGGAAATGATAAAACATAAGAATTAATTGATCAAAACCATTGTTACCCTATTGATTCATGTTTACCTAGAGAATTAAATTAAACGAAACCTTTAAACTCTCATATATTTAGAAGAAGGTAGTAGTGTTGGCTCTGAAATCCCTGAAGACTCCCATGTGCTTAGTATGACATAGATTTTTCTCTTCATTGCTGATTTTTAACAAGGGGTATTTGACAATTTTACATATATGTATTTTGGTTCTAGTTGTTATTTCACATATAATTTATCAATCTGAAAATACAGACAAAATAAAAACAAAGTGCTTTCTATATAATAACAATAAACATAAAAACAGAATGAATGGAATCAAACACACAAAAATAGGGCCGTGCCAGGCTCTATATAGTCAGCATATAAGGTGCCTATACAGGCAAAACCGATGGAGTACCAGGACAGGATATCGGATCAGTAACAAAAAATAACTATTTATTTCATAATATCAAAAAGGAATACAGAGACATAAATATTGAGAAATCTAAAATAAAGCAGTGTGTAAACACAAAAATCAGCGCCAAAACTCCATATGAGTTCAAATTCCAAAGGGGCTGGTAGACAGCAGACGTGTGTCAGCTATTAGCTTTCTTCAGTGCTTGTCCATAGCTCTCTTTCATCTTTTTTTTTGTATACTGTTCCGGTCTCGATCAGCTGACGTTCATTTCCTTATTGCCGATGTGATGTCACTTCTGGTAAGACGTGATCATGCAAGGTGCGGTGTATTGCCGATATTTTCTTTCCTCAAAAGCACATATTGCCATTATAACTGAGGGCAAAGATGCCCTAATGCAAAACAAAATTAAATATTAAATATACTTATGTGTGTTGAAGCAGTACAAGCTCAATACATATGAAAATACAGACAAAATAAAAACATAGTGCTTTCTGTATAATTACAATAAACATGAAAAACAGAATGAATGGAATCAAACACACAAAAATAGGGTCGTGCCTGGCTCTATATAGTCAGCATATAAGGTGCCTATACAGGCTAAAACGATGGAGTACCAGGACAGTATATCGGATCAGTAAAAAAAATTATTATTTATTTCATACTATTAAAAAGGAATATAAGGACATAAATATGGAGAAATATAAAATTAAGCAGTGTGTAAACACAAAAATCACCTCCAAAAGTCCATGAGTCCAAATCCCAAAGGTGCAGATAGACAGCACACGTGTTTCAGCTATTAGCTTTCTTCAGTGCTTGTCCATAGCTCTGTTTTGTCTGTTTTTGTATCCTGTTCCGGTCTCGATCAGCTGACATTCATTTCCTTATTGCCGATGTGACGTCACTTCCGGTAAGACGTCATCACTCGGTATGCAGTGTATTGTCGATATTTTCTTTCCTCAAAAGCACAATATTGCCATTATAACTGAGGGCAAAGATGCCTTAATGCAAAACAAATATGAAGTATATATGGCAGAAAAAAGAAGAAATCAGCTAAAACTTTGGCATGGGAAAACTCTATCTCAGATATATCATATATTGTAAACCAATGATACTTACATCATAAAATAAACAAATCCCACATTATAAAAGACCAGCAAACATTTGGTATTTCAATATAAGAGATAGAATAATAATATGTGATACCATCGCATATACCCTATAATGTAGATAAATATCCATTTATAAAATAAAATACATAAAAAAAACATAAAAATAATTCATAAAAATAAAAAAGACACAAAAAGAGAAAAAGGAGTAAGAAAGTGGGTCTAAAGTGGACTTTAGACAACAGTTCATCTGGTAGGGGGAGGATATGAATACCATACTGGTCACCCAAAAATTAAAGAAAATGAATAAACTCAAAATCAATATTGAGTCCCCTAGGGGACATGGTGTCCAGATTGAAATTCCACTGACTTTCAATTTTATTGAGTTCTTTAAAATTGTCAGCCCCCTCCAATTAATATTCTTTTTTTTTTTTTAAAAGCCATAAAACCCCAAGGAAGAGGGGTCACTATTATGCTAATCCCAAAAATTTGCAGATACACTATGTTTTGTGTATCCCCTCTGGATGTTTCCCATGTGCTCCAATATGCGGGTTGGGGTGGTAGTCATTCAAAGTAGAGAAAATTATGTAAAAGAAATTCTAAGGTAATTGGAGGACTCTGTAACATATAAAAAGCTTGTGAACAGTCCATCACAAAATATCAGAATCTGATATAAAACACTAATCGACAAAGGAAAAACATTGAAAATTCTCAATGAGAATGAATATAAATATATGGATGTAGAAATTTTTAAAATCCCTGTCTTTCTTACCCTGTCTAAGATCCATAAAAAAACTCTACTAATCCACATGGTAGGCTGATAGTGGCAGGGGTAGACTCTCTTTTGAGTCGATTGTCAGAATATATTGACAAACTACTACAGCCTTTAGTGGTTTCACAGCCCACTTATTTGAAGGATTTGACCCAATTAATTAGGGAATTACAGAATATCCAATAGGAAGATGGTTGTGTGTTGGCTACATGTGATGTTAGCAGCTTATACACAATCATCACCCAACATTTGGGCTGCGAGGCTGTAGAACATTTTCTATCTCTCAGTTCTATACCGGATAGCCAAAAAGATTCTATTTTGGAGGGGATTAAACTAATTTTGTATAATAATTATTTTTGGTTTCGAAGGATCCTACTACTTACAATTAGTAGGTAGTGTGATGGGGACGAAGTTCGCGCCCAGCTATGCTAACCTCTTTATGTCCTACTGGGAAAAGTCTTTCCTTCAGGGGGGTCGTGGCTGGGACGCGAACTTGGTCCTCTATCGCAGGTACATTGATGACATTTTTTTCATCTGAAAAGGTGATGTGGGGTCCATCAAACTATTTCTTACTCTTTTGAACAGTAATGAGAAGAAAATATCTCTCAACTGTGAACATAGTTACACCAGGGTATATTTTTTGGACTTAGAAATGTATATTGACAATTTTAACATTCAAACAAAAACATATTAGTTGTCATTTTGTACCCTGGTTACATAACATCCCGAAAAGGACAATTTATGAGAGTTCTAAGGAATTGTAGCGACTCACAGGAATTCGATATACAGACTGACATTTGAATTAAATTTTTTAAAGAAAAGAAATATGATATGAAGATTTTAAATCAACAGAAACAGGAAGTTAGGTCCATGAATAGAAAGGATGTGCTGCAATATAAAGTCACAGTTAAGAATTCACACCCCAAAAACAATTTAAATATTCCTATAATCCTTGATTTCAATGAAAATGCCAAACAAGTAAAACATATTATAAAGAAATATTGACATATCCTGCAAACAGATAGCAATCTTGAAGGGATTATAGATAGGGGAGTCTGGTAAATAGTTATATCAGACCAGAAAGATATAGAGCCTGGCACGTTTGATTCCATTCATTCTGTTTTTTATGTTTATTGTAAGTATACAGAAAGCACTATGTTTTTATTTTGTCTGTATTTTCAGATGTATTGAGCTTGTGCTGCTTCAACACACTTAAGTATATTTAGTGTGCATTCACATTGGGTGTATATTGTTGTATATTTAATGATTTCTATATAAAGGTGATAAGGGAGTACACCTTCTTTATACCCATAGTATTATTACTGAATTATTACTACAATCTATTTCCTGAAGCGCCTACACAAACTGTTTATATTTTATCAATGCACTGTCTACTGATTTTGTGTTGATTCATATTCATTATGTTTTGTCAATTTCATTATAAAAATTTGCAACCCTCTACCTACCTCCTTAATTACTGACAATTGTTTTAAACGGGTAATCTTATTGCGATCCACTTTTTCTCTGCTAAACAAACTTATTACACACAATTAGACATCAAATAAACACATGTATTTTTGTGGCTATTGACCATATCCCTATCTCCAATTAGAAATGAGACAGATCACTTGAACTGGGATGTGAAGCTCTGAGAATCCATACTCTTGGCATACTTTCAATTGTTATGGAGCATTACATTAATTAACTCTTTACATTTTAGATACTATGAAGGAGCTATTCGGAACTCTTGTATACTTAGTTCCATGCAGCTTTTTGGCTAGGTTATTTATATATGCCATTCTGTTTGGCATTTTCTCTAACATGTACTTTTACAATCCTGCTGTCCATATATCACTAATAGTATTGTCCTGATTAATGCTCATTGGTTTTAGGTTAATGCATATGTTCTAAGTCTAGAAAATCTCATTGGATCTTTATAGTCACCATATACATTTGTAAGATTTGGTCTTATTTTGTTTTCACACACTTGCACTGGTATCATAGCTTCTATCTATGTAATTACCAAATGTTATCTGCGTTGACATTTTGAAAGTCAGATTTGAGTCAGAAACACCATTTGCTTTTTACTTAAGGAAGGGTTCATAAAGTCAAGCAACTGTGTAAATTATTAGATAATCAGATATTTCTTCTTTTAAATATATATATATATATAAAACATGTCTATAAGAGTTTTTTTTAATTTTGTAATAAATCATGATTTAGATATAGAACTTGTATCCACTGGGTTAGAAATCCACTGGGTTAGAAATATGTATTTTTTGTGCATATTTCTATTTTGTTTTTGTTTGTTTTTGTATTCTGAAGAGCTGTGTCAGGACTGTGTATAATTATTTTTAAAGCCTATTACCAAAGAGGAAAATGAAGATTTAAGGATTTGAATAATAGAACCAAATAATGTGAAATTAAAAAAAAGACTTTAGAATTGATTTGAGAGGGAGATGTTTTTGCAAAAATTACTTGAATACCATAGAGTTGCCTATGTGATTCTCATCACTCATGTCAAAGTGGGTATATGTGATATAAAAAAGCCATCCTAAAATAAGTACATCTAGGCCATATTTTGTGTTTTTAGCCATTGCAGTCCAGAATTGTGTATTTAATGTATTTCTTCTTTGAAAAGGTTTTTTATGGGAGCCTGGAATTTCCCTAGCAACTGCATTTTAAACTAGGCAATTTCATTCCAGCAAGATTTTATCCTGAACACTGAACATGGTGAAAACCCCAGCAGTTAATTGAGCCAATTTTGGACAGCAAATGTTCACTTTTTCATTTGATAGGCAACTATTGCAAAACCAGATTTCACTTTACAAAACTAGGTGGTCTTTAACAACTACCAGAATATGTATTTTTTTTTTTTACTATATTTCCTAAGAGAAAGGGGAAAAAAACAGTATACAGTTCTTTATTTCTGGAAACTCTAGGCTTCAAGACACAATCCACTTGGGAGCACTTTGCTATTCAATTACACTTCACTGTGTCATTCCATAATTTACATATTTTTTCATAATTATTCAGCTAGCCTCAAACCTGCCTACATTACAAAAATCCTAGACTTAGCTCGTATGTTGAATTTTAATTGCAGCTGAATAAGATGTAAAGAATGCTGCCTGTTAGCTGCATAGAAAGTAGTCTTTTCACACATATTTGCACATTGAGTTCAATGTAAGAATCAAGGTTTATGGCATGTTTGATCTTGGAATGATAATATAACAGCTACAAGTCCACTATCTTATGCTATGTGCTAGAAACTCTCTCAACATTTCAATGAAATTATCATAGAATTCCAAATGCCATTGTCTGCTCTACAGTTAATTGGTTGATGACATATACATAATGCTAATTATTAGTTTCTCATTACAACATGTTTTGCAGTGTATCATTATTAACCCCTGATTGCAAAGGGTTAAAATGCAAAAAATCTTGATATATGTCTCATGCTACTTTTGTTATGCAAAACAAACTTATATGAATCTATGTAACATAGATAATAAATGTGGATAAGGGTATTATTAGAGAAGACAAAATAAATAAATCTAATCCAAACATATTTCACATATACAAGATAGGGCTTAACATAAGTATCATAATTTTTTTTTTTTAATTTAATAACATTCCTTTGTGAAGGTACATTTTAAATATAATCAAAACATTCTTCCAGTGTCATTAAATAATTTTCTCTCATTCCTGGATAACATCTTTTGACAGTTCGTAAGGGTTTATAGTGTCAAATTCTCCCAAGAGAGTTGACACAGAAACATGAAACATTGTCATTCTGCTTAAATAGAAAAATCAGAAGACTATTGCCCTTTTAACTTTTGACATGTTAAAAAATTTGCTTTCAATCAGAACAACTCCTTTGGGGGGCTACCAGGATTTAAAAAAAAAAAAAAAAACTGTTGTATGTTTTTTTTTCCATTTTTTTTTATACTGAAATGTAACATCAACCACAATTTACATTTTACAAACATGCTGAGTTGCCTCTAAGATTTAACTATATGATATTTGTTAGTTAACTTTTTGGAGTGTGCTAATGCTTTCATATCAAGCAGTAAATATATTCATGTTTTGTATTTGTTATAAACAAGAGCACAAGCAGGTTTGTATAAGGAAATAGATTTGTATAATGATACATGCAAATCAGTATGGTGAGAAAAGAAACACATACCTATTTGCCATGCTGGTGTATATATACCAGGTAGTGATAGGAATCAATGCAGATTTGTAATCAAAAGCCCAAGCACTACTCATATTTTTTTTATAAAGTACTTTAAGGACTCTGTACTCACCTAGGCATTTTTAAAGTTTCCAATACAGTCAGGAGAATAATTAAAAGAATACTGTAATCACCCGGACCACTTCATCTCAATGAAGTGGTCTGGATGCAGTGGTCCTGTAATTTTAACCTTAAAATGTAAACCATTGCAGTTTTTTTAGAAACTGGAAAGTTTACATTGTAGGAATAATTCCACCTCCAGTTGCTTTCTCTTTGACAGCTCCTAGAGATGCTTCCTCCTTCAGACTGAGTAAAACTCAGTCTAGTATTCAAATCCTGCAGATAGCATTATATCTTGATGTGCATGGGTTCTCCAATGCAATGCTTCCCTATGAGAATTTTTACAGCTAAGTCTTCTAAGTAAAACAATATGCCCAATATATGACCTAGACACTATTTTGTGAAGTTACAGTGCTGTAAAAGAGAGGTGACAAGTTCAGGTTTTTAAGTGTGAATTTTCACGGAGGGTTTTGATGCGTCTGTGTTCCACTTTGGAGCACTTGAGCAGGCTACATATTACAACTACACCATAAAGGCATATTTTAAACCTTAGCGTGGGAACATTTTTCCGCTAGCTTGTATCAAGTGTATAAGCATTTTTTCTGCCTTTTTGAAACACAAAGTGCGTTTGCACAGTATATTTTGCAAACCTTATGTGTGCTACAACTGTATTATGCTTCATATGTTGCTCAGCTATGTCAGCTGAGTACAGCAATACCCCCGTATGTACTTTTGCCAGGTATATGTGGACATCGGAGGGGCACATTTGGATCACAGCCATTCCAGTTTTTTTCAAACTGAAAATTTTTGCGCTGTGCCCATGTCCCATTTTAGAGTATTTTACCAGGCTATATAATCCAAATACCACATAAAGCTATACCATTTATTAAAGAAGACATCCCAGGGTATTTCAAAAGGCATATTTTGAACCTTAGTGTGGGATCATTTTTCCGCTAGCTTGTACCTAGTGTAGTGGTAATAAGCATTTTTCCTGCCTTTTTGACACACAAAGTGAGTTTGCACAGTATATTTTGCAAACCTTATGTGTGCTACGACTGTATAATACTTCATATGTTGCTCAGCTATGTCGGCTGAGTGCAGCAATACCCCCGTATGTACCTTTACCAGGTATATGTGGATGTTGAAGGGGCACATTTGAGATGCAGCCATTCAGTTTTTTTCTATCTTTGAAGTTTTACACTGTGTCCATGTTCCATTTTGGAGTAGTTTAGATGGTTGGTCATAGAAACTTCCCCACAAACACATACTATTTATTAAAAAATACACCCTGGGGTAATTCAAAAGGCATATTTTGAACCTTTGTTCCAGGTGTAGTGGTAATGAGCGTTTTTAAATGTATTTTTTTACTTTTTGAAACTTTTTTACTTTTTAAAACTAGTTTTTAAACTTTTGTTTCGCTTATTAATTTTTTTAATTTTCCTAAACTTCCTTAAAACTTTTTTTTACAGATTTAACATTTTTCTAAGCTTTTTTTTACCATTAACCCCTAACTCGCAGTAAGCAGTACTAACAGTAAATTCTCCACTTTTCCATAACTCCCACCCACCCCGCTAGCAAAATATATAATTATAAAATATTTAAATTAATTAATTAAAGAAATGGAACCCTTGAGGGTTAAAAAATAAATAAAAGTTAATCCTCAGGGGTTAAAAAAGTTAGATCACAGTATAATACTGTGATCTGTATTTTGATCATTGTAGGCAGTGATCGACTGGCAGGGAAGGGGTTCATTTTTATTTGGACTGGGTAAAGGGGGGTGTTTTTTTTATTTTTGACTTAAACATTATTAAAACTTTTTTTTAACTTATTTTAACCCCATTAACGTTAACCCCTAGCTAGCCTAACACCAAATCACCCAATTCCCCATTAACTTCCCCCCACCTCAGCTAGCTAAATATATAATTTTTAAATATTTAAATCAATTAATAAAATAAATGTAACCCCTGAGGGTTAAAAAAAAAAGGAATTAACCCTCAGAGGTTAAAAAAAAATTGGATGACAGTAAAATGTAATCCCTGCCAATTGATCACTGTGGTCAGTGATCAATTGGCAGGGAAGGGGTTAATTTTTTATTAAAATGGGTAAAGGGGGTGGGATTTTAAATTAACTTTATTTATTTTTTTAACAGGGGACAGGATCATCACTGATTCGTCTCCCTGCACTTCACACAGAACCAGGAAGGCTCTCCCCTGAGAACCAGGAAGGCTCTCCCCGGAGTGACGGAACAGATCCATCACTCGTCGTTAAGGGGTTAAACATAAACCTGTAATCTGAAAATATGTATCTGTAATCTGTAGCTTCTTCAGTAGCTTACAATGACCATAAGGCTGAGAGAGAACCACAATATCTAGGAGAATCCTTGAAATCAAATGATAATTAGACTTCTAGATAAAGGACAGATAAAGGAGGTTGAAGTGTTGGATGAAGACCAAACTGAAACCTTACAAATCTCATCAGTAGAGCTATCTGCCAATGATGCCCAAGATGCCGAGACAGGCATAGTAGAAGGATAGTAGAAGGAGTATTGATACCTTCCAGGATAGATTTCCCAGTGACTTTATAAGCCTTCTGAATAGTAGAAGTAATCCACCTTTGGATTGCAAAGATTGAAGATGCCAACCTTTTGTGATGTCCAAAGGGAATGATGAATAGTCTGTACCTTTTTCTATCTAATTTAGGTCTATCCAGATATATTTGCAAAATTCTCACTACATCGAGGTTATGCCACAAAACTTTTTCATCAGAAGATGAATCTTGGAAGAAGAAAGGAGGAACAATTTTTTAATGTAAAACTTGCAGCTGACTTTAGCAAGAAATTCTGGAACTGGATGAAGGACTGCAATGTCCCCAACACATTGAGTGAATGGAGATTCAGAAGACAATGCTTGAATTTCAGATGATCTACGAGCAGAGTGGATGGCAGTGAGAAACATGCATTGCAGAGTCATATCCCACATCAAGGAGAACTTTATACGTTTAAATGGCGGAATGGAGAGATTATGCAGGACTGTAGAAAGATCAAAATTTATAGGAGGTCTTGTTTTGAGAATGCCCATCATTTAGCACTTAATAGTTAGGTCAAAGGCCCATTGAACATTAATAATAGCCAAAAAGGCTGACAGTTGCACCTCGAGAGAGCTGAGACTCAAACCTTTGTCTAAGTTCTTTATAAATCTGGGAGATCTACAGATCCTGCATTCTTTCCCAAAGAAGGTTATCATTTGCAATATGCCTTTCAGATTTTATAATAAATGTGAGAAGTGGTTGGTTTCCTGGATTTGAGTAGTCTCTACCACTTTATCCGTTGGACCTTTAAATTTCTGGATGCTTTTTTTCAATCTCCAGGTCCCCAGCTGGAACTGTGACAGGCTTTGTGACACTAGATTCTACCCAACAGAAATCTCCTAAGGATCTTCCTATGATAACCAGAGAAGAAATAAGAATGAAGGGTGCCTGGGCCAGTAAAGGAGAATGGCAATTGCTTACACTCCTTCCTTCCAGATCTTCTTGAGAATCCACGGAATCAGAAGAAACGCTGGTAAAACATAACTCAGATGATAGTTCCACTTCTGAGGCAAAGCATCTTGGCCCTGTGCTCTTGGGTTGAATCTCCTTGAGTAGAAAGCTGGAAGTTGTTTGTTTGAGTAGATTGTCATACGGCTTTCTGACTTTCCCCATCTGTTGCATATCTATGTAATTATTACTCAGAAAATCTGCAACTTTGTTGTATTTTCCTGGCAGATAAATAGCTGTTAGACCTTCCAGATTGAGCCCACAAAAAAATAACAGGTTTCATTTCTTGAATCAAACTTCGACAATTCATTCTGCCTTGATGGTTTATGTATGCCTTCACTGTTGAATTGTCTACCTAGACTTTGACCGATTTGTTGTTCAATAGATGTTTGGAAAAAAAACAGGGCTTTGTACACTGCTCGAAGATAAGCTCTGCATGAAGGAATTTATTCAAGAGGTTTTGTTGAACAGGTCTGAGGTTCCAGTGGGACCATCTGATGAGGATGATCATAGAGGACAGGGTGCACAGAAGACTCATTTACTCTGTTGCTGACATAGTACACAGTAAAGCTGACTTTATTTACCAATCTTATAATTGTGTTTTTTGTAAGAGAAAAACAATTTGCTCTTGTGTTGATCTGACCAACAAGGGAATCTATATCTTGGGATGGTTCCAGTTGCCCTTTGTTGAAGGTCACCATCCATCTGAATTCCGGTAAAGCATGAATGATCCCTTTGTGTTGCTAACTCCAGAAGGCAACTGTTTACAATAATAATATTGTCTTGGCAAGTGGTTCCAAAACTTTTTAGGATGAAGACACCCTTAATATTTCAATATTTTTCAGTGTGTGTGTACAGGGGTGCATTGTGTTTGTGAAGGATTTAGTTTGTGTGTGTCTATATGAGGGGTGCAGTGTGTGTGGGGGGCAGGTTGTGTGAGGGGTACCGTGTGTGGGGGGGTGCAGTGTGTGTGAGGGGTACATAGTGTGTATGGGGGTAGTGTGTGTGTATGTGAGGGCAGTGTGTGTTTGGTGGGGCAGTGTGTGTGAGGGGTACATAGTGTGTATGGGGGTAGTGTGTGTGTATGTGGGGGCAGTGTGTGTTTGGTGGGGCAGTGTGAGTATGGGGGCAGTGGGTGTGTATGGGGGACAGTGTGTGTTACATAGTTACATAGCTGAAAAGAGACCTGTGTCCATCAAGTTCAGCCTTCCTTACATATGTTTTTGCTAATGATCCAAAAGAAGGAAAGAAAACGAGTCTGAAGCACTTCCAATTTTGCAACAAACTAGGAAAAAAATCCATCTTGACCCCAAAATAGCAGTCAGATGTCTCCTTGGATCAAGCAGTTATTACCCCACTAATTAGAAATTATATCTCTGTATGTTATGTTTTTGCTAGTATGTATCCAATTGCAGTTTAAACATCTGTATGGACTCTGATAAAACCACGTCTTCAAGCAGAAAAATCAATATCCTTATTGCTCTTACTGTAAAAAAACTTTTCTTTGTCTTAGATTAAATCTCCTTTATTACAGCCTAAATGTGTGACCGTGTGTCCTATGTTTAGCCCTGTTTATAAATAGATTTCCAGATAATGGTTTGTACTGGCCCTGAATATAGTTGTATAATGTTATCATATCCCTCTGAGGGGCCGTTTTTCCAAACTAAAGAGATTTAATTTTTTTAACCTTTCTTCATAACTAAAATGCTCCATTCCTTTTATCAATTTTGTAGCTCGTCTCTGCACTTTTTCTAGTGCCATGATATCCTTCTTTAGAACAGGTGCCCAAAATTGCACAGCATATTCAAGGTGTGGTCTTACCAGTTATTTATAAAGAGGCAAAATTATATTTTCATCCCGAGAATTTATGTCCCTATTTATATGACAAAACCTTACTGGCCTTAGCAACTGCAGATTGACATTGCATATTGCTGCCTAATTTGTTGTCTATAACAATTCCCAAATCCTTCTCGTATGTGGTTATTCCTAATTCACTACCATTTAGGGTGTAAGCTTCTTGTGCATTCTTGACACCAAAGTGCATAACTTTGCATTTCTCTACATTAAATTTAATCTGCCATTTTAGTGCCCTTTCCCCCAATCTATCCAAATCCCTCTGCAACAAAGCAATA
This sequence comes from Pelobates cultripes, assembly GCA_933207985.1. Taxonomy (NCBI): domain Eukaryota; kingdom Metazoa; phylum Chordata; class Amphibia; order Anura; family Pelobatidae; genus Pelobates; species Pelobates cultripes. The sequence continues at coordinate 275,507,013 of OW240912.1, forward strand.
TCCTGCTCACATTTTATTACTTTACAACAAATATTTTAACTTTAACTCATGGTTGAGATACAAACATACCCCACCACCCTCCTTGTTTTTCCTATCCTTCCTAAATAACGTGTACCCATTTAAGTTAACTGCCCAGTCATGTGTCTCATCCCACCATGTTTCATTATGCATATTATATCATATTGTTTAGTGTATGCTATTGCCTCTAGTTCTCTCATTTTGTTATATAGGCTCCTTGCATTAGTAAGCATACATTTAATATTATCATTTGTACTTTTTGTGGATTTTCATCAATAGTACATACCTCCTCTGTTCTGAGCTTTCCCCTCCCCCCATCTCCACCACCATTACACTGAGCTAAAGCCCATCTCCTTTCTATCCTATCTCCATTTTCTAGATTGCTTTGACCCTCCCCCCACTACTACTAGTTTAAAATCTCCTCCAACCTTCTAGCCATTCTATCCCCCAGCACAGCAGACCCTCTTCCATTTAGGTGCAATCCATCACGACTATACAGGTTGTACCCAAGCGAAAAATCAGCCCACTGCTCTAAAAACCCCAAACCCTCTTTCCTGCACCAAGACTTCAGCCATGCATTGACCTCTCTAATCTTCTGCTGCTTTTCTGCTGTAGCACGTGTCACAGGTAATATTTCTGAAAATATTACCTTGGAGGTCCTTTTCTTTAGCTTACTTCCTAGTTCTCTGAACTCATTCTTTAGGACCTTCCATTTTCCTCTGACTTTGTCATTGCTACCAGTATGGACCATGACAGCAGGGTCATCCCCAGCCCCTCCCAATAATCCCTCCACTCTGTCGGTATGGGGGTTAGTGTTTGTGTATGGGGCGTAGTGTGTGTATGGGGGGGGGGTAATCATGTGTGTATGGTTGTGTGTATGTGTGTATTAGAATGCATTCTTTTTTTTTTTTACATTTGCATTTTATTGGATTTTATACTTAGGCAATGTTACAACGATAATCTATAAAGAAAAGCTCAAAGGAGTTTAGGTTCCAACGCAGTTTACAAGCTTTCACATTGACATTGCCATGATATACAAGGAATATTTAACCCCTTAAGGACGGAGCCAAATGTACATGTTGTGAACAAAACAAAATGTAAACAAAACCTGGCATTTGCGCTACATGTCTGTCCAAATGTAATTCACCTCTTTCATATTAAATACACCCACCCTTATTATATATCATTGTATTCAGGGGAAACAGGGCTTTCATTTAATATCAAATATTTAGCTATGAAACATAATTTAATATGAAAAAAATGTGAGAATTTTTTTTTGATTTTTTTAGTTCTACATGACATTTTAACGGTCAATGTCATAAAACTGTTTGCTTTTACTGCAATAAAATACACATATTTGTATTCAGCAAAGTCTCACGTGTAAAACAGTACCCCCTATGTACAGGTTTTATGGCGTTTTGGGAAGTTACAGGGTCAAATATAGCGCGTTACATTTGAAATTGAAATTCGCCAGATTGGTTACGTTGCCTTTGAGACTGTATAGTAGCCCGGGAATGAAATTTACACCCATAATGGCATACCATTTGCAATAGTAGACAACCCAAGGTATTGCAAATGGGGTATGTCCAGTCTTTTTTAGTAGCCATTTGGTCACAAACACTGGCCAAAGTTGGCGTTAGTATTTGTTTGTGTGTGAAAAATGCAAAAAACGCCAATTTTGGCCAGTGTTTGTGACTAAGTGGCTACTAAAAAAGACTGGACATACCCTGTTTGCAATACCTTGGGTTGTCTACTATTGCAAATGGTATGCCATCATTGGGGTAATTTTCATTCTTGGGCTACCATAGGGTCTCAAAGGCAACGTAACCAATATGGCGAATTTTAATGTGAAAAAAATGAAACACAAGCCTTATATTTGACACTGTAACTTTTGAAAACACCATAAAACCTGTACATGAGGGGTACTGTTGTACTCGGGAGACTTCGCTGAACACAAATATGTATTTGAAAACAGTAAAAAGTATCGCAGCAATAATATCGTCCGTGTAAGTGCTGTTTGTGCGTGAAAAATGCAAAAAACGTCACTTTTACTGGCGATATCATCGTTGTAATACAGTTTACTGTTTTGAAACACTAATATTTGTGTTCAGCGAAGTCTCCCGAGTAGAACAGTACCCCCCCCATGTACAGGTTTTATGGTGTCTTGGAAAGTTATAGGGTTAAATATAGTGCTAGCAAATTAAATTCCCTTTACTTTCGGCATGGGTTGTCAGGCAGGTCCAGCTAATTGTAATTAATTAAGATACCTAATTATGTAAAAATATTACATAAATATACATGTAGAATTAATATATGTATATATATATATATATATATATATATATATATATATATATATATATATATATATATATATATATATATACATATATATATATATATATAAATATATAATTTAAAAAAAATATTTTTATTTATATATAGGTATATATATAGTGATTTATATATTTATGTATATAGATATATATATTATTTAGTTCTACGTGTATTTTGATATAAATATATATATATATATTAATATCAAAATACAGTTAGAATGAAATAACACACATCTATATATTTTTTAATTATTTATTTTTAATTATTTTTTTAATTTTATTTTTTAACGTATTTACATTTTTTTTTATATTATATATAAATATATATATAACAATAATTATATATATATTTAATCAGTATCAGTCTACGTGTAATTTGATATTAATATATATATAATTATATATATATATTAATAGTAAAATACACCTAGACAGTGTATGTGTGTGTATGTATATGTGTATATATATATGATCTAAGTATATAATTTATTTTTTTTTACACTGATTTTAACTGTTGTTTATTTGAATTCAGCCAGCAGGGGGACTAACTGTCATTACAGGCAGCCCCCCTGCTGGGAATGCAGGAGGCAGCTATCCTGGCCATGTGATTGTGAGGTCCTCGCAAGGACCTCACTCTCACATGGCCGGGGGGGCTTCCACGGGGTTGGACGTGCCACGGGGGGTTCTCTGGGAGTAAGTAAAGAAAGACCGGAGGGCGTACTATTACGCCCGGCTGCATTTAAAGCCGCCTAAAATAGGGTGTTATAGTACGCCCTCCGGTCTTAAGGGGTTAAAAATAGAAAAATAAAATAAACAAAAGTAACCAAAGAAAATTAAATGTACATCTAATATAGTCTACAGCAAGCATGTCAAACTGAAAGGCTAAGAGGGGACAAATAAACAAGGTTTACGTTTATGTGGGCCTCAAAAAACAAACAAATGTTAGTTTCCATAGAAACAGAGTTATTTAGATAAGTACAGTATAAAAAAAAGTTGCCTAACTGACACTGGACGTCCTCGCGCTCGTAAGGCTTCAAAATAAAAAAAAAGAGCAAATTTATTTAAGGAAATGCATTTGCATATGAACAACTTTTCAGTCCAACTACCTTGACATATTAAGAAATGTTTGGTAATGGGACTGAAATGGCGAATGTATGCTGTTGCACAGCTGTAAAAAACAAATGACGTTATCTAGTTTATTTTGAAGTTCTATTAGTGTGTTCTTCACTTTGGCTGATATCATCAAACTTCATGATCTCAGCCAATCCAATGCTTTCCCATAGGAAAGCATTGGGAGGCTATTGTGCATGTGTGACAAAAAGGTGCGTGGCCAAACAGCATCTCCATGGGGAGCATTCAGCGCTTCCATGCAGACCCAATCTAACACACTGCCCCTCCTCCCAATCTAATACATTGCCCCTTAATCTAATACACTGCCCCTCCTCCCTCCACTCTAATTGAATAGACTGCCCCCACTCCCACCACTCTACTTTAATACACCACCCTCCCTCCCCCCAATTTAACACATTGCCCCCCATCACTCTAATACACTGGTCCCCTCCCTCCCTCAAATAAATACACTGCCCCCTCTTCCCCAATTTAATACAATGGCCCCCTGACTTAGCCCAGGTTAATATACTGCCCCTTCCCTCTCTTAAATTAACACACTGACTCCCCCCACCACCACTCTGCACTGCCCTCCCCACAATTTAATACACTGGCCCCCTCTCTACCCCAAATTAATAGTGCCCCCTCCCACCCTCAAATTAATATAGTACCTCCTCCTTCATATTAATACACTGCCCCATCCCTCAAATTAATACACTGACCCCTCCCTCCCCCAAATTAATACAGTGCCCTCTCCCTCCCTCATATGATTACAGTGCCCCCTCCCTCCCCCAAATTAATACAGTGTCCCTCCCTCAAATTAATACACTGGCCCCCTTCCTCCCCAAAATTAATACACTGGCCCCCTCCCTACTTCAAATTAATACACTGCCACCCCCCAAGCCCCTCTTCTCCTACCTTACAGTTTGCGGTGTGTCCTTCAGTTCCAGCTCCAACCCTGCTGAAGCAGGCCAGACACTCCTCTGGCACTGCAAGCAGGAGGGAAGGGGGTGAGGCTGCTCTGGTCTGCTCAGCAGACACACAGCCACTCTGCCCTCTTGTGGCCAGGAGAGCAAGAATCAGGAAATATTTTTGCTGTCTTGCTGGTCGCAGATACAGCTTAAAGCGGCCCCAGGGCAGGAGGACCGCAAATATGTTAACTGTGGGACGAATGCGGGCTACATGTTTTACATACTTGGTCTACAGGAAACCATTTGCACACATGTTTATTGGGATTGAATATACACATGGTCAAGTAACACTCAAAACATGCAACATTCATTATGGTTTGACAAGCTAGTTCAATCCAAAGTGCGTGGTGTTGCCCTGGGGATGTACAATTTAAAAAAATTTGTTTCATATTAAATTTATTATGCTCTATAATTAAGCCATGGTATCCATATTTTGTCTATTTTGCGCCTCTGTGTGGTGCGTTGCCAAGGAAGATAATGTTCGGGTGTAAGGAGTACCTTCAAAATATTCATGGAAGTTAGTATTTTCTCTGACTCTAGCCAGAGCGGTTTAATACCTTTACATGATCACCATATGTGTAACATGCTTCCCCGTTCCTCTCCACATCTGGGGTAGCTGAAAATATTTTGTTTAATCATGAGGGGGTCAAGTACCAATGGTAAACCAGTTTACAATAGGCTTCTTTATGGTGGTAGCATTGGGTGACCCCTGTAATACTTATTTTGTAATATTTCTTTAATTGGAACTCAACTGCAGCATTTCTTGGTTGCAACAACAATAAGGTTCACCTCCTTTTATATTGGTATGAAACTATGGTCACTGTACCTTTAAATATCCATGTAGGTAAAATTAGGCTTTGTAGCAATCCCTTATGAGTAAGAGGAATAATTAGACAAAGTGACACTTTAGTGAGTTTTAGATACTGTGTAATATAAATAATAGTAATTGACTTGTTTGGTAAAAGTATTACTTAACTTAAAGGCAGTTCTGGCACTGGAAGGGTTAATTCACCCAATGAAGGAGAAATTAGAAGTCCGTTTCAACAAGCTGAGAACTAGGAGTGGAGAGTGGGGAAGTCCGTTTTAACAAGCCGAGGTCTGGGAGTGGAGAAGGTAGAATTCAGAGTTACAAGCCGAGGTCTAGGAGTGGAGAAGGTAGAAATCCGTTTACAAGCCGAGGTCGAGAAGTGGAGAAGGTAGAAATCCGTTTACTAGCCGAGGTCGAGAAGTGGAGAAGGTAGAAATCCGTTTACTAGCCGAGGTATAGAAGTGGAGCAGGTAGGATCAGAAGTAGAGCAGCTGATCTTCATGCAGCACCTGTGCGAATAATTCAGCCCTTTGAATCTGGCGCGGTCCTCCTAAGTATCGTGGAGGGACCGCGTCAGAGAAAGGGGCGGGGCTGAGCGCCATGAACCCGGAAGTGGGTTCCGGCGATAAATTACATGCCATGCTATACCTGACAGTACCCCCTTCCCATGGGGCATCCTCTGGGTGCACTATTTCGGTTTGGAGGGATAGCGTTTGTGAAAGGCAGTAACTAACCTCCTAGCATGTACATTAGATGAATCTTCCCAAGTGTCTTCATCAACTCCATAACCTTTCCATCTGATAAGGTATTGTAAGGAGCCACGGTGGACACGAGAATCCAAAATTTTGTGAATTTCATATTCTTCTTCACCTTGGACAATGATAGGTTCAGGAGTTGTTACTATTTCCCTATAAAAAGGATCAGGGATGTGTGGTTTAAGTAAGGAGACATGGAATACTGGATGAAGTTTAAAACTTGGAGGAAGTTTTAGTTTAACAACGTTATCATTAATGATAGTAATTACTTGAAAGGGACCAAGAAAAAGAGAGCTCAATTTCTTTGAAGGACGGCTTGTGGTAATATTCCTTGAAGAGAGCCAGACAAGATCCCCTACCTTGTAAGGAGGGGGAATTCTTCTATTATTGTCAAAAAACTTTTTCTGGTTATTTTGGGCGAGTTGAAGATTCTCCCGTAATTTGAAAAATAGAGAAGACATAAATTCATTTTTTGATGTAACAGTAGGATTGGATGAAGTAATGGTTTGGATGGGGAATGAAGACGGATGAAAACCATAGTTGGAGAAGAAAGGAGTCATTTTCGTACTAGAATGAATGGTATTATTGTAAGAAAATTCGGCCATAGGTAACCATGTGGTCCAGTCATCTTGGAGGTATGAACAATAACATCGAAGATATTGTTCCAAACATTGGTTAACCCTTTCTGTTTGCCCATTAGTTTGGGGATGATAAGCGGAAGAGAGTTTGCGTTGAATTTGAAGGGAGAGACACATCTCTTTCCAGAATTTGGAGGTAAATTGTGTCCCCCTATCAGAAATAATTTCTTCAGGAAGACCATGAAGTTTCACAATATTGTCAATAAAGACCTTAGACAATTCTACAGAGGAGGGTAATTTTTTTAAAGAAATGAAATGGGACATTTTTGTGAAGCGATCCACAACGACAAGAATAGTGGTGAAATGTTGAGAAGGTGGAAGATCAACGATAAAATCCATAGAAATGGATTGCCAAGGTTTTTCTGGAATAGGTAAGTTAAGTAGTAATCCAAAAGGTTGATTATGTTCTGGTTTAGACCTTTGACAGATAGGACATGTTTTGACATATAATGCAATGGTTCTATCCTGGCGAGGCCACCAATAATATCGTGAAGTTAGTTCAAGTGTTTTCTTTATTCCAGGATGTCCAGCTAGGGGGGAATCATGAACCATCTTAAGTAATTTATTCCTAAGAATGGGAGGAATATAAATTCTATTTTTAAAAAAAAATAGACCATCCTTTTTTGTTAGTATAGGTGTTTTGGGAAGTTCAAGATCCTTCTGATTCAAATTCTTTATGTCATCATGAAGAGAAGAGAGGATTCCTATTATTTTGGTAGAAGGATAATCATCAGTAGTAGTTTTAGAAGGAATTCGAGAAAGAGCGTCAGCCTTTTTATTTCTAGTTCCAGGTCTGTATATTAATTGGAAGTTAAATCGGTTAAAAAATAGGTTCCATCTAACTTGTCTAGCTGTAAGGGTTTTGTTAGTATAGAGATATTCAAGATTTTTATGGTCAGTATAAACTATTATAGGTTGTTTTGTATCTTCCAGAAGATGACGCCAATTTTCGAAGGCAGCTTTAACACTTAATAATTCTTTTTCACCAATAGGATAATTTTTTTCAGCAGAGCTCAAGGATCTTGAAAAAAAGGCAACTGGATGAAGTGGATCTTGTGGAGTCTTTTGTTGAGAAAGAACTGCTCCGATGGCTGCATCTGATGCATCAACTTCAAGAACATATAGGAATGTTGGATTAGGTAGTTGTAGAATAGGTGCAGTTGTAAATCTTTTTTTTAATTCGTCGAAGGCTGTTTGAGCATCTTTATTCCAATTAAAAGGACGTTTACTACTGTTGAGGAGGTTAAGAGGATGTGATACATCCGAATAGTTTCTAATAAATTTTCTATAGAAGTTTGCAAATCCAAGAAAACGTTGTAATTCTTTTGTAGTAGTAGGAGCAGGCCAATCAATAATACATTTGATTTTGGAATTATCCATCTTCAAAGAATGAGGTGAAATAATGTATCCTAGAAAAGAGAATTCAGTAACCTCAAAAAGGCATTTTTCTGGTTTAGCGTATAATTTATGAGTTCTCAGTCTAGATAGAACCCATCTAACATGTTTCCTATGTTCATCCAAATTGTTAGAATATATTAAGATATCATCTAAGTAGATAATAACACATACATCCAGAAGATCTCTAAAGATATCATTGATAAAATGTTGAAACGTTGCAGGGGCATTACAGAGCCCGAAAGGCATCACTAGATATTCGTAGAGACCATATCTTGTCCGGAAGGCGGTTTTCCATTCATCATCCTGTTTTATTCTAATGAGGTTATATGCGCCTCGAAGGTCGAGTTTAGTGAATATAGTTGCAGTTCTTAACCTTTCAATTAATTCATTTATTAGTGGAAGAGGATAACGATTTTTAATAGTTATTTTATTTAAGGCTCTGTAATCTATAATAGGACGGATGGTTTGGTCTTTATTCTTCACAAAGAAAATACTAGAAGCAGCAGGAGAGGTCGAGGGTCTGATGAACCCTTTGCGTAAATTTTCATTAAGATATTCTTTTAAAATTTCTAACTCCTTTTCAGAGAGTGGATAAATATGACCATAAGGAATAGGAGCTCCGGGTATGAGATCTATTGGGCAATCATATAGCCGATGAGGAGGAAGTGTTTCCGCTTCTTTTTTACAAAAGACATCTGCAAAATCGGAGTAGAATGGAGGTATAACTGGTTCTACAGTAGTTTGGAGAATAGGAATGTGTTGTAAGCACGTTTTTTTACAGAAATCAGAAGCAAAGGAGATGGAGAAGGGAGACCACTTAATTAAAGGATCATGGTTTTTTAACCAATTAATTCCTAGAATGACGGGATAAAGTGGAGATTTAATAATATCAAATGTAATGAATTCGAAATGTACGTTGTTGGTAATCATTCTTAGAGGGATTGTTTCATCTTTGATGGGTCCTGAGGATATAAATGAACCGTCAATAACTCTGATTGGAATAAAATTGGTTTTTTGAACACAAGGAATTTTATTTTTTGAAACAAAAGAAAAATCAAGAAAAGTTCCATTAGCACCAGAATCAATGATGGCCTCAGTCACGATTCTTTTTGTATCCCACTGTAATATGAGAGATATAGAAAAATAAGTAGATGCTTTTCTTTTTTGAAAAACGTTCAATATAGAGGTAGATGAATGAAGCTTACCACCTTTTGAATGTTTCAGTAGAGGACATTCGGAAATTAGATGTTCATTCGAAGCACAATACATACATAAGTTTAGTTGTCTCCTTCTTATTCTTTCTTCAGAAGTAAGAGGACTTTTTATTATACCTACTTCCATAGGTTCAGTTTGTGGAGGAATTTTTTCAGGTAGTTTTAGAGTAGTGAAAGGTTTTCTCCAGGTAGAATTAGTAAGAACCCTTTCAGCTTTTCTTTCTCTTAGACGTCTATCAATACTGATAGACAGTTGAATCAATGCATTTAAGGTAGGAGGAAGTTCTGTACGAGAGAGTTCATCTTTCACAGCTTCAGATAATCCGAGACGGAATTGATTGCGTAAAGTAATGTCATTCCATTGGGTTTCTGTAGCCCATCTTTTGAATTCTGCAATATAATCTTCAACAGGTCTATTCTTTTGGTGTAATGTTCTGATGGTTAAATCAGCAGTAGTTTGTTTAAAAGGATCTTCATATAATAAAGACATAGCTTCAAAGAACTCATCCAATGAATCCAATATGGGATCATCATTTTCCAAAAAGGAATGGGCCCATGCCATAGGTTCACCTCTTAAAAAAGAGATCACTGAACAGACTTTGGATCTTTCGGTGGGATAAGATCTAGGTTTTAAAGCAATTAGTAGTTTGCAAGAATTCAAAAACTCTCTGTACTTTGTTCTATCTCCATGAAATTTTTCTGGATTACAGACAGCAGGATCACCAGCCGATTGAAGAGCGGCATGAGGAAGATGACCTTGAATGTCTCTAACATAAGTTAATATTCTCTCATTTGTAATTTGCAGTTCCTGTAACCCTTGAGCAATCGTATCCACTCTATTGGTTAGGGCAGAAACTTGAGAGTTAATATCTGCTGGTTCCATTGAATGGCTGAATTATTCTGTAATACTTATTTTGTAATATTTCTTTAATTGGAACTCAACTGCAGCATTTCTTGGTTGCAACAACAATAAGGTTCACCTCCTTTTATATTGGTATGAAACTATGGTCACTGTACCTTTAAATATCCATGTAGGTAAAATTAGGCTTTGTAGCAATCCCTTATGAGTAAGAGGAATAATTAGACAAAGTGACACTTTAGTGAGTTTTAGATACTGTGTAATATAAATAATAGTAATTGACTTGTTTGGTAAAAGTATTACTTAACTTAAAGGCAGTTCTGGCACTGGAAGGGTTAATTCACCCAATGAAGGAGAAATTAGAAGTCCGTTTCAACAAGCTGAGAACTAGGAGTGGAGAGTGGGGAAGTCCGTTTTAACAAGCCGAGGTCTGGGAGTGGAGAAGGTAGAATTCAGAGTTACAAGCCGAGGTCTAGGAGTGGAGAAGGTAGAAATCCGTTTACAAGCCGAGGTCGAGAAGTGGAGAAGGTAGAAATCCGTTTACTAGCCGAGGTATAGAAGTGGAGCAGGTAGGATCAGAAGTAGAGCAGCTGATCTTCATGCAGCACCTGTGCGAATAATTCAGCCCTTTGAATCTGGCGCGGTCCTCCTAAGTATCGTGGAGGGACCGCGTCAGAGAAAGGGGCGGGGCTGAGCGCCGTGAACCCGGAAGTGGGTTCCGGCGATAAATTACATGCCATGCTATACCTGACAACCCCTTGCAATGCATTAAGGGATTGAGTCCACTCCTATGTGGAGAACTATGATCCACAGTCAGAGTCCCATTTGGTTTGGAATGAAAATATTCTTCGGGGTTGGACATCCGCTAATGTTTTGTAACTCAAAGATAGTATTTTTGGTTTAATTGGATTTTTCCAACATCTCTCAGTGAATTGGGTAAGTGGGAGGGAAGGGATCCATAGCGGTTGTGCCAATGTAACAATGCTTTTGTAACAAGCTTTTTATTTAAATGTATTGAAATATGAAGCTGGAAGGGAGGGTGTGGGATGACTGATGGTCCGGGAAGGCTATCATGGTGTCCTTAGCAAGAAGCTAAAGATTTGGGTTAGACCTGCCCCTCCCCACCTCCGGAGCGACAACCACGGGGACAACACGCTCAAGGACATCAGAGGGGCCGCTGGGAGGAAGTATTTCTACACTTTCTGCATCCTGAGCAAATTGTCCCGCACCTGGAGCATGAGTGTAGTAGTAGGGTATAGATTAGGTGTCTGTTTTCCTATATTTTTTAAGTGTTCACAGGGTTGATATAAGGGAGGGTTCTCTGAGTCGAAGTGCCTCAATATCTACCTACTCCAGTGTGCCTTCAGGGTTTTGTGTAGTTATCACTCCCTGTAGGATCGTAGCTCTGTAATACTTAAGTATATTACGTTCCCCCATTCCTCCCTGTGAAGTTGGTTTCTGGAGAAGATTGGTAGAGAGTCTCGCTTTCCCATTTTCCCAAAAGAATTTTAAAAGCACATTTTGCAATGTTTTACAGTATGATGACGGGAGAGGTATCAGTAGCAATTGAAAGATATACAAAACGCGGGGAAGTATCATCATTTTTACCGTGTTTATTATCCCCGCCCAAGATGGGTCATGTTTCCAATTCATCAAATCTGTCTTACATTTTTGCAATAGCGGACTGTGATTATGTTTATAAAGGGTGTTCAGAGTTTTGGTGAGGTTTAGCCCCAAGTATGTCATATATTTTGCCTGCCAATCGAATCGATATGTTGTCTTAAGGGTTGCCACCTGAAGGGAGTGTATATTTATTGGCAAGGCCTGAATTTTTGCCTGGTTCAGTTTGTAGTATGACAGATTGCCGTAAGCGGTTAGAATCGAGAGGACCGTCGGCAGGGAAATACTAGGGTTGCTTAAAGTAAGTATGATATTGTCTGCAAACAGAGATATCCTAAATTCCACTCGATCAATGGGTATGCCCTGTATATCTGGGTGGGTTTGCATCTATTGTGCCAATGGCTCTAGGGTAAGGATAAAAAGCAGGGATAGGAAACCTGAATTGTGGACTTTGGCTGTTAGGTAATTGTACATTGTCATGATCCTTTCGATCCCCATCATGGGTATAACAAACTTGAGCAGCACTTTGGTCATGTAGCCCCAATGTAGTCTATCTAAGGCCGTCTCTGCATCAAGTGCCAGGAGAAGACCTTCGGTGTTGGTTTCGTTTAGGTGTGAAAGTAGGTTAAGCAGTTTTTTGGTATTGTCCGAGCATTGACGGTCTTGCACAAAGCCAGATTGATCATTGTGAATTAGTTTGGGCAGCACTGACGACAGTCTGTTTGCTATGAGTTTAGAGTACACTTTTGTGTCGCAGTTGAAGAGGGAGATGGGGCAGAAAATAGCGCAATGTACGGGAGGCTTACTGGGTTTTGGAAGTGTTGAGATATGTGCTTGCAACATTTCGCTGGGAAGTGTACCTGTTGTGTAGCTGTGATTGAAGAAGGTCATGATGTGAGGTGTGAGGGTAGAGGCAAAGGTCTGGTAAGACAGGTTTGTAAGGCCATCTGTGCCTGGAGATTTGTGGGCCGGTAAGTGAGAGATATCTTTAGAGATTTCCTCTATAGTAAAAGGAGCGGTCAGTATTTCTGCATCGGTGTTCGACTCCAGTCAAAGCGTTGAAGTCTGGAGAAGGTAAAGTTTGCATATCCAATTTGAGTTCCATAAACTCGACGACAAACACCGCTGAACACGTTCGACTGAATTAAAATGGCAACCGCCACGTGTTCGGCACTTCGGCTGCATCCGAAGTGGTACTTCAAAAGTACAGAACTGGACCAGTACAGTTTAAAGGGGCAGAAACAGTGCTCCAAAATAGAATAGGCACAACTAGAGTATTTAAAGGGCAATACACCCCAGGGGCCATAGTCACAAGGCAAGAGGCTGGCAAGCAGGCCTCTCCAAAAGCCAGTGGCAAAGTTCAATTCGCCACAGGGACATTGTTAACATAGCATTGCAACAAAAGATATATCCCTTCTTTATCAAATTTTTTTGGGGACTAGAGAGAATGCCACCTGTCTGCCTATCAATATTGACACTTCCCACTTTTCGATTTAAAGCAGGCATGGTAGTCAAGTGGATATGCTGGTGAAATAAGTTTAGGCTCTGCTCCACATTTGAAATGGGTTTCTTGGAAATAGGCAATGTATATGCCTCTGCCAGGGCTAGCCCACATTTATGAGGCAAGTTTAAACCCATAGCATTGAGTGAAAAAATTTTGAGTTTCGCAATCACTAGTAAGCACTAACCAGATCACACTTTCTTCCTACACCCCCTCCATAACACAGCTGAAATTTGATCATAATTAAGCAAGCATACCCCCCAATCTGTTCCATACCATCCCGCATCCTCCCATCACCCAGTCTTTCTTCTTCTCCGCCCTCCCCACTCCCCATCCGTAATCCTCATAAGGAGGGAATAAAGACATAAGTAAATTTCCCCATGTTGTGGGTACTTCCTGGGGTATCTCTAATTGACAAGAGGAGAGGACATTAGCACTGAGGAAGGGCTTGTTGTCCGAAACGTTTGTTTATATTGTGTCCTCTAATAAACTGTAGTAGCACCTAGGTGTGCACTACCTACTTGATGCACAGAACTCCATTTTTTGTCTACCTGACAAGAGGAGACATAGAAACTCTGAGTTATTGCATGCATTGCTTGAATAGACCCTCTCCTTCCCAGGAGATTTTAGGTATATTGCATAAAACTAAAAAGCTAAAAATTGCCAAACAAGATCATAAATAACTATTTACAGGTATCCATTCAATAGTGTCCTGATTCCAGGACTCTAGTTCTAACGGAAAATACATATCAGTATAAAGCCGATCATGGGGGTTAAGGAGGCTATGCATACTGGCCTTTTTTTTGGTTTTGTAACTTAGAGTGAGATGATCCCTCAGCTGGGAAGCGGGGAATACAAACAGTTATTCCCAAATATTTATGGCTACATAGTGTTCCATGGCAGTGTGAGCGTCTGCCAGCATCTTGTGTGCTCCTCTGCTTTGTCCTCCAAGTGTGAGGTGCAAACCCCGATTGCCTTGACGTCTGCCCTGATTTCTCTTGTCAGCTGGTCAAAGATAGCCTGTAGCGAGGTCTGCAACTCTCCCAACACTTGTCTGACTGATTGGTCTGTTGCTGGTGTCGGGAGTAGCACGGAGATTGAGGTATGATCACTCACTTCTGAGCCCGCAATTGGAGAAGAGGGACTGCAGTCGCCATCTTGGGGCCTCTGTGCCATTGGTGAGATAGAGTAAACCTGAAGATTTGTCCCCTTAGCCTTCATTTATTTGCTGGATTTGGATGCCATCCAGGCAATATGGTCTCCCACTTCAAGGGGCAATTTTTTTTATGGTTTTTTGATGTGGTACCACACATTGGGCACTCCGTTAGCCCAGGAGCCGCAAAAGAACATGTCCGATCACATCTAGGCTCAAGCCACACCCTTAGAATGCATTTTTTTTATTGGAGTTTATTTTGATTTTGATATTTTGATTTTCTGACCGATAACCTGACAATTATGTGCCTTGTAAGTTTTCTTCTCATTTTTTTGAAAGTATTTGTTTATTATATTCAAGCGAACCCACTGATCTATTATATGCAAAGCCCAGATTTAAAGCAATGTTCCAAGGTGGGCTTCAACCATGTCTATCTGAACCCTGCCTCCATCAGTAATATTTTCCTCTCCTTTTACCTCTTATTCTTTTGGATGCTTGCCCTTGTTGCCCTTTAAAAAAAAAAAAAAAAAAGGTGTTCTGGTGAATTTGCTTTCTGGTTTATAAGATCTAGTCTTAGAATGAAGATTGGCTCTGATTCTTGAGTGCATCCACGACCGCCATCTTGTTGCAGAGTGATTGGAAGCGAAGCAGGACATCGCAGGAGGTTGCGACTGGAGCTCTGATGGACTGTTTGTGTGATCCCTCTATAGGGGTATGTTTAGCTTGCCTGAGATGCAGGATTGCTGAGAGTAGACATCGGAGAAAGTGAGGGAGCTTTCTGTCATCAATTGATTTAGTGATGCCCCTTATTTTTATATTGTTTCATCACCGTGCATCGTCAAGCATGTCCAGTCTGTCCTGCAGGATCTTGTCTGAGGACTGGAGTTTCTGAACCTGTGTGCTTGTGTCGGTTTGGCGTTGTATGACTGTAGTTAAGTTTTCTTCTCTGACTCTCACCCGGTCAGTGACCACCAACATGTTTTCTCGCAGTAACGCCATATTGGTGTGAAACCAGGAGCACACACTTTTTAGGAGGTTTACTGTGTCTCCTTTAGTGGCTGGAGCTCCTAGGTCGCCCATGGGCACAGTGGAGAATGGACCCCTTGCCTCAGGTATGTTGTCTTGGGTGTCCAGAGGTTCTTCCTCTGAGGATGAGCTGTGGGAGTCTGGTATAGGAGGAGGCCGCGCATGGTAGAGATCCCCGATCCTCCTGTTACCGTCTCCCGGGTGGGTTTTTAACTTTTTTTCTTCTTCCCCATGGTATCGCATGGGTCTGGAGCACTATCGTGTTCAGATTCCTGCTGTGCCGCAGGTAGTATTTGCCGCTTTATGCCGCTAAGAGCACAGAGCACCGCAGTCGCTGTGATAGTCCGGCAGCTCCCCATGTTCTGAGTCATAAGGCTCTCCTTGCTGCCACCAATTGTCCCATTGCCTTTTAAATACATTTGGTAATATCCACTGATGCTATGGTGAAAAATTCTTAAGCTAGTTTCAGATCCTTAGAAATTTCTAAAATGTTTTACTGTTTGTTCCATTAGCAATATCTTAATTTAGAGTCATTGACCAGACTCTTGACGCTTTAGATAGGGAGGTCAAGGCAACAGATGGATGCAAGGCCATCTTGATATTCCCAATTTATGGGAACACTGTCAGAAATGAATTGGAGACACAAAAAGCCAATCCTGAATCAAAATTTACTAAAAGTGATTAGAGTACTTACTATAATCATAGTTCAAATACATTTCACCTCACAATGAGGCTGTGAGGAACTGACTCTGCCTTTTTTTCAAACCCTGGTTTCCATGCTGCTGATCCTCTTCCTTACCAGTTCACCGGCCTGCCATTTGTAAATTAACATGAGATCTGATTACTTTGACTCTACAAGCAGCTGTGTCTGGTCAGGTGTCTGGTTCTTGGCCTGTATAAGTCACTTCCTCTCTCTGTACCTTTGCCAGATTATTGTGGTTCCTGTACGCTATAATCAAGCTTGTTCCTGTTTCTTATACCTGTTGCTGAATTTGGACCGTTTGACTTTGCTGCTTCTCCTTCCCATAGACCTCGGCTTGCCTTACTATGCTTACCATCTTTCTGTTCCAGTCTCTCATTTCTGCTTAAGACCAGATGGCCACTCAAGACTCAGGCGCTCAACCACCTGGGTAATGAGTGGCTATTTCTGGCAGAAAACATTGCTGATCTGGCTGCTGGACTCCAAACCTTTGTAACATCAATATCATTACAGAGGCTTTATTAGTAGTATTCTTCTAGCAATACAAATTAGCCTCCTTTTAAATGCCTTCTCTTAGAAGTGGGAGGTACTTAGAGTTGTGTATTCGGTACAAACTGTCAAACAAATCACAACATATGCTTTTACACAAAATATTCCAACATTAACTTCATAAAGATGTATTCCTAACACTAAAGTGCCATCAGCATCTGGTTTCCTTTAGTGTCTCTTTAAATAGTGCAATTGCTTGTACCTATTTTGTTCAAGGGTCACACGCATTGCTATAACAACATGTCAACAGTAGTCAATATATCTTATAAAGCAAGCAGATGCTGTGGGAATGTAACAAACATTTTTTAGATGTCTGCCTGTTCCTTATACTCATTTATTAGCCATCCAATCTCTAATTTAAAAAAAAAAAAAAAACAATTGGATGTTTTTGGAATTCTGTACAAAAATCTTTGGTTTTGTGCTTTTATTTCATTTTCTTTTTTGTTTTCTAATTTACTTGATACAACTGATCATTTTCATGCAGTTGAAAGCCTTCCTCTGCCCAATGTGATTTAAATGGCATACTTATAGTCTTGGGAAAAAGAAAGTACACACTCTTTGAATTATGTTGTTTTACATATTCGGACATAATAACAATCATCTGTACCTTAGTAGGTCTTAAAATTAGGTAAATACAACCTCAGATGTACAACAACACATGAAATAAAAAACTGTGTCATGATTTATTTAACAAAAATAAAACCAAAATGGAAAAGCCATGTGAAAAAAACTACACCTTATGATTAAATAGCTTGTAGAACAAGCTTTAGCAGTAATACCTTGAAGTAATCAGTTTCTGTATGATTTTATCAGTCTTTCACATCATTGTGGATGAATTTTGGCACACTCTTCTTCAGTTCATTGAGGTTTGCTGGCATTTGTTTATGCACATAAGGCCTCACCACAGCATTTAATTGGAGTTGAGGTCTGGACTTTGACTGGGTCATTGCAGCACATTGATTCTTTTCTTTTTTTGTATAATTTAAATTATATTTTTTATATTATGGTATCTGTTTAGTAAGGTACTTTTGTAATATTCATTTTAATATATTCCATTTATCTTCTGTGCATTTCTCGGAAAGGAGTTCTTCCCAGTCATTGTTGATATATGTTTTAAAGCTAGCCTTATAATATTGAAATTGGCCTTTTTAAAATTGGATTTTTTGCCACTTTTATAACCAGTTGTGTTTTATTCACCTGCTAGATTTTTAACACACAATCAAAAATATTTTTCATTTTCCGTGACTTTTTAAAATACATAATTTAACAGAAATCAACACTGCAAATAATATATTTCTCTACTTTGGAAGTAGATTACTGGTATTGCAGATACAATAAAAATATATATATATATATAGATATAGTAGCATTTTATTAAATATTGGGGTACATGTACATGAGTCTTTGAATATATCAATGTTCCAATAGGCATTCAGACGTAGAATTCCAGAAAGCAACTTACTTAAAGGGACACTCAATGCACCCAGACCACTTCTGCCCATTGGAGTGGTCTGGGTGCCATCTCCCACTACTCTTAACCCTTTTTTATAAACTGCAATAATTACCTTGCAGGGTTAACTCCACCTCTACAAGACAGCCACTAGAGGGCACTTCCTGTATCATAGCACAAAAAACCTGTGCTAGAGCGTCACTGGACATCCTCATGCTGTGTGCGGACCTCCAGTGTCGCTCATTTCCCCATAGGAAAGCAATGCTTTCCTATGGGGAGCTCTAATGCGCATGCCCACTGGCCGACGTAATCACTGGGAGGAGCGGTGGCGGAGGAAGAAGCAGCTACGTGGGACATGTCACTGCCTCTGGTAAGTAACTGAAGGGGTTTTCACCCTTTCAGCTACCGGGGATTGGGGGGTGGGAGGGAGAGGGGACCTTCAGTGCCAGGAAAATGGATTGTTTTCCTGGCACTGGAGTTTCCCTTTAATAAACAAACATCTCGGCTCTGCCATCATATTAAACCAATATACGCTGTCGGCCCTCGGAATGGACCTAAGTCTTGAAAGTCTATGTATGTCTTTGAGGTGTACCTTTTTTGTCTCTGCATATGAATTGTAACTTAAGAACAGTAAACTGGAGAGTTTAACGGGAAAAGGGAGGGGAGGGCTGTAAGGGGGAAGAGTCAGTCCAGGTCCATATGAATATTGTAGATGGTTATTTTCAATGTATCCTCTACTGTGGATACCGTAGATATGAGGGGGACCTCAGGTGCATGATTCAAGTATAGTGTTAGTGCTCAGGGTGTAAGACACATCCTACTGTATGGTCAATAGTGTAAGAGAGCCGTTGTGTCATGCTATCCCAGTCGGGGGTATCGAAATTTGGTTCAGGTGCAATGTATTGGCAATATTGGTTTTGGTACATTTGCCCATTCACTGGGCCAACAAGTATGGACACAGCTGTTGGAGTGAGGTTGGTATGATTGAGAGATTGTCCATCTGGGGTTGATATTTAATATTATTTTGTAGGGTAGCAAGTCCCTTGGGATGCCATGATATTATACTTTATAGGGCCCAACTAGGTGTGCTTACTCGGAATCTCTATGGAGTTTTATACTCATATTTGGCCATTCTCCAGACATTGTTCCCATTGTTCCCAGGCTTTGCTCCAGAAACTTTTCGGGGGCAAAAGCCACCTTGCTGCTGTTTCATATGTTTTCGTATTTTCCATAATATTCTTACACAGTGACACATTCGGCGCTGACATTTGCAGCCAAGTTCTTCTTATCACCGTTAATTCCGCTTTGATTATGTGGTAAATTAAATATTGCTTGTCTCTGGAGGATTTCCCTGGGAACCTGTACAGTAAATAGGTCTCTGGTTCATGGGGCAATTTAAGACCCACAGTTCTCTCTATTGATTGGGACATCTTTTCCCAGAATACTGTGAGTTCTCGGCATGATCACCATATATGAAGCATGGTCCCAGGCTCAGTCATGCATCTCCAACAATTCCCTGACTTTTTGGGATCAGCGTGTTTTACGCGGGCAGGGACCATGTACCAACAATACAGGAGCTTTCTGGATAATTCAATATGTTTAGCACATAATGTGAGCTTTTTATGTGCTAGTAAAATCCGAGACCGCTCAGTTTCGTCTATACTATGGTTCAGGTCTTTCTCCCATGCCACCATGAAGTTGGGTTGCTTCATGGCTGTTTTATTTAATTATATGTTATACAGTACTGATATTATTTTCCATGGTGGTTTATGTTTTAGACAAATCTTCTCCACCTCCGTCAGCTGTTGTCCATTTACATTGATTACCTTTGAGTTATAGTATTTTTTAAGCCAATATTTTAATTGCAGATATTGAAAAAAGGCCCTTGGTGGGAGGTTGTATGTCAGTTTTAGAGATTCAAAGCTCAGCATATCGTTGCCTGACACTAACTGAGATTTACACCCGATATTGTGTTTGTACCATAATTTATGATCAAACCCCAGAATAAGTGCTTGGAACGCCTGTATCTGGATAGCCTGGGAAATGTGAGTGCTTGGGTAATGTGTCTTCAAGTGCATTATAGTAATACAGCATGTTTGGCACACCCAGGCCTCCTTTATGAAAAGGTCTATATAATACCATAGCCACTACTGCGGGTTTCTTCCCATTCTATACATAATTATTGATAACGGTTTGGGTCTCTGAAAGCAAGTGTCTCAGGATTTTGATTTGTAACGTCCTAAATAGGTACTGTAGTTTCGGCAAGATGAGCATTTTCACTGCTGCTATTCTACCCATCCAGGAGACATACTTCCCCTTCCAGCATTGGAGCTGCATTTTAATAGATTTAAGTCATTTTTAAATAATTTGCGGAGTACAGATGGTGTGTGGTTGTCGTGAATGCTACACCTAAGAATTTAAGATGGTCTTGTCTACAGTCAAATGCTTGTTGTTTTTTTAATTTTGTAAGTCTATGTTTGGATAAGTTGAAACTCACAGCCTGCATTTTATTTACATTGAGTTTGTAGTATGAGCACAGACTATAATCATGCATATGCTCTGGAGTGCTGGTAGGGAGGTCTCAGGTTTTGTGGTTGTAAGCATCATCCACAAATAATGTGACCTTATGTTCTTTTTCCCCCGCCCTCACACCATGGACACGAGTAGATTCTCTTATAAGTTGGGAAAGAGGTTCCAGTGCCAATATGTACAAGAGAGGGGACAAAGGGCACCCTTGTCTAGACCCGTTCGTTATCGACAGTGTGTGTAGTAAATCCCCCATTGTGTGAAGTAAATCCTCCATTCACAACTTTTGCTGTCAGATTTGATTAAAGAGATTAATAGATTAATGTTAGGAACTGCTCCGGAAATCCAAATTTCCATAGAACTGTTGTGAGGAATACCCAGTACAGCCTATCAAAAGCTTTTTCAGCATCCAATGAGAGGGCTCTGCTGGGTTCCTCTGACATTTACAGAACAGGCATACTGTCTACCAGCTTTCTTGTGCCATCTGCCCCCTGTTTACCCTTCACAAACTCTACCTGGTCTTTGTGGATTACAGTTGAAACAATATTGCCTAGCCTCGTAGCGAATATTTTCACCATGATTTTTATGTCTATGTTCAATAGGGATATTGGGCACAGATTTTGGCATTTGTGTGGAGGTTTACCAGGTTTTTGGTAATGTTGCTATGTGTGGCATCAGCACTTCTTGTGGTATAATGCCGGTTTTGAGGGTGTGGTTATACATATTTTCTAATTTGGGAATTAATAGGTGCGAGAAGTGTTTATAATACAGATTTGAAAACCCGTCCGGCCCCGAGGGTAATGAGTGGATCGCGTGTACGATTTCTTATTGCCAAATCAGCGTCTCTAGTGTATTTTTATGTTTTTGTGAGAGTGTGGAGAGTTTGATTTTTGCCAGAAACCTGTCTATTTCTGATTGGGACGGTTGGTGTGTTTGCCTATCCTCCCTGAGATTATATAGGGTAGTAATCTGCCATAGCGTTATTTATAGTGAATTTATTAGAAATGGTATTTTGGAATTTTGCTGTTTCTGCCTCATAATTGTTGTGAGTGCCTTCCCTGCTCTATTCCCTTGTGTATAGGAATTTATTTTTAGTTTTTGAGTCATGCCTGCAGTGGTGCGCAGGTGTTTCTCATTCAGTCTTGTTTTCGTGTTGTCTTTTTTTGTCTGAGTCTCCTGTGATGGTTGAAGGAGTTGGCTTATTGTATCATCTCTAAGTGATCTCAGTAGCGTAATATACTCATTTTTGGACGTGCGATTTAGGTGGAGACTAATGATGAGGCCGCGGACAAGCGCCTTTTGAGCTTGCCAAATCGAGACCGGTGAGAGGTCAGGGGTTTTGATTCAATCTAAAGCATGCGGTTATGTCTTTAGATAGTTTATTTTTAAATTCAACATTTAGGTGAATATTATCGTTGAGGCGCCAAGGTGCTTTGCCTTAAATTTGTCTGTTAGGGTGATTGTTACAGGTGCATGGTTGGACCACACTATATCTCCAACCGTACAGTTTGTTATATGTGGGAGCAAGTCTCCTGATACGAAAACAAAATAAGTTCTTGAAAATGTTTTGTGTACCGACGAGTAGAAGGAGTACTCCCGATCATTAGGGTGGTATGTCCTCCAGGCATCGTACAGGCCATACTATGATATGAGTTTTTTGAGTGCTTTGCATTGAATTCGGAGGGTTTTATGTCTGTGTGAGGTATCTATCAGTGTTGTATCCAGTTGCAGCTGCATGACATGGTTGAGGTCCCTGCAAATTACAATTGATGCTGCTTGGGAGGCGGGAAATGTTGCTAACACTTTGTGCAGGAAATTTCTTTGGTTTTCGTTAGGTGTGTATATTCCCGCTACAGTGTATAACATATCATTAACCTTTCAGTGAAATATTACATATATCTCCCCGTGTGTCTTTCTTGAGTTGCAGAAGTCCGAAAGTTAAAGAGCTGTAGACAAATATGGGCACCCCTCTCGATTTAGATGAGTGGGTGGCATGATATTGTGTCGTGTAGTCACGGCAGGCAAAGTTCGGTATTTTATTATGCACAAAATGTGTCTCCTGGAGACACACTATATCTATTTGAGTTTGTTTAGCCTCCTCTAATAAAATATGTATTTTGTGTGGCGTATTAAGGCCACGAACATTGTAAGTCTGTATTTTCATACTTTATTCAGGATGTATGTGACAATGTGCTTATTAGTGGTGATCATGATAGAATTGGCTAGACAAGGCAAGGTAAGTATGTTACAGTTTGATAATGCTGGTAGGTATTCATATTATGTCTTGTGATCATAGTGAAACAGCTTTGGCCAACCTGAGATCAACCATCTGCCGCGCAGAGACACAACTAGGCTTAACCTGGTTTGTCCACTCAGCGTGGTACATTGGACCTGTGGGGACTAAGGAGGAGACAGGGAAATAGCGGGTGAAAACAAGGGACGAATAGAACTCTCTAGGATGAACAGGGTATCTCTAGGAGAGATATCGTGTGGTGTCGCCGCACTACGGGAGTAGTGGAGATGGCCCTTCTCCATTGTGTGGCTATTCGGAATAGCTTGCAATGATGAGAAAGCTGCTTATTCCGCATACAGTACTGCTATAAGCTAGGATGGGAGACATTGTTGCCGTGCATAGTGGAGGTAAAGGGTGTTGGGGTAGGCGTTATGGGAGTAAGCGCGTCAGAAGTACTTCCCTCCCATCATCACGCATGACGTTCAAACAGTGCATCAATATGAGGCCAAACTTAAACGTTAAGTACAAGATAAATAAGTGGGTAAATTCCCCAATTCTATGAGCTGGTTCCATGTTTGTACCCATACATACTAAAGCCTGGCAATCATTTATACCACATGAAGCATAGTGTACTCCGTCTGTCCCATAACATCATTGATTATACAATCCCGGCTTATGGTGAGTGTGTGAGCTGTATACTTGTAAATATAGCTGCATATCCCAGTATCACCATTCTGCACCGCTGCTCCGCATGAGCCTCGTCACAACAGGTGCCGCGGTCCGGTTGGATTTGTTATATGCTAGTTTTATGTCCCCCTCCCGACATGTATTTTAACGTTTGGATGTCATAGATATATATCATACTAGGAGAAGTTAAGGGTATATACTGTGTAAGGCACAAGTGGCAATGTGAAATAGCTGCTAAACTAGAAAAAAACTTAAGAGCTAGTACTGCTCAACAATACAATGTTTAGTAATATAACCTTTATAGTGTCCAAGTGAGTGTCAGTGTGGTACTTGCTCAGTTCATAGCTGACTTCCTGCTGTATCGCATTACTTAGAAACTTTGTTCCACTCAGCTGTAAGTCTGCCTGGTTTTTGTGCGGCTTGTTCTGCAGGAGGAGCCGGCATTCCCCAGGTTTGTAACTTGTGAAGGCCATCCTCAGGTGTCTCCATCCTTAGTGACAAGCAGCTTCGTAGGGAAGCCCCAGCGATAACGCAGGCCATGTGCTCTCAAGGCTTCTGTCACAGGGGAGAAGTCTCTTCTCTTGTGGAGAGTGGTTGCCGATAGGTCTGCAAAAATCTTTACAGCGGGAAAGTCCTCCGGTGGTTTAACTTTAGCTCTGCTGGTGCGGAGTACAAGTTCTTTGATATGAAAGTAATGCGTGCAAAGTAGCACATCTCGTGGCGTGGAGGCGGGAAGGTGTCACGGCTTTGGTATGCGGTGTACTCTATCAACGCGCAACATGTCCACTGGAATCTCTGGCACATAGGCCCCTGACATAGGCAGGTAAGTCCGCCGGCAAGACATCCTCCTGGATCCCTCGCAGCCTGAGATTGTTCCTGTACGCCTGGTCTTCGATATCGGCTAGTTTAGACTCCATAATCTCCAGTTTGGTCGCCATGTGTTCTACATTTATTGCTAAATCGTTATGTGCTGTGGAGAATGCACAAAATGTGTCGCTTCCCCAGTTCTTAGATGTCCTTATGCAGGGAATCCTCTGTATGTTTCCAAGTAGTAACAAGTTTTGTAGATAAAGCGTTTAGAGCTTCGTTTAGATCACATTAATAATCTGAGTCAGGCTGGTCAGTGTTTCGGGCTCTAGCATTGGAAGGCTGTCCTCAGATTCCTCTCTGCCATCTTTAACTGAGGCCTGCATGGCCAGAGTCTAACGGTGTTGTTTCTGGCTAAAAAATTTTTAGCTTTTCTGTTTTTGCAGAACTCTTTTTGCTTCTTTG
The DNA here is from genome assembly GCA_933207985.1 of Pelobates cultripes. NCBI lineage: Eukaryota > Metazoa > Chordata > Amphibia > Anura > Pelobatidae > Pelobates > Pelobates cultripes. The sequence goes on from OW240912.1 coordinate 275,531,837, forward strand.
TTGAGACATTATCAGGTTCCGGTGCAGCTTCGAATGCTTGGATTATGAGCCCAGGCGCTGGCATTCTTTAAATACCCTCAAGCTATACCTTATTATAATCACTAAGACTACTTCTTCAGGCAGAGAATTCCATATACTTATTGTCCTTACTGTAAAAAAAACTTTAATTTGCCTTAGACTAAATCTTATTTCTTCCATATAAAAATTGAAATTTTGCATATGTATCTGTGTTGTGTATCAATATGTCTGTATGTGTGTGTTAGTATATGTCAGTATGTCTGTCAATATATATCAGTATGTCTGTCAATATATATCAGTATGCCTGTTAGTAAATGTGTCTGTATGTGTGTCAGTATCTGTGTATCTGTATGTTGGCATTGTGTGTCTCTGCATCTGTATGTTGTCAGTGTCTGTATCTGTGTGTCGGTGTGCATCTGTTGGTCTGTGTTTCTACATATCTGTGTATCTGCATGTGTGTTGATGTGTGTCTGTGTATGTACATGTGTGTCAGTTTGTGTATCTGTGTGTCTGTTTGTGTGTCAGTGTGTATCTGTGTACCTATATGTAGTCAGTATGTGTATCTGCATATGTGTCAGTGTGTGTATCTATATATCTGCATGTGTGCCAGTGTGTGTATCTGTATCTGCATGTGTTTCAGTGTTTGTTTCTGTGTGTCTGTTTATCTGCATGTGTGCCAGGTTGTGTATCAGTGTGTATATCAGTGTGTGTGTGTGTACATGTGCATACATTTCAGCATTCTAATGCCAACACTACACACAAATACGCCTTTGCATTCAAACTTCAACACTACATGCTAACACACTACTGCAATCATGTCCTCCACCCAAAGAAAGTGGCAGAACTAAAATAGAGATGTCCCTGGTGCAAGATTTTTCGGGGTCCCACTTTTGATGCCCGTCACTTTGAAAATTATTTATAAAGAACCATTCATATCAGATGTACAGGTATGTCACAGGATCTTTAAATACACTAAATACTCTATCACAACGTTGGTCCTATATAGTATTTTCTGTTTAAGATTTTTGATTATTCCAACTAACTTTTCTATTTTAATCTGGAATGTAAATAGTTTTTGTACTAGAATACTACTTTCAACCTTCCAATGCCTGGCTATTACTATTTTGGTTGTCAGTAATTGATGTATAGTCAATAATTCATCTATATGGGGAAGTGAGGGACAGTTTGTTTGGAGTAAAGCATTTTCTGGAGTTTTATTTATCTTTTTATTCAGGGTTATTTCCAGAAACTCAAATGTCGCATCCCATAGTTCTTTTATTCTGGAACAGCACCAACATATGTGTACAAAAGTACCTTCTGTTTTGATGACAACTTCAGCATAAACTGTTTGCATTTGTGAACATTTTTTTTATTCAGACTGGAACCAAATACCATCTGTTCAAAACTGTAAAATATGTTTCTATAAGATTCAATGAATGTGTATTTTTTTTTTTGTTTGCAGTATATCTATTTATTTTATTTATTTATTTTTTACAACAAAAAACAGTACGTTACACAATATGCAGTTTGATAATACTACATAGTATTACAATTCTGAAGTGAGCCTATATTTACAGCACAATATACGAAACTGTACGCAAATACAATATCTGAAATTCTTGAATCTGTACATGATATTCTATATTTTACGTTGCCTATTATTCTACATGAACAGCATATCGTCTTAAAGAAGCCATTTCAGGAAATGTAAAAGTCAGGAGTCATATGATACCATAAGGTGTTGTTTACAAAATAAAAAAGAGGAATACATTATTTCTATTAAGACAAATCAGTTTTCTTTTCTAACTATATACAACATACTTAATAAGAAAGACCAACTCTCAGAAGAAATAAAAAGATCTATCTACATAAGATTCCGAGTGTCTCCTTTTTTTTTCTCCTCTTTTTTTTATGTGTTAATTATGAACATGTTCCCATATCTATGAAAATTACCTCTTAAGAGGTAAGGAAAAACAGAGAGGTGAAGGGGTGGGAGAAACTTTATAGGGGTCATTAATCTTACATCCCCTGTACTTCACAGTGAATAAGTAAATAAATAAATAAATAATGTAAGCTTAAGTTTAAGTTTAAGCTTAGTTACGGCCTGTGTATTGGTACTTTACTCCTATACTCTATCCACTCTTGCCACAGTTTTTCATGCGTAAGCTCTCTGCCTTCTATTCTATATGCCATTCTTTCATATTGGCACATCCTATCTACTCTCTCTAACACCTCTGATATATTTGGGGGAGTTGTTTTTTTCCATTTTTGAGCAATGCTTATTTTGGCTGCCAATAGCATGTGTATAATATATAATTGTTTGACATCATTCCAAAAATGTGTGAGGTAGAGGCAATCCCAAAAAATGTGGAGTAAGGTTCCCTTGTGCCCTTGGCACCTCCAGCATGGGTCAGAGGCACCTACATACATTCGTGAAAGTTTCCACATCAGAACCTTACTAGCCAGGTTGGGTGTCAAGCAAAATTCACCAAACTGGTCAAATGATGCCCTATCGGGTTTTGACACCTTATTAGCTAACAGGACGTTCTTAATCCTCAAGTAAGTAAAACATTCTTTATTTGAAAGAGAATACTTTGTCTGCAAACTTGGATAAGATTTGATCCCTGAATCATCCTATAGCACATGCACCTTGTCGATGCGGCTATCCTCCCACATGGTCAAGTTTAGATCCTGTGTGAGGGTAGTTAAAGTGTGTAACGGGGCAAGGGACATTAGTCTCACACCCTTTTGCAATTAAGGGGCCCACATATTATTTTAGATAATGGGAGCACATGTTTTCCAATTGTCGATGAGGTCACCCAAAGAAGGCCTTCTATTGAGTAGCCTTTTCCATGTTCAACCACAATGGCATGGTAGGGCGAAAAAGTACTGCCATGCTCTGGGACAGCAGGGAAGCCTGATAATATTTGGCAATGTTGGGAATGCCTAAGCCAAATATGCGAGTTGATCATATATTGAAATTTTTAAAGTAAATTACTCGACAAGGCTATAGGAACAGTGCGAAAGAGGTACCAAATATGAGGCAATGCCATCATTTTTATTGTATGTGCAAGGCCCAGCCACGACACCCCCAGGATCCCCCATCTATTCAACTGGGTCTCTAATCTGTTCAATAAAGGAATATGGTTTTCTTTAATTAAGAGAGAACTAGATCTAGTTAAGTTTATGCCCAGGTACGTGAGGGAGACTTTTTGCCACTCAAACGGATAAGAGCATGCTAGCTGAGATACAACTGAGTTTAATAAACCTTACGGCAGCCCCTGGGCTTTTTTTGCATTATTGAATTGAATGTGTATTCTTAATTACTTAAGGTACGAAGAACACCATTTTTTATGTTTATGTTGATTTTCAGTTCCCTTTCCCAGGTTTTTAAAGTAGTTGTAAATGTATCTTTCTTAATAGAGTTGATTATTTGTAATCCTTTGGACAGTGGTCTAGATATTTCACTTGAATTAAATAGAATTTTAATATTATTCAAAATTTCACTAGATATATCGATAATGTGAGATTTTAGAAAGCTCTTAATTCTGAGATAATGGAATATCTCTTTTGGTGGTAATTTGTACTAGGCCAATATTGGGGGAAAAATTTAATTTCAGTATTTGTCATTAGTTGGGGTATATTGATTATGTCTAATTGTTTCCATTTAATTAAATTCAAGTCCAACACAAAATGTACAGTTAAACTCGTGTTAAGGCATATTGGAATCTTCTTATTATTACCCATTGTATTTATTTTTTTTCCCCATGATTGCAATAGACAAGTAAGAATCAGATTAGGATTTTTTTTTTTTGTAATAATAGGATTTTGTCCTGTTGTATTCCAGATTAACCAGTTTAAATATTTCACTTGCCCTGCCTTAGTTTCTAATATACATCATCCTTCTTCTGAGTTACTTTGCAAATGCCTTCTGTACATATGAACCAAAACCGCAGCAAGATGTTGTTTTTAATTGAAAGATAACCTGAACGTCCTTAGGATGTCTTTTGGGATAGCATGGCTTGGCTCATTCTAGGTTTCTTAGCCTTATATATCATGCATATCAAACTCATGTGTTTATGTTATTTAAAGATACAGCTTGTTTAATTATCATTTCATTCAGTTTTACTCCTTTCATTGGTTTCTTGTCGACATTTGGCTTTAACACTGTGTTAAAATCACCTGCCATTATAAGGTGACCTAGTTTTATCTTTTCTGTTTGTTTCATTAGTCTAAGGGCAAACCGTTAATTTTACAGATTATCAATAGTTACTTTCTTCTGTGTCTACTGTCTTGTGAATTATGTCTATTTGTAGGGAATTGGCAAACATTATAGCTACACTGCATTTTTTCTTAGCTCTATTTGAGGTGTGAATAATTGTGGAATGTATTTTGCCTCCCCAGTTTTGTTTGTCAAATTGTCTCCAATGTGTTTCTTGGAGAAAATAAATGTCCATGTGTTCTTTATTTAGATAATTATATATAATAGACACCTTTTGTGTTGAGCTGAGACCTTGGACATACAAAGTAATTAGTTTAAGCATTTATTCCCATTCAACATCTCCAGCCCCAGCGCTGAAGCAATTATGACATAAATGACCAACAAAACAAAACAATACAACCAACATAACAAAACAAATAAAAATAGTTGAGTACACGAAACCAACATTTTTTGGGGGAAACCCCTTATGACATAATGGTACTGTGTCCCATTTAAGACACCAAGTGGGACACTAGTGGGATATAACCTTTTAAAAATGTTTTCTTCCCATAGGCCGAATATGAACAATTTGTTTACTCTCATTTCTCTTCCCTCTCTTCCTCCCCCCTTCCTCTTTTCTCTACCTTCTCTCCAGCCCCTTTCCTTCCTTTTCCCTATTGTTGTTTCTCTAACTCCTCATTTCTCTCAGGGTAAGAAAGAAGAGTTGGAAGGAAAAAAACAAACAACTTAGTGTATCATCTGTTATCTAAATAATTATCTAGTGCACATATAGTTAAATCATTCACTTAATGCCCATATTTAGTGTTTACTCTTAATTAAAAACATGATACTAATCCAGCTAAGTGTACCATCATTTGAATAATTATCTAGACATTGTTTAAAGTGCACATATAGTTAAGTGATTAGCTTATTGCCCATACTTACACATTTAGTGCTAATCTTAGTGTCCCAAAAAAAAAGAAGAAAAAAAAAATGTCTTAAAAAGTCAACATGGCTCTTCTCGCATCAGTGTTGACAGATTAATATTCAAATATCTCCATCTTCTATTTACCTTTTCCTTAGTTTCTTTCTTCCTTTTCAGAAGGGATGATTAGCAAGATCCATAGAATTTAGTCAGCTCACAACTTTGGTGATAAAAATGAGTCTGTCTCCTTTCAGGGCTGCAGGAAAGCCCCATTGAAATTTAACATTATGATTTCTCAAGGTGATTAGGACTTCTGCAAATTATTTTCTCCACAGTCTCGTGTACAAGGCCGGACTGGGGATATGAAGCAGCCCTGGAAAAAAAATCTATGCCAGCCCCATAAGTCATTGTGCTATGTAGTGTTTTATATATTTTATATATATATATATATATATATATATATATATATATATATATATATATATATACATATATATATATATAGGCAATTTAAATAGTTGGCTGCACTCTCGGATTTCCTGAAAATGTAACTTTTATTGAAATATTTAAGAGAAGATTAATGTTTCAGTCCCTCTTGTGGACTTTCGTCATGATCCTGATGCAAGTCCACAAGAGGGGCTGAAACGTTGATCTTCTCTTAAATATTTCAATAAAAGTAAAATTTTAAGGAAATCCGAGAATGCAGCCAACTATTTCAATTGCCTATATATATATACTGGATACTGGAGCCCTGGTGATGCAACAGTATATGTATATATATATATATATATATATATATATATATATAATTTTATTTTTATTGATACATTTCTTCTTCTAATTCAAAATATTAGTTCTTTTAGGGTAATTAAATTATACAGTAAAGCATACTCACACACAGACAGACAATCTTACTGATGCACACAAATAGGCTCATTGACAGACAATCTCAATGACACACAGATAAGGTTACTGGTACACACACAAATTTAGTACAGACAAACTGATATACACACAAGTTTACTACAGACAAGCTCACTGATGCGCACACACTCTCCCTACAGACAAGTCCATTGACACACACATGCTCCCTACAGAAGAGCTCACTAACACACAGATTCACTACAGACAAGCTCACTGACACACACATGCTCACTACAGACAAGCTCACTGACACACATATGGTCACTACAGACAAGCTCACGATCACACACATGCTTACTACAGACAAGCTCACTGCACACACACAGGGCCGGCCTTAGGGGTTTAGGCACCCTGTGTGAGCCAATCTTGTGACGCTCTCCCACCCCCTTACCTTCCCCCCCGGTCACCTAGACATACACAAAGAGGAAAAAAAACATTTGTAAGAAATAATTTTTTTAATTACAGATAGTTTAAGTGCAAGTGCAAACAATTACAATAATAAATAACTGGATAGGCTGGTAACAATAATGTACATTAAGGGGACACTATAGTCATCAAAACAACGTTATCTTAATTTAGCAGTATAGGTGTATAGAGCATGTCCCTGCTATGTCACTGCTCAATTCTCTGCCATTTAAGTGTTAAATCATGTATACCCTCTCCCTCATTTCTTCACCCCACGTCTCTGGCCCCCTCTAGACAATTTCAGGCACACAATCTGTCACCTCCACCCCTTCTACAAACCCTGCCCCCCCCTTCACCAAAACCCCTGCCCCCATTCACTTAACCCCTGCCCTCTTCACCAAAACACCTGGCTATCCCTTCATCAATGCCCTGACCCCCTTCATCAATCCTCTGCACCCCCTTACCAGTCCCCTGCCCCCATTCACCAATCCTCTGCACCCCTCATCAATGCTCTGCCCTCCTTCACCAGTCCCCTGCCCCCTTCATCAGACTGTGCCCTCCTTCCCCAATCCCCTGCCCCCCTTACAAGTCCCTGCCCCATTCACCAATCCTCTGCCCCCTTCGCCAATCCCCTGCCCTCCTTTACCAGTCCCCTTCCCACCTTCAACAGTTCCCTGCCCCCCCTTCTCTAGTCCCCTGCCCCATTATCAATCCCCTGCCCTCCTTCATCAGACCCTGCCCCCTTAATCTATGCCTGCCCCATTTACCAATTCCCTGCCCCTTCCATCAATTCCTGCCCCTATCATCAATCCCCTGCCACCTTAATCAATCTCCTACCCCCTTCACCAACAACCCTGCACCCCTTCAATAAAAGGCAATATATTTAGTAAAAAGAAAAGCAATAAGAACCAGGACTCACTTTAATGGCTGCTGCTCCCTGGATTGAGCTTCCCACTCTGCCGCGTCGCTGATTTAAGAGCTCCGGCCGCCGACCTCACACGCACCAAGTGAATCCTGCCGCGGCTCCCTGTGAAGGCGGAGCACATGGACGTTGCACCCCCATGCTCCTCCTCCTCCATGCTCCAGACCTCTTCATTCTGCAATGGATCCTGGTCATGGCTCTCCTCTCCCCTCATAACTTGGCTGGCCTCTTTGTGATCGACTGCGAGCTGTGTCAGCCACCACAGCGCCCCTGTTGCCATGGCGACAGCTCACACACCCCAAAGGCTGGCCCTGCACACACATGCTCCGCACAGACAGGCTCAGACACACCCATGCTCCCTACAGACAAGCTCACTAACACACACACGATCCCTACAGACAAGCTCACTGACACACATACAAGCTCACTAGCAGGCACACACACAAACACACACTCACTAGCAGGTGCACACACAGAAGCTCCCTCACTAGCAGATGCACACACACACAGAAGCTCACTCACTAGCAGATGTGCACGCGCGCACACACACACACACACACACACACACACACACAGAAGCTCACTCACTCGCAAATGCACACACACAAAGACATCCACTCACACAGAGGCAGGCATCCACACACACAAAGGCAGGCATCCACACACACAGAGGCAGGCAGACAGCCACACACACACAGAAAGCAACACACACAGACAGCCACACACACAGGCAGACAGCCAGACACTCACACACACAGGGAGACAGTCACACACTCACAGGCAGGCAGTCACACACACACACACACACACAGTCACACACACACAGGCAGGCAGACAGCCACACAGTCACACACACACAGGCAGACAGTAACACACTCACAGGCAGTAAAACACATACAAACTGACCTGCTTCTTACCTCCTGCTTGGAGCTCCTGGAGACTGGTTGTTGGGGAAGCAGGGACTCCTTTTTGCTTCCCATGCTGCAATTACCAGGGCCCCCGCCGCACAGTAAGCTCCGCCCCGCTTGCCGCTTAGCTCCGCCCCCACCGCCCGGTAAGCTCAATATTTTTTTCATTTTTTTTTTTTAATCCTGGCCGGCCATATGCGAGCTGCACAGCTCGGGCCGGCCGGGATTCCAGGAGCCTGGCCAGAGATGAATAGGGCTGTCAGCCCAGCCCCAGGTGCCGCGTCCCACCGAGAAATTTCAAAGTATCCCGGTGGGCCAGTCCGGCCCTGCTCGTGTAGTATGAGAGATCTTGTAGTAATATGATGTTTTTATATGGTGTGTCAATTAAAGAGTTTTCTCGTCTAGATTTGATAACTTTTTCTTTAAACTGAAATGAACGGAAGGTGACTATTACGTTTCTTGAGTATTTAGATGGAATATTATTGGGTTTAAAAAGACGATGGAATCTCTCATAGTTTGACAGATCTGGAGATAAGATTTGAAAGAGCCCCATGAGGTATTCTATTTTTTTTCAGATATGTTTGTATTTATTTTTCTTTTCTTATTATCTTCCTTTTTTCTTAACCCTTTAAGGTTTCTTTAAATTCTCAGTGCTGGTGTTCTGAGATCTTGGGCATATATACAAATATTACTGTTCAATGTTATATATAGTAAATGTTATTGAAAGAGAAAATAAAAAAGAACACACAGTTCTTCAAGCAAATATTTCTTCAGGTGGGAGTCATATCTGATTCACTTAAAAGAGAACTTAATTTTACTTCAGATATATTCAAAACCTACTGTTCCGATATTTAAGAAGAGGCTCAACGACTACCTTATATCCCAACCGCACCTGATCACACGTATAGGGCAGGTCCTCATGGACTATGTCACGAACGCACACTACTCCAAGAGTGCGCGTGACGTAGTTGTGGTGGTGAAAGGGTTAAAGTTCCCTATTTGTCTGCACTAGACCGGAAATAATGACAAAATCCCCTTTTTAAAACCACCCACACTTAAACATAATAATATAACTATTACTATTTTAACGCTGCCACCACCAAGACAATTTATAAATGGGGTGCCTTGGTCCCCCAGGTAAATCAATAATAAAACCCACCAAATATTACTTAGAACAATATTTAAGTTATTGCAAAAATACTAACTAGTCTCTTCAGGTAACGTGATTCTTAACCAGACAAAGGCAAAACTTAATAAATGAATGTTTATTATGAGCAAAAGATAGTCACAGTGCATATAAAAAATATATGATAAACAAATTATTTACACCAACAACAGATAAAAACAAAAAGGATAAAATACAGAAGTCCTAATTACTCACTTAGGTTTTCAAAGTACAAATTCTGTCCAGGGGGTCTCTGGCAAGGAAAGATGGTGACTCACTCAAAATTAGATCTTGCCCCAAGCAAGTACACAAACACCCTTCAGGATCATTAGATATATACCCTGTGGTTTATCAAGTCTTGCCCAGGGGTGGAGTTAAGGCATACCTACAGTAATAATAACTGACCACCTCCTTTGTTCCAGACCACTATCAATCCAAATGGAAACATTTGACTCTATCTTCTTTTTTGTACCTGCCACAGAAATAATAATTGCATCTACAAATTTGTTATTATTTTCCCATTCCATAGACATGTTGCACATCCCACCCACGATCCAATAGGACGGACATCACAATTCCTTTCCCTAGGGTCAAGTTAGGCCACTCATGTTTGGACTTGGTTAGAAGATGGCGCTTGTCACATTCCAAATATAACAAAAATGAGGCTTTATTATTATTCTGTGGGGGTAAATATGAATGTTTTTGTCCTTCCTTTGGATATGATACTAGAACAAAGCTAATGGCATTTACATATCAAAGAGATTTACTCATCCCTTACAAGGTACATGCCAAATGGATGAAGAGACATTCAGACTTTTTCCAAGTGTAGAACCTCACACCTTGCCGAGCTTTTATTACTTCACATCCATATAGTAAAATCCTTTTCACATTCCTATGCCATTCACACTACCCCTTCTGTCATCTGACATCTGTGGGGGTCCCAGCTTCAAAAGATGTAACCCCTGTTGACCTCAGCAATAGCATCTCTGTAATTTGTGCCATTTACTACAAGAAATCACATTAAATGATGATATTCCATAGTGTCATAATAAATTATACACCCTTGCCGTGACACCTCCCCCAAATAAGAGACGCAATGGGAGAAGGCTCACATGCCTCTACCTTGTGTATCAACACTTGTTCCTTTTTGCCTCCACCTCATATACTCATCTTTTTCACAACTCTGGTTCTACATGAATGGGGTAGCCCTCACGTGTTCACTTTGAGGCAAACACCCCAGACCAGACATCCCAGATGACCAGGTGGGAGGCCCATAAAAGTGTAGTGAGGGGGCACCTCATACAGATAGGTTCAGAACTTAAGAAGCAAACCAAAGCTCAGCTAACTGCTATCCTAAACTACATCCAAAACACGGAGGTCGCGAACAAAAGCACACAACATCCGCTGCATCAGGCAAAACTCCTGCAATTGAGAAGGGACTTGACCTCACTGCTACACTCCAAATTCCATAAAGACATGGTTAGACACAGAGCATTCGTCACCCTACACGGGAATAAGAGTGGCAAGCTTCTAGCCAAAATGCTGGCCAAGAAGAGACAAATTACTTACATTGACAAACTCAGAGACAGACAGCGCACCCTGCAATGCCTCCTGACTAAAATCTTTGAAGCGGTACATGCCTACTACTCTAACTTATATTCACTGCCGCAGACCCATACCTGTGAGGCGAAGGCGCGGTTTAGGGCTGCCATTCAGTAATACCTGACAGCACATCCACTGCCATTCATCAATACAGACATATCTAACTTGTTAGACTAGCCGATTTCCCCGGAGGAACTAGCAATGGCAATAAAAAACACCAAACTGGGCAAAAGCCCCTGCCCCGACAAACTACCACTGCGATACTATAAAAGTTTTGCAGAAAGCCTATACCCGCCACTGCAAGAGACGGCCAGCGCATACATATCACCATCATACCCAAAGAGGACAAGGACGGAGAGAACTGTGGTAACTATAGGCCCATCTCGCTCATAAACTGTGACATAAAACTATTAGACAAGATCCTTGCGAAGTGGCTTCAGACACACACCCCACTCTGGTCCACTCAGATCAGGTGGAGTTTGTGATGGTCCGCAAAGCACGGGACAACACTATTTGGGTGCTCATCCTCATGTACGGGAACCGGGGGGGGGGGGGCCCGGACCTTTTCCTGCTATCCACGGACGTGGAGAAGGCCTTCGACTGGGTGGGCTGAGAATACCTATTCCAGACACTGGCTCACTTAGGGTTGGGACCGGGCTTGAGGAGTTGTATAATGAACTTTATAATGAACTTATGGCTTACGTCCTGGTTAACGGGGCACTGACCGGGCTGCCCCCTGTTCCCGTTGCTCTTCTTCTTGTTCTTGCCCTCAAACCATTCCTGACGCACATCAGACAGGACAGGGACATAGTGGGGATCACAACCGGGGACGTTCACCATAAGGTAGCTGCATATGCTGACGACCTCCTCTTCTTTGTGTCCACACCAGAAATCACACTACCCAAAATCTTAAAGGCCTTTAGAGAATTTATTGACATTTCCAACTTCAAGATCAACTTCTCTAAATCTTACATCTTGAACGCCATGACAGCAAACAATCGCGCTGACCCCCTACATCTTAACTTCCCGTTCCAGTGGTCCTACTCTAAAATTCAATACTTGGGCACATGGCTGATGAAACAAAATGGAGACCTACTTAAGGAAAACTTAAGGAGATATTCACAGGAGATGAAGGAATGGGCCTATCCACACATATCATGGTTGGGGAGGGTCCAGGTTATAAAAATGAACTTTCTCCCGTGCCTCCTCTATTTGCTACAAGCTATCCCCATCCTGATCCCGAGACACTTCTTCAACTCCCTTTGATCCACTATAGGTTGGAACATCTGGAACGGAACAGACCAAGGATGAAAATCTCCACACTCATGCTGCCCAAAGAGAGGGGAAGCCTGGCATTGCCAAACTTCCACCTTTACTACGTGACCACCAACCTCCAAATGGTGATGGAGTGGGCGAAAACTAAGGTACACAAACTGTGGAAGGTGGTGGAGGAGGAGTAGGCCGGGAGACCGGTCTAAGCCCTGCCCTGGTGCCTAAGAGACCGTGAGGAATGTGAGCTATCCCCATACTTGAGACACACACTGAAAGTGTGGCGAGGAGCCTTCAGGACACACGGTCTGGCTCCCTATCCCTCCCCTCTGTTCCCACTGATACATAATGAGGACTTTCCACCGGGACTAGACCCATACACATTCCGGGACAACATACCGACTCCCTCCCCACACCTCTATCACATACTGACTCAAAAGAGATGTAAGATGCTATTGGACCTGTTAGGTGAGAACACACTCACCTTCATGCATCACTTCAAACACACGCAACTAGTTAACCTTGTTAATACACTACCCGGATGAGCACTCACACATGATCACACCACAATCGAAACATGCATATACCCAGACCCCCAGCCACAAGGGATCTCCTACCTTTACTCCATGTTACCGGGGGAGACCCCTGCAGGAAAATCCCTGTTCATGGGCAAGTGGGAAACAGCTCTACAAAGGATATTCACAGACACAAAGTGAGAGAAGATCTGCTACCTTACCTACTATTGTTCAGTCTAAAACAAAACACAAGAGACTGCCTTTAAGCTATTAACCAACTGGTACCGCACACCGAACCTCCTACACTCCATCAACCCAGACCACTCTAACATATGCTGGAGACGTGAAAGAGAGGTAGGCACCACCCTACACTTATGATGGGACTGTGAGAAGATAAGGCCCTACTGGGAGGGAATTCATGGCATGCTAGAGATGTTCTCCAATGAACCACCCCCCCTAGACCCAGCTTCGATGCTCCTTCACCACATGAACACCCCCAGATCTAAATACAAGAAATCCATGACCATTAGGATACTAAACGTAACCAAACAAGTCATCCCAGAGTATTGGAAGCAGGCAGTAACCCTACCTACAGACATGGTTCACCCAGATGGAAGACCTAAGAGCAATAGAATAACTAACAATGAGCACAACTCACAGTTTACACTGAGACATGGACTCACTGACTACTAGCCACAGCTAAGGAAGACTTTGCTCATAAACTCCAATACCATCAGGATGAATAGGACTGAAAGACAGTACCCACGACGTGAGCCCCCCCCACCTACCCCTTTTTACACGTGAAGTAACGGACGTCCCCTCCCCTCACACCTCCAATAGTCCCTAACCCCCCCCCTTAAATCCATTTTCTTCTCTGTTCCCCCCTCTCAGTCTAACCCCGCCACTTAATGCTCTTTAGTGGTGATACCCCGACCTACCCTAAATATAGGAGGGTACCTCTTCCTGCAAGGAGAAACACACACCCATGGTCACACAAGACCATACAGAAATGACTGGAGGCCAAAACCGCACTCAATCAGGAGTATCAAGCACATACTCGAGACACCCAACACATGCCTACCTGACAAGACAAGGTTATATGACACCCTACGGTGAGGTAACACACATCACAACGGGCACAGAGGGGATTCAGGGACAGAGGGGTACCTTATTTGATTAAAACTGACATAAGTTTGTGACAAGGCCCTAGAGAGCAACCGAGACCCGCAGGTCAGTCAGCAAATCACTACCTTTGTAGGTGCCCCGAGACTTGCGAGTCTTACTAGGCGACACAATACCTCAAATACATCAGGGGATCTGTGAGACATAGTGGCTGCTTATTTCACTATGTCACTTTTTGATTACCGGAATAATATGAAATGTGGTTTTGAAGATTTACAGAAAGTTGCATATGACAATGGTCATCTCTCCAGAAATGATGATATTGAGGTTACTTTCAATGAACTAGAAAAAATTCTAGCAAAAGAAATTAAATATAAGTGGGAGATTGCTACATTAGAGACATACCTGAGAGATAAAATCACCCCTAGGGGTCTCAGATTCTCCAAAACTCCTACATTTGAAAATGACAAAAATCAAAAATATGTCAATATGTGGAATGATGCACTTGAAAGATTTTCAATGGAGATGATGAACATAGTCATATTATGTAGAAGTGAGAATTTGGCAGACTTAGATAAGGAGGTTAAAGAAATACAGAAAGTATTGGAACCAGCAATTGAGACTAAAGACTATGAGGAATTGACCAAATCTACTAAAGCTAATCTCAATAAATTAAAAGATCAGGTGAAACAAATGAAATATAAAAAGTATAAAAGAGATATGGACGATTATAAGTATAAAAAAGTGAGAAATTATCAAAATAATTATACTGATCGAAGTAATAATAAATATGGGAATCGAAGATCAAATGATTATAATTCAAAGTATAATTTTAAACAAAATGGATACAATAGGAGGAGAATAGATAGTTTAGATACCCCTAAATGGGATAATCCTAAGTGGAGAACCCCTGAAGTCAATAAGGGGAATGAATGGAAGAAAGTAGAATTTAGGAATAGGCATCACAACAGATTCGATAGAAATAAGAGTCCCCTATACAAAAATAGAGATCTATCACTATCAAACAGATATGAAGCTTTGTCACGAGATCAATCAGACTCTAGAGGAAATGATTTTTTAGGGAAAACAAGAGGAAAGGTTTCCTTTTCTCCCCTGAAAAGAAGAAGAGTCAGAGAGGATGCAGAGGAGGAACAAGACTACAACAGCGAAAAGAAAGGAAGAATGTCCAATTGGAGGGAGTAATTAATTTATCCAAATTTATCCCGAGTAAAGATGAAATTAGAACTCTGAATAAGGGTCTAAAATTTGCCCCCAGTAAAAAATTCAATTCCTTCTCAGCTTATGTAGATATATTGAAATACTCTAGAACGTTAACTTTAAAAAGATTTTTTGAGATTAATAAGTACATAGATACTAGAAAAAGTGAGAATCATACTGACTTAAAAAATAAATCAAATTTCTATCCTAGAAATTATCGTACAAGTGCTATAGATATTTTTGAAAAATCTGTTATTGATGATTTTGACAAATTAGGGAAAT
Source organism: Pelobates cultripes (assembly GCA_933207985.1). Lineage (NCBI taxonomy): Eukaryota > Metazoa > Chordata > Amphibia > Anura > Pelobatidae > Pelobates > Pelobates cultripes. The sequence goes on from OW240912.1 coordinate 275,547,313, forward strand.
GTAATCATAAATATAATTTAAGTTTTAATGAACATAAGGCCCTACAAAATCTAAGAAATAATAAAGAAATAATAATTAAGCCCGCTGATAAGGGGGGCAGTATTGTGATCCAGGATACTATTAATTACCTAAAGGAATGCCATAGACAATTAGAGGACAAAAGGATATATAAGGTTTTAAAAAAAGATCCGACATCCGATATAAAATCTTCACTAGAGATTCTTTTAAAAAGAGGAAAAGACGAAGGTATTTTAAATGATAATGAATATAAGTTTCTATCAGTTGAATTCCCTAGAGTGCCTGTATTTTATACCCTGCCTAAGGTGCACAAAAATTTAGAGAATCCCCCAGGTAGGCCAATTGTGTCCGGTATTGGATCCATTTCAGCTAATCTTTCAAAATATGTGGATATTTGGCTACAAAATTTAGTTAAAGAAATGCCATCATACCTCAAGGATACCACAGATGTAATTAAAATTATAAAAAATATTAAATGGGAAAATTGATTTTTTCTAGTAACTTCAGATGTAACTGCACTTTATACCTCTATTTCTCATGAGAAGGGATGTAAAATGATTCAAGAATGTCTAGAAAAATCAAGTAATTTTAATAATACACACATTTTATTTCTTATAGATAGTATCAGATGGATTTTAGAAAATAATTATTTTAATTTTAATTCTAAATTTTATCTACAACTACAAGGTACGGCTATGGGGACCAGGTTCGCCCCTAGTTACGCTAATTTATTTATGTCAGGTTGGGAATCGGAAGTTATTTATAATAGCCATAATTGGGGGACGAATCTGGTCTCCTACCATAGATATATCGATGATATATTTTTTATATGGAAGGGCACACAATTGGATTTAGAACTTTTTTTAACAAGTATCAATTCAAATGAGTGGGGTTTACATTTTAGCAGTTCTTTTAGCAGTCAAAATATTAAATTTTTAGATTTGGAAATTTATGAAGAAGCCGGCATTTTAAAAACAAAATTTTTTTTTTAAAAAAGTAGATGCCAATAGCTATGTACTATATAATAGCGGGCATTACACCCCCTGGCTCAATAATATTCCAAAAGGCCAATTACAAAGGATAAGAAGGAACTGCACCGAACAGAATGTTTTTGAAGAACAAGCAAAAATAATAATAGACAAATTCTCCCCAAAACAATATTCCACTGACATACTATGTAGAGCATATGAGGAAACAAAAGACCTGGAGCAGAATCAATTGGTTTTTAGAGAAAGTAATTACAATAAAATACAAGGGAAATTTGATAAGGTACCTTTAGTTTTAGATTTTAATCAGGATTTTAAAAGAGTGAAATCTATTATTAACAAACATTGGCACCTTCTAAAAAAGGATAGAGAACTATCGGTAATTATTCCAGAGAAACCTTTTATCACTTTTAGAGGTGCACCTAGCCTAAAGCAGATTTTGACTTTCAATCACCCAAGAAAGGAGGCACCCGATACGTTTTTAAGTGTGAATAGAAAAGGTTTCTATTCATGTGGAAAATGTGTAGGATGTAAATGTAGCAAAAATAATACTATAAAAGGTATTAGTAAATTCAAGACAAAATATACAACAGAAGAATATATCATTAAGGATTTTATTACTTGTTTTACTAAAAACATTATATACCTTTTAATATGTCCATGCGGACTCCAATATGTGGGCAGAACTATTCGCCCTTTACATAAGAGAATTTATGAACATGTCAATAATATTCGAAAAGGCATAGACCATCATAGTGTGTCCGCTCATTTTAAAAAATATCATAATAAAGATCCTAGTGGCCTCACATTCTTAGGAATTCAAATTGTTAAAAAACCATGGCGAGGAGGTAACTTCATTCAATGTATAGGAAAAGAAGAGATGAAGTGGGTTCACACACTGGAGACCCTTGAACCAAAAGGTCTTAATATTGAATTTGATTTACATAATTTTATTATGTGAATTTTATATTTTAGATGAATTTTTTATCTGAGAATAATTACTCTCTCTTCTTTCCGCTCATTAGTAGGTGCAATTGCATTTATGTATTTTAATGGAGGATTCTTTCTTTTTAGATTTTATATGTTTAGTATAGTTAATATGTTTATGACATTTCATGATTTTGTTTGGGACATGTATGTACTTTTATTATTATGTATATTATTATTTTTTTGCCATATTTTTTTTTGCCATATTCCATTTATTGCTTGGGACTTCTTTATATAGATATTTAGGGGATCTACCCCGTTCATATGAGACTTTGGCCATTCATTTACATATTTCACGCCCACAATGTGGGCTTTAAAAGTCAGGACCAGCTGTATTAGGACGTGATCTGAGGAAGCCTTTTCTGGGCGAAACGCGTCATCACGTTCGCATACGACGTCATCACGTTATCACGTGACCGCACGGAGCTCCGAACCCGGAAGTGCCCTGTATAGTGCCGCTAGTTGCAGAGATTGTGAACCCTGGTGTGTTCATTTCTTCAAGTATCTAATGGGACACTGGCCTTCTATGGGGGAAAAGGAGTTTTTTTATTTGGAAGAAATAAATATCGTTTGATTCAGCTGGCGTCCTGCTCTTCACTGTCATCAAATCCCTGTGTTGTGGATTACATGCTGAAAAGTTAGAGCAGACTTTCACTGCTCTTTCCTTGTGAGTTTTATTCCACATCTCTTGGCTGTTTTTATGTTATTTGAAACAGTATTATGCTATATGCTTTCTCTCTTTTTTATGTACCATACCATATGCATTTTACATTGAGACATATTTCCCTACTGTAAGTGACCATTTATATATTTTTTATCACTTTTCACTTGCAAGTTTTGCACATTTATTATATTGAGTGTGATTTTATTGAATATACACTTTTCATTGCACGAATTTTTTTGCACTTGTTGCACTTTAAATTTTAAAGGTACAGCGCACCTTTTTTTGTTTTATATCCTTTGTATGGTGTTTTTTGAGCTTGTGCACTTTTAGGTGCTGCTCTACCTTTATTCTTAATATTCGCACTGATACATTTATATTTTTAGCGCCTATATTGCTTGTTTGTTTGTTTTTATTATAGTGTGCCAAAATGCTATCCACTACAACAGGGACCTGCGAGTCCACACTTTGATGATTCATCATTTCTCTTTGATATTCATGTCTGAGACATGCGAGTCTCCTGGTTTATACCACATGCATGACATATGTGAACAATGACGTGAATCGAAAATAATCACTTTATTTACAGGAAAAAAATAAATAAATTACAATCATAGTGTAACATAGCAAAATGAAGAATCACAATCAGTGCTAAATTGGTCCATATCAGAGGTGTGACCATGCTCTATATTACGTATTTCAGGTGCCCCCCATCCCAGGCTAACATGATAATCCAATGTGAAATATAAGATATCCACTAAGTTACCACATTATATTACCTATATGATGAAATACCTTGATACTTCAATTGTACTGGTTCTCTAGTTCCACCTGTGAATCACTATTATTATGGTTGCTTAATGTATGATTTGGGACCTACGAGTCTCCTAACTATTACCATGTTCATAGACCTGCGTGTCTAATCCTTGCATTGATGGTTGATACCTTCCTGATAGAGATACACCTGCGAGTCTCAACTTTTTGCAATGACATATTACCTTATGACATACAATAAAAATGATATTTACAAAACCTACTATTCGTCCGTCAATCTCTTTCTCCTCTCCTCTCCTCTTCGTTCTAGTTAAAGAAATCAGAGCAGCACCTTACCCTCTCTATTTTCTTAACAACAGTTCAATACCACAACAACGTATCTAATCTTTCCTGCTTTCTGGATCCCGATAAAGAGAACTACTACTAGAAATAACATCTTCCTACAGCAGTCACATCTAAGTTCATAATCCGAACATCTTCACTCAAATGAGAAAATCAGTTGGGTGCACATCACGACTTCCCACATTCTTCTATTTCACTATTCCCAATAATCACATCTAAATATTAACCAACTGTCTACCTGATCCCTAACTCCTTGTTTCACTAGATAAATCCACTAAACACTAGTCAAATTTAGACAAATATACAAACTATGATTTGGTTGGAGAATCTTTACAAACCTGCTATGTTAGCCTAAACATTGCCATTTTGATTTCAATTTGCAACATATTTCCAGCTGAACCATGCACTCATACAGCTGCCAAGGTATGGACCCTGGAGGTTGTCTACCAGATGCACATATAACTATTTGATCTAGATTATATTGCAAATAGGCATAATCATTTTTATTTATTTATTATTGGTATATATTTGGAATATGATCAGTTTCCAATCTCTCCCTGGGCCTGCATAGTGATACACTAACATCAAACTTAACTCTAAGGCATCCCACTTAAAAACAAATCCAGTTTAAATTCCTACAAATACAGCTCAATAACCTGTATAATGCATTATACTGCTTTTTCTTTCTATAATACAGCTATGCATCAGATATTTTTATTATTAAATAATGAAGTCATCTAGTCAATCAAAATTTTACTTTTTTTAAACCATCTTGTTCATTACTTTGCTTTGGAAAGCTCCCAGTCTTTAAACATTGATTCCATCTTTTAATCTCCATTCCCTATTTCAAAAGAGTTGTCAATCAATATAGTTTTGAGGCTGTGGTTGTGTTAAATAACAAAAGTAAGTCTTTTTGTTTAAATTTTGTTTGTAGGTTTAGTTTTATTTGGGAGGTGTACTTTTACAGTATTTTAAACTTTCAACCTCTGGTCATTTTATTATTATAATTATTATTATGTTATTTATTTAGCGCTAACAAATGTTTGAACAAACATGTAGTTGTAACCAGACAAGTTGGACACACAGGAACAGAGGGGTTGAGGGCCCTGCTCAATGAGCTTACATGCTAGAGGGAGTGGGGTAAAATGACACAAAAAGGTAAGGATAGTATTAGACTAATGACAGTTGCAAGAGAGGAATCAATCGGGAGCTATTAACAGTTTAATTGAAACTCTTTTATGAAGAAGTGGGTACTTTAGATGAGTGTAGAACGGTTCAAAGTCTAAAAAGGTAGCAGAGTGGAGGATTTACTAGAAATGAAATATTGAAATCACAATATTACAGATACCAAGGTTTCAAAAAGTGAGGAAAAGAAGCTGGTGAACAAACCATCAGCATGAAAGTAGTTTTTGAGCTTTGTGCCAAACACCCAGTCTCCCAGTACCTAATGCTTGAGCCCTTTGCTGTAGCTAAACTACTTCATTAGTCTGACCAACAACTGCTCTCCCATGGTGCTCTAGTCTGTCATTGCCATTTAAACCTGTTTAAAAATGCCTTGGTGGATCATCTAAATTGTATTAAAGACAGGAGGCAAATATTTGTTTTCCCTTCTTTGCCAAAACCTCCAAAAGCAAAGAAATAGTTAACATAACTTTTCAGAAACAAAAGAACAGTAGAACAAAACACTCAGGCAGACCCTCCCACTTCCTCTTTCTTTGATGAGGTTGAGCAGGAGAGCATGAAATAAAACTCAGCCAATCTGTAGCAGGCACAATCAAATGAGAAACCGCCACAACTAAAAGAAATCCCGATTACACTGCAAGGAAAAAGAAACATTGTGAAAGTAAACTGCCAAGGCAGAATGTCATACGAATCAGTACGTTAAGACATAATGAATAAACTCAAACAGGCAACTAGCATTAAATTAAACCAAACACATGACAGACAAGAGGCTTCATATTTGCTAGTTTAACTCCCAGACATAAACACAGAAGAAACATTGGGAGCGCGAACGAAAATAAAACGTGTCACAGTCACAGTTATATAGGTCCGTAGACAATGAGCCACCCAGAGATGTGCCCCATCTTTAAAATAAGAGTATAACACAGACAAAGAAATAAACTTTGTTTTGTGAGATACTGAAAAATGAAACACCGTCAGGGGAGAAAGAGAAAAAAAAAGTCCAAGTTAACAGTTCAAATATCTGAGAGCGATGGGAATTCATGAAACAAAGGAGAAAAACCAGCTTAGCTGAAAGTTGATGGGGAGATCAATCTGGTTAGTACCCAAGGAAACGAAAGACGAATGATATGTCCCAGAAAAAAGAATAGTGTGAAGCAGGGGTCTCGAAAGTCGCATACCGAGAGACGTATCCCCATGCAAGAGCCCTGAGAAGGAACATAAGCCACCAAGATGGTGGACCGGGAGACAAACATTGTCCTGAAAGACTTACCTTGAAAAAAACAAGTCAGCCAAGGAGTTAAGGACACCCACAAAGGAATCAAAATGCCTCTGCCCCTACCAGGCCATGTCAGGCCCATTGGACGTGCAGAGAATCACCTAGTGCTTGGCGTCCAACAGTCCCATGGCAACTCTTGATTTAGTTTTTTTGCATTTTTCACACACAACAAATATGAATGCTAACTTTGGCCAGTGTGATTATAGTTGAGATTGAAGGTCTCAAATTTAGAGTAGATAGTATGGCTATAGATGTCACTCAATTGGAAACAGCAGGGATTCCACTAAAAAAATCCCACAAATGCAGAATGAGAGGATGGTATTAGATGTTATCTAATGAGTATCCAGGAGTTGTGGATGATGTATACCTTTAAGAGTTACAACAGTATCTCATAAATGAGTGAAATAAAATCTATAATAAGTTAAATATAACTTGATAAGATTTCATAAAGCTTAAATACAATACTGTCAAAATAACAATGTGCAAAAGTCCTAATGCTTCCAATAATTATAGTCTCTATTTGATACAAGTATCAAAGCAATGGGATGATACAGTTTATGCAATGTTAGCTAGTATCAGTTAGCTCCAACTATTAGACAAGCTGGGGTTTGTCTATTGAACAACTATTTGTATATAGTACAATACCAGTGATGTCTTCTTCAAATGTTGTGGTAGCAATGATATGTACACTGCATATAAATAATAGTACTCTAAGATCATATATGGTGATCTTAAGTTATGGATTTTTTCTCCGTTCTAGAAAGAAATAAAGTAGAGATCCATAATGTTTACTGAGTAGAAAATTTTAATGAAATTGCTGAATTAAAAATGCATTCACAATTTGCAGACCACCACGTGTTGATGGAAAAGCTAATTGCTTTAGGGCAGTTTTCTGCAGTTCGGCCGGTATTTGAAAAAACTGTATGGTGCCGTGTGTGTGTCACTGATCTCCCCTACTGCCTTCCAAATACAACTCAGTAGTAGTTTGCGGTAAGTGCCGAAAAGTGTTCTCTCCTTACGCGTTTCGTGAGTAATCTCTCACTTCATCAGAGGCTGGCATGCAAGTACAGCTATTGGGTTTAAATAGCCAACTAAGTCCTTTCGGCTTTGTTAACCCATTGTGGTACAATTTGTACTTGCTTGTTGAATGCAGAACATGTTAAAAAACATATTTTAAAATGGTACAATTATAGAAAAATCAGTACAATTATATAGAAAGTTTGACATTGGTATATTTCGTTATTTACATAACTAATACGAATAAAAATACATTTAAAAGTAAATGGGCATTTCTTATGGAGAAATTGTTATTTTCTTAATGAAGGAGCTATATATTAGATTTGGCTAGGGTAAATAGGATAATTCTGTACTTCATTTTTTCATGTGATTAGGGAACTTGGTGAAGAAAGTAATGAAGATGTAGCATGTAGACTACCTTTTAAATAGTGCAATTTCAAATGTCAAGTATATTAATTGGTGACTAAAGTATATTGATACTGTTGCTTGTATTAATTAGTTTGCCACAAATATCATTAACAATACAAGTTATAATTCAAGAAATTTTCATAATTAATACTTTGCATAATATATTTGGTATTTGTTGAAAACTATTACAATAGATAATATTTTAACTGGAGTGAAATAGATGTAATAAAGATACATGTAATAAAAAACAAACCTTTTTGCTTTGGTTCCTATTGACATATAGGGATAAGGTGATGTTAAGAAGCTCATTTTAAGACAAGTGGCTTAAAGCTATATCTATTATATGTGATGGTGAACAGTCCTGTTTGTTGAAAGACTGAAGTCATAAAAAGTTCCTTAAAAGATACTTAGAAAAAGTCGTAAAAGTTCTTTAAAAATTTATGTATTTGATATGGTTAAAAATGTATAGAAAAATTATGGAATTATGTAGAAATAAAGCATAAAAATGTGAAAAATTATAAAAATTATTTTAAAAAAGCATTTGGTTCGAAATTCACATTTAACCCTTTGGGTTCCAAAGTTTCTAACTGAAAAGTCCATTTGGCTTCTGCTTTGTCAAGTTCTTTTTCTAGGTCTCCTCCTCTCCATGGGATATTGATCTTTTGTATTGCCATAACATTTAGACCCATCGGATTTCTTGCATGTATCATGTCGAAATGTTTTGAAAGATTGTGTTGTGAAGACCTTGAGTGAAGACCTTTTTTAATATTTCTTATGTGTTCTCTGGTTTTGAGGGCTCTCTTAGTTCGTTCTATGTACAATTTATTGCAAGGACAGCTTAATAAATAAATTATACCTGTGGTGTTATAATTTAGATGTGTTCTTATTTTGAATTTTTCTTTCGTTTGGGGGTGAACACATTCTTTAATATGTGATGGTTTATCAGGATTAATAACGCAAGCTTTGCATTTTTTGCATTTCCAAAGCCTATTTTGATCTTTAAATATATGAAATTAATTTCTTTTTCTTTTTTTTGTTGTTGTTGATGCTAATAGTGTGCTTAAATTAGGGGCCTAAGAGTGAATAATATTTGGTCTAGGGCCTAATATCCAGTGTAATTGGGGATCTCCTTTGAGGATATTCCAGTTTTTCTGTATTGTTATGAATTCTGGAGTTTCTGAGTTAGTTGTGAGAGTTTTCTGTTTGGTCTCTAAAATTTATTTGACGTGGTATTTCTGTGGTCTTAATTATTGCTTGATTTATAATGTCTGCAAAATAGCCTTTTGCTTGAAATTGGAGTTTAATTTCCTCTATTTGTTTGGTACAGACTTCAGGTTCTGAGCAATTGCATTTTATTCTTCTAAATTGGCTAAATGGTATATTGTTTAGCCAGGTTTTCTTATGGAAGCTGTTGTTCGGGATGAAGCTATTACATGAAACTGTTTTTCTAAAAGTTTTAGTTTCTATCTTACCGTTTTTCTCATATATTTCCTAATCTAAAAATTCTAGTTTATCTTTAGATTATTTTAAATTCACTTTTAAGCAAAGATTAAAATTGAGATATTGTTTAAGAGCTAACTGATACTAGCTAACATTGCATAAACTGCATCATCACATTGTTTTGATACTTGTATCAAGTAGAGACTATAATTATTGGAAGCATTTTGACTTTTACACATTGGTATTTTAACAGTTTTGTTTTAAACTTTATGAAAGCTTATCAAGTTGTATTTAACTTTTTAAATATTTTATTTCACTCATTTATGAGATACTATTTTAACTCTCAAAGGTATACATCATCCACCACTCCTGGATACTCATTAGATAACATCTAATCCCACAATCTCATTCTGCATTTTTGGAATTTTTTAGTGGAATCCCTGCTGTTTCCAGTGGCATCTACAGCCATACTATCTACTGTAAATTTGAGACCTTCAATCTCAACTATAATCACATTTTGTCCTTCCACTAACTAGAGAATATAGTATGGCACTAAACAGAGACCTTGATTATATCAGATACAATAGGAGAAATACATTTGACACTATGATACATGAAGGAACAAGAGATAAAAGCACCAAAGTGCAAGATACAAAAGAAGCCCATGAAGCCATAGATACTAGGTCTTTAATTTACAAATTAGGAAAAATAATGGAAAAGGAAGTGCACCTATGGTGGGACATAGCAAACCTTGAATTTTATGTTTCTAACAATTTAGTCCCTAGAGGTCTCCATCTCTTTAAAACATTAGCATACAAAAAAGATGTTAATATACTCACCAAATGGGACCAACTTCTAGACAAAGGATCTCTATTGTTAATGATATTTCTCATTAATGAGAAGAAAAAGGAACTAGAACAAATGGACAAAGACATCCAAGAAATTAAATAAAGATTGATTCCAGAAGTATAAGATGGCACGAATGTTGAACTGTTGGACAAAATAGAGAGAAGAGTGAAAGATCTGGAAATACAAGTCAAAACAACCAAACAAAAGAAACTAATGAGAGACAAAGAAGACTACGAACTAGGAAAACAAAGAAATTGGAGAAAATTTACATCCAGAAATAGAAATGAATATGTACACACTGGAAACATCCCAACCAAATATCATCAACACCAACAGCAAGGATCAAGAAATTACAGACACCATAACAGCCATCAAAATTTCCGATACCCACAAAACTCAGAAAATCCTCATCATTCTCATCAATATGCTCATAGACAAGCCCATAATAACCACTTGAACACCAAAATACAGATCTCATTCTACATACCCATCAAAACAAGTGTCATTTACACATACCAGACCACATACACCCACTCCAGATAGATCCACTTTCCCAGACCTATTTCCCCACAACCACCACAAGACTATCATAAGTAAAAAGTCCCTTTTTTAGGTAGAAAAAGAATGAGAAAATCTTCGATGGAGAAAGAAAAGAGAGAAAGGACAAATACACAGAGACCATCACCATAACATACAAAAAGGACATCACGAGAACAAGAAGTCAGACAGAGAGACTATCTCCAATCACCATCTCCCAAAAGGAGATTAAGAAGAGAACAAGACGAAGAAACACTAAGGCACCAATACCACAATTAGATGAAAATCAAATAAAAGTCTTCAACTTATCTCAATGTATTCTAACTAAAGATGAATCCTCCTTACTTCAAAAGGGTTTAAAATCTGCATCTAATTCTTCTAACTCAAAATTTGACATATACATTAACCTTCACAAATTCATTAGAAAATTACAAACAAAATTTTTTTAAAAAAAAGGGATATAATACAACAGTACAAGACAAACATTATGAACATACTGCACTACACCCACAATCCACCTTTTATCCTTACCAAACTAAAACTGAACACATCAGAGTTTTTGAAAAAAATATGGAAAAATATCTAGGATCACTAAATCTAGGAAAAACTACAGATAACATAACAAAAAAGGAAAGGAGTGCCCTAAAAAAACTTATGGAAGATGATCAGATTGTGATAAGAGCAGCAGACAAGGGAGGAAGTTTGGTAATATTAAATTCAATAGATTACAAAAAAGAAAATCTAAAACTACTTCAGGATGAAAAAAACATACCAAGTTTTAAAGAATAACCCCTCCAAAGAATTCCAACAAGAACTCCTAATATTGTTAGAAGAAGGCAAAAATAGAGGCATTATCAACAAAGAAGAATACGATTACATATATAGCAAATGTCCTAGGATGGCAGATTTTTACCATGTACCTAAAATACATAAAATACTAATTAACCCTCCAGCATGTCCGATAATTTCAGGACTTAGCTCTCTAACTTCTAATTTATCAGAGTATATAGATAAATTCTTACAACAGATAGTCACAAAATTACGATCCTGTCCGAGAGACACTACACACATCATACAGAGTTTATTCTTAATAGAATGGAAAAAATAATACGTCCTAGTAATAGCAAACGTCACATCACTATATATGGTTATAGAACACTTACAAGTATGTGAAGCAATTCAATATGCACTAGCCACTTATTCAGGATTGAAAAATTACCAAATTGAATATATAGTGAAATGTGTAGCCTTTATTCTCAGTCATAATTTCTTCTGGAGCAACAACCAGCACTACCTACAGATAGAGGGCACTGCTATGTGGACCAGATTTGCACCAAGCTACGCCAATTTGTTTATGGGAAAATGGGAATATGAATTTATCTGGACCAACAACCCATTTGGTACAAATCTAGTCGTATGGCAGCGCTACATAGATGACTGCATTTTTATCTGGAAAGGGGACATTTTAACACTTGAAACTTTTAAACAATATCTCAGTTTTAATCCTTATAATCTTAAATTCACTTTTAATCAATCTAAAGAAAAAATAGAATTTTTAGATTTGGAAATATATGTGAAAAACAGTAAGATAGAAACTAAAACTTTTAGAAAAACAGTTGCATGTAATAGCTTCATCCCGAACAACAGCTTCCATAAGAAAACCTGGCTAAACAATATACCGTTTAGCCAATTTAGAAGAATAAAATGCAATTGCTCGGAACCTGAAGTCTGTACCAAACAAATAGAGAAAATGAAACTCCAATTTCAAGCAAAAGGCTATTCTGAAGACATTTTAAATAAAGCAAGAATTAAGACCACAGAAATACCACGACAATAAATTTTAGAGACCAAACAGAAAACTCTCACAACTAACTCAGAAACTCCAGAATTCATAACAAGATTCAACAATCAATCACACAAGATAAAAAACATGCAACAGAAAAACTGGAATATCCTCAAAGGAGATCCCCAATGAAACAATTTATCCGTAAGAAATGCCCTTTTACTTTTAAATGTATTTTTATTCTTATTAGTTATGTATATATATTGAAAGATACCAATGTTAAACTTTCTATATAATTGTACCGATTTCTCTATAATTGTACCATTTTTAAATATGTTTTTTAACATGTTCTGCATTCAACAAGCAAGTACAAATTGTACCACAATGGGTTAACAATGCCAAAAGGACTTAGTCAGCTTTTTAAACCCAATAGCTGTACTTGCATGCCAGCCTCTGATGAAGTGAGAGATTACTCACGGAACGTGTAAGGACAGAACACTTTTCAGCACTTACCGCAAACTACTACTGAGTTGTATATGGAAGGCAGTACGGGAGATCAGTGACACACACACGGCACCATACAGTTTTTTCAACTACCGGCCGAACTGCAGAAAACTGCCCTAAAGCAATTAGCTTTTCCATCAACACTTGGTAAAATTCTGCAAATTGTGAATGCATTTTTATTTCAGCAATTTCATTAAAATTTTCTACTCAGTAAACACTATGGGTCTCCACTTTATTTCTTTGTAGAACGGAGGATAATTACATAACTTAAGATCACCATGTATGATCTTAGAGTACTATTATTTATAGGCAGTGTGCTGTACATATCATTGATACCACAACATTTGAAGAAGACATCACTGGTATTGTACTATATACAAATAGCTCGTTCAGTAGACAAACCACAGCTGGTCTGATAGCTGGAGCTAACTGATACTGGCTAACATTGCACAAACTGTATCATCACATTGCTTTGATACTTGTATCAAATAGAGACTATAATTATTAGAATCATTGGGACTTTTGCACATTGGTATTTTGACAGTATTGTATTAAACTTTATGAAATCTTATCAAGTTATATTTAACTTATTATATATTTTATTTCACTCATTTATGAGATACTGTTTTAACTCATAAAGGTATACATCATCAACCACTCCTGGATACTCATTAGATAACATCTAATACCACCCTCTCATTCTGCATTTGTGGGATTTTTTAGTGGAATCCCTGCTGTTTCCAAGTGAGTGGCATCTATAGACATACTAGCTACTCTAAATTTGAGACCTTCAATCTCAACTATAATCACACTGGCCAAAGTTAGCATTCATATTTGTTGTGTGTGTGAAAAATGCAAAAAAACCTAAATATAATGCTAATTTTGGTCAGTGTTTGTGACTAAGTGGCTACTAGAAAAGACTGGACATACCCCATTTGTCTACTTTTGCAAATGGTATGCCATCATTGGGGTAATTCTTATTCCTGGGCTACCATACAGTCTCAAAGGCAACATAACCAATCTGGCAAATTTCAATATGAAAAAAAGGAAATTCAAGCCTTATATTTGACTCAGTACATTTTGAAAACACCATAAAACCTGTACATGGGGGGTACTGTTATACTCGGGAGACTTCACTGAACACATTAGTGTTTAAAAATAGTAAAATGTATCAACAATATCATCAGTGACAGTACAGTTTGTGTGTGAAAAATGCAAAAAAATGCATTTTTACTGACAATATCATCGTTATAATATGTTTTACTGTTTTTAAACACTAATTTTTGTATTCAGCGAAGTCTCCTAAGTAAAACATTATCCCCATATTATATATATATATATATATATATATATATATATATATATAAAAATAATTTTGTTTATTATTTTTATTTATAACTATATATATATATAGATACATATATGTATTTATAACATCATTCTAAATGTATTTTGAATTTAATATATATGTATATTAATATCAAAATACAGTTAGAACAAATTAAAACTGGTATATAATTTTTTTTAATTAATTTTTATTATTTTTTTTTTTTTTAGTAACTTTTTAAAACTTTTTTACAGGCATGAGGGGGATTGCCTAAGAGCTCAGGCAGGCCCCCTGCAAACACTGCATAAGCTGTCTATTCCGGCCATGTGATCACAAGGACCCCACGATCACATGGCCGGGGATGGCTGGATCGGGCAGAGTGGGGCTGCATGAGCTCCCAGGCAGATCCCAGGATCGCGACCGATGACGTGGGATCGGCGGGGACCCGGTAAGTAGTAAGGACAGTGGGGACGTTCTATGCTGCCCACCGGCGTTTAGGACCGTCCCAAAAAGGACGAGATAGAACATCTGTCGTCCTTAAGGGGTTAAACTGTGTCCATCATTCATTTGGGAATGGATAGTGGTCCACCACTATTTACAAAATGTCATATAGAGTATTTCAAAATGTTTAATGCAACCACTTTGTCATGTATCTTAATCTAATATATTATTTTTATTTTTCCTTTTCAACATACTACTACAGCTATGACTTTCAAACACAGAGACTAAATCTTCAAGCTATCTTTTATGTAATCTGTCTTGTAATTATTTTATTTATAGAGATTTTCCAAAGGAGTGCAGGAAAAGAGTGAATAAGTAAACACAGGTTAATATAAAGAAGTTTAAACAATAGTTGTTTATCTTTACACAAGCCCTTTGTGCAAAAAACGTTAAACTTTAACAAATGTGGCATGGAAGTAAGCAAGGGCAAATGGGAAAAACAAAAATGGCTGGGGAGCTGACCCAAGTAAAACAATTCGTTTAAGAAAAAAAGCAGATCATTACTGGCTCAATGATCCTGGGACCAATTGGGCAGCAGGGATAGCAGAACACCTGTGATGACGCTAAGATCTCACCAGTTAATTTTCTCTACTAGAGATTTCATTCCTCCTCTAAGTCATGTGGAACTATGAACAACATGTGTTTGTGGAAGTGGCAGCATGATAAGCTAGGGCATAATCTTCAAACAATTCTGCAATAATTTTAGCCAATAATGTTAAATATCTAAATAAAGAGAGTAACCCCTACACTAAAAATTGGTAGTTAAAATTAACACAACAGGAGAAAGTTATCCAATTTCAAATGAATGCCCAAAGCCTCACAGACCAATAATACAAGATAACTTTTCTAGCAGTTCACCTTTCAAATATTATGTAGCTCAATATAAACATTATAGCTATTTTTTTTCACAAAATAAATGTATTTAAAGACAGACAATATCCTTAGTTTATATTACTATCTGAACTAAAAGTGCAAAATGTGGTTTCTGCATAAATAAACCTGGTAAATTATACATTAATGGAACATTTCACTGTGTCCTCTTTTTCATTTTACAAAAAGTGATAATTTAAATAGAAATTGACATTCATAACTTAACCTTAAAAACTATAAATTGTCTGCTTTATAAATTACAACCTCCCCACCCCCTCAGCCATTTATTTAGAGAGTCAGTCCTGCTACTTCCAGATTTGTTTAGCTCAGTGGAGCTAAACTCAAGAGGCAGGCTATTGCAAAGAACACCTGCCTTACAAAGACTTCTCATTGAGCTTCATTGGGAAGTCTGTGGTTGGACAGCCACAGGGAGCCTGGCTTTGATAGAAGAGGAGGACTGGCAAGCTGTATTTAGATGTACTCTGAATAAAAGAAAATATTGGGGTTATATCTAGTATTTTTTTTTTATTTTAGCAGTGAAGTGTCCCATTAACATCTCATATATTTCTGATGCTCATTTCCAAATAAGGATACAAATTAAGTAGTACTGTTCTTATGACTTTTATGAATGAAATGCAATTAAACTATATTTGAAAAACAAAATGGTCGCATTCAATAGGCCAGTACTTTCCAAAGTTAATCCAGTAACTTAAATTCAAAAAACAATTGTATTAAAGAGAAACATGTCTTTGTAATAGTTCATTATAAATTACAGTACATATTCACCTAAAATTTAAACATAAAGCAAACCAGTTTTCAAAAACATTCCAAAAACTTATGTCCAATGACAATCCCCATCATAATCCTAGGTAATTAGGAATTTACACTTTTGAGTAATGATGAAATATACAAATATATTCAAAATCCAAATTCAAATAACTTCTGTTTTTGTTGTTGTTGTTTTTTGCTAGATACACAGATATATCATTTAATCACTAATGTAAGAAAACAACCTTTGAAAGTACCCAGTCTCAATTTTCATTTCCTATCAGTTGAATATTCCTTAACTCCCCCTGTCTCCATTAGAGCCCCAGCTGTATCTTCCTTCCCTTGATTCACATCAGATCATGTTGAGTTCCTTCCTTTGTCCCCCAGGACGTACTTGAAAACTAGAGTAATCTGAATGTACCTTTCCTGGTTAAATACGTTGTTATTATTTTAATTATAATTTTATAAAGCTTCCTTTTACCTTCTGTACCAGTTCTTCTCTCATTCTATACAATTCTTACTCATTCTTACTCTTCTCTATTTCCGCTTCCCCTCTCCACATGATCACATTCCATGCTCTTCATTTTAGTTCCCCCTCCTTCAACTCGTCCTTTTGTCCCCAATCTTAAGAATTTGTGAAAGTTAGTCAACAGCCCTTTTGCCCTACCTTAACCACAGCTCTAAACACAGAAAAAAAAAGAGAATGACAAATGTAGTGAACTGTTAAGAATTATAAAATAATTAAATACATATACTATATTATTATATTTTGCAAATTATATACGAATACACTATATAAAATCAATTTGAATGAACACATTGCTTTACATTCCGTAATAAAAGAAAAAAAAATCAATACATCCTTCACGCAGTGTTATATCATCAGTGATCACAAAACCAACAAGAGTAGCAAAGCACTGCAATGAAGGACATTAGTGCAAAAGATATGCAAATGATATGCAAATGAGCTGTAATGATAAGTATACCCTTTCAATTAAACTCAGTTAAAAGGTAATTATCATTATTTTTATGCTTATTTTAAACCAGGCAAGGCATTGTATGTCTGCTTCCTGAATGTTCATGCTTGCCCTAAATAGATAAGGTGATATGGTTGCTTAACTGAATAAAATGCAATGCCTTCAGTACCCTAACCTTCTTTTGAACCAGAGAAAACAAATATAAAGAAATTCAGAACATTCTTTATTTAAGGAAAGTAATGGTATTTTAGCCATTAATTTAAAAATAGTCATCTTTCTGTACATCAGTAAACATAACCTCACATTTTTTGCTTTCCTTCACTTTCATATTTATTCATGCACAATGTTTTAACTTCAGGGGACATGTCAAGCACACATGTTATTAATTATGGACCTCAAGAACAAACTAAATAAATATCTCAATATACAGAGTACAGAAATCATAAATATAACCACCAATGTCAAGTACTCAAGTACAATGTCAAAAAACAACATACTTTAAACGTGAGATTAAATAAAAGGGAACAAGCTTTTTAATCAGTCACCCTATTTCTAAATAGGATGTAGATATCCAAATATAGTCAATAATATAACTTGTAACAAGAAAAAAATAGAAAAATGCTGATACAAAAAATGAATAGGCAGTTATTGGTAAAACACTCATAAACAAACAGCTCATATTGACATATAATTTCAAAACACGACCAACTTGTCTGTACATAAAGAAAAGAATTCAGTTGGAACTATGGTACTTTCCATGATGAAGTTTAAATAGTATAAAGTTTGAATTTTTTGTAATGTTTCTATGTATTGGAGAAACTTTTTCTGTAAATGCATCACACATCATCACATAAACATTCCACATCCAATGTGTTTTCATCATTTTCCAGTTGTAATGTCATCACCAATATGACATCAGTTAGCAAAAACAAATCACATTCGTAAGTATTTGCTTCCATTGTCCAGGCACAGTCACTAATGCAAACAATACTGTTACACAGTAAATCATCACACTGTGCAATTTTCACAATAAAATCTGTTTAAGCTTCATTTGGCATGGACAGACGATGTGATGAAGTCAGATTGTCTTGTTATGATGTATCAAGGCTTGAGAAGATGGGTAGAACTATTTTTTTTTGTTGGTTTGTTTTTTGCGAAACCACTTTAAAATGTTTAAATAAAAAAAGAGACGTTAGCCATAGATTTTTTTTGTACAGTAACTACCACTGGAGTAAGCTGAAGTCAGACTTAAACTAACCCTTTACATTGATAAATACTTACATTTTCTGCAATTAAACATTTTGGTAATTTATAACTTAACTCCATGGAAAGCAAACTAAATAGAAATACCAATGTTTCCATTAACCACTGGTGTAACTGGTTGAGTACTAGCATATATAAATAGTAACACAAGTGCTATTGTATTATTTTAACACAAAAATTGCAAACTACATGTTGCAGGTCATTGAATACTGTAGTTAATTTATGATATGATGCTAAAATATGCATCTATTAAGTGAACTGAAAATGCTTACGCAGACCATCACACAGACATACATATAAATCGATAGATTTTGCTTGCTATTTTCTAAAGAAAAAGAATATAAATACAATGATTTGGTGTTAGAATTAGAATGGCCTACTCATGTTAGTAGTTGATCAGTGTGTTTTTGGCATTTACTCATGAAATCTGAGATTTTGTCTAGGGAACATTGTTGAGCTTTGCTTTTGGGGCACAGTGTAAATATATGAAATCACCGTATCTGGTTCTTATAGACTGATATTAATATATGTAGTGACATTTAATTATGTCTTGGATTTAAGTAGCTGATCTAGTGAGGTGTTTATAGTTTAGATTGTTTCCCTTTCCCACATGGATGATCTTTTATTTATAATGACCTGATTACCAGACCTCACAACTCCAGGCATTGCAATAATATTGGATGCAGTTAAATGAGCACTCTAACATTTTAGAACAAGTATTTCTAATACATACTGATGATTTCGAGCAATCTAGGGCTTCTTCATACAATATCATTGGGGGCTTAGTGCAACAGCTGTGCTGCTCCAATCTGCATCCCGTCCTAGAGATGCACTATCCTAATGCCTCTCTATGGATTGCATCTGCATGCAGAGACACTGAATGTCTGCCCTGCAAATATTGCAGGACAATGCAAGAAACCGCTCTAAAGGCTACATGACTGACAGCCGCTAGAGGTGTCAGATGAATGTAAACACAGAAAAAAAAGTAAGCAAAATATGAAGGGAAGGAAGAAAATAGTATAATTAAAGGTTGATTGTTAACTTTCATGAGATAGACGTTTGAAGCCCCTGGCTTAATGTAATTTTAAGCTTTCATTTCAAAATTATAGTGTTATGTCATATATAAAGAAAGTGTGTGCATATAAATATCTGTCAAGATTTTTAGAGACAAATCAGTGAGATCTTATCATAGACATACATTAATCCTAAAATAAAATGGGTGGTGAGAAACACTTGCGATGTGAGAAAGCCATTATGCAGAATGGAAACATAGCCACTGCTGCAAGTATTAGCAATCTCCTTCAAAGGGAAGTGCAGCTGATTAATCAAGTTGATATTATCCAAACTGATTAAACAATGAGACGTCATGGGGTTTTGCTGTCTGTCATGAAGAGTGCTCATCATAACTTATAATGCAAAATCCCATTGCATCTCCCTTGGGGGTAAACTACCTTTTAATTTTTTCTCTTTCTAAAGATTAATTTTATTGTTGCACAACCTTTATTAGAAGAACAGTAAACTAATCATTATACATTTTCAATTTGACCTTTTATGCCGTGTGTAAAGGAGTGTTTGGTTTTCAAACAATAGAGTTCTTGCTTTTTCTTGATGGTGATCATTCTTGTTCACCACAGAGTAACACCGTATAAAAAAAATGATTATTTATGGAAATACCTATATATATTTATATATATATATATTATTATTTTTTTCCCCTAAAAGAGTGCACTAGAAGGACTTGATGAGCAGTGATGTCCCGAACGGTTCGCTGGCGAATAGTTCCCGGTGAACATCGCTTGTATGCGCTGTTCGGTCCGCCCCCTATTCGTCATCATTGAGTAAACTTTGACCCTGTACCTCACAGTCAGCAGACACATTCCTGCCAATCAGCAGCAAACCCTCCCTCCCGCCTCCTGGACAGCATCCATTTTACATTCATTGTGAAGCTGCATTCTTAGTGAGAGGAGGGACAGTGTAGCTGCTGCTGATTTGATAGGGGAATTGATAGCTAGGTCCACTACAGTCCTGAAGGACTCATCTGATCTCTGCTGTAAGGACAGCACCCCAAAAACATTAGTCTGCTTTTTTTTTTCTGTGTAATGTAATTGCAGTTGCCTGCCTGCCTGTGTGTCAGGCTCACAGCATATACTGTGCCCACTTGCTCAGTGCCACCACTCACTCACTGGTGTCACAATAGCTTGCATTTAAAAAAACAAAACAAAAACTTTTTGGACTGTAATATAATAGCAGTCAGTTTCCTTCACGAGTGTGCGTTTCAGGGCCTGCCCAGTGCCACCACTCACTCACTGGTGTCCCAATAGCTTGCATTTAAAAAAAACAAAACTTTTTGGACTGTAATATAGCAGTCAGTTTCCTTCACACGTGTGCGTTTCAGGGCCTGCCAGAGCACAGTGTCACACCAGTGCAACTCATATCTGATGTAACAGTAGTGTACATTTAAAAAAAAAAAAAAAAAAATTTGACTGTAATAGATTAAATAGCAGTTAGTTGTCTGCCAGCGTGTGTCAGGCTCACAGCGTATACTGTGCCCACTTGCCCAGTGCCACCACTCATATCCGGTGTCACAATAGCTTGCATTTAACAAAAAAAACCTTTTTGGACTGTAATATAATAGCAGTCAGTTTCCATCACACGTGTGCGTTTCAGGGCGGCCAGGGCACAGTGTTACACCAGTGCAACTCATATCTGGTGTAACAGTAGTGTACATTTAAAAAAAAAAAATTGGACTGTAATAGATTGAATAGCAGTTAGTTGTCTGCCAGCGTGTGTGTCAGGCTCACAGCGTATACTGGTCCACTCATATCTGTTGTCACAATAGCTTGCATGCATAGTACCACTAATCAAAAAAAAATGACAGGCAGAGGCAGGGCACCCCGCAGGAGCCGTCGTGGTCGTGGTGCTGTGATTCCCTTTGGCCCTAGAATAATGCCCAGTGTTCAGAGGCCACGTACCCTGAACTCGAAAAGTTCTGAGGACATAGTTGACTGGCTAACACAGGACACCCAATCTTCTACAGCTTCTGCTCGGAACCTTGACGCACCATCCTCCTCCAGCTTAGCTTCGGGCACCTCTCAAGTTTCCACTCGCCCGCCTGCCGCCACCACCAACACTAGCACCACAGCAGCTTCACTTGGTATGTCTGTTATTTACACATCAGTTGGAAGAAATTAGTGAGGCGCAACCATTATTGCCAGAGGATGTAGATAACAGGCATATGTCTCAGTCAGGCAGCATTACACACATGGACGTACGGTGTGATGATGATGATGATGATGATGATGATGTAGTACCCGCTGCTGCTTCCTTTGCTGAGTTGTCAGATACAAGTGAAGCGGTTGATGATGACGATGCGTCCGTGGATGTCACGTGGGTGCCCGCTAGAAGAGAAGAAGAACCGGGGGAAAGTTCAGATGGGGAGACAGAGAGAAGGACGAGTTGGAAGCAGGGGGAGGTCATCGCAAGGAGCTAGTGGCACAGTCAGACAGCATGCATCGACACCCGGGGTCAGCCAGACAGCACGCCAATCAACGCATGGTGTTGCCACCACCAAAATGCCATTGCAGAGCTCAGCAGTGTGGCATTTTTTTTGTGTGTGTCTGTCTCTGACAACAGCGATGCCATCTGCAACCTGTGCCAAAAGAAAGTCCAAAAAAAAGAGTCGTGGGAAGTCCAACACCCACCTAGGTACAACTGCTTTGCGAAGGCACATGATCGCACATCACAAACGCCTATGGGATCAACACATGAGTACAAGCAGCACACAAACTCAAAGCCGCCATCCTCCTCCTGGTCCAGCATCTTCAGCCACGTTAACCACTGCTGTCCCCCTTGCCCCCTCTCAACCATCCGCCCCTCCGTCTCTCGCCTTGAGCAGTTCCTGCTCATCTGACCACAGTCAGGTGTCTGTCAAGGACATGTTTGAGCGTAAGAAGCCAATGTCACAAAGTCACCCCCTTGCCCGGCGTCTAAAAGCTGGCTTGACTGAACTCTTAGCCCGCCAGCTTTTACCATACAAGCTGGTGGAGTCTGAGGTGTTCAAAAAATTTTTAGCTATTGGGACACCGCAGTGGAAGGTACCCGGTCGAAATTTCCTTGCACAAAAGGCAATCCCCAACCTGTACCCAATTGTGCAAAAGGAAGTAATGGCATGTCTGGCACACAGTGTTGGGGCAAGGGTCCATCTGACCACTGATACCTGGTCTGCAAAGCATGGTCAGGGCAGGTATATCACCTACACCGCGCATTGGGTAAACCTGCTGACGGCTGCCAAGCATGGAATGCGTGGCTCTGCAGAGGAGTTGGTGACACCGCCACGACTTGCAGGCAGGCCTGCTGCCACCTCCTCTACTCCTCCTACTCCATCCTCTTCCATAACCTCCTCGGCTGAGTCCTCTTCTGCTGCTGTGTCTTGCTCCACATCAACGGCACCTCCTCAGCTCCCCAGGTACTATTCCACATCCCGGATACGGCAGTGTCACGCTGTCTTGGGGTTGACTTGCCTGAAAGCAGAGAGTCACACCGGACCAGCACTCCTGTCCGCCCTGAATGCACAGGTGGATCAGTGGCTGACTCCGCACCAACTGGAGATCGGCAAAGTGGTTTGTGACAACGGAAGAAATTTGTTGGCGGCATTGCATTTGGGCAAGTTGACACATGTGCCGTGCATGGCACTTGTGTGTAATCTAATCGTACAACGCTTTGTGCATAAGTACCCAGGCTTACAGGACTTCTTGAAGCAGGCCAGGAAGGTGTGTGGCCATTTCAGGCGTTCCTACACGGCCATGGCGCACTTTTCAGATATCCAGCGGCAAAAAAACATGTCAGTGAGGCGTTTGATTTGCGACAGTCCGACACATTGGAATTCAACACTCCTAATGTTCGACCGCCTGCTCCAACAAGAAAAGGCCGTATTTGTATGACCGGGGTGCTAGGACAGCCTCTGCGTAGCTGGGAATTTTTTTGCCATGTTACTGGACGCTCATGCGCAATGCCTGTAGGCTCATGCGTACTTTTGAGGAGGTGACAAATCTAGTCAATCGCACTGAAGGCACCATCAGTGACATCATACCATTTGTTTTCTTCCTGGAGAGTGCCCTGCGAAGAGTGCTGGATCAGGCCGTAGATGAGCGTGAAGAGGAAGAGGAAGAGGAAGAGTTGTGGTCACCATCACCACCAGAAACAGCCTTATCAGCATCGCTTGCTGGACCTGCGGCAACACTGGAAGAGGATTGTGAGGAAGAGGAGTCAGAGGAAAAATGTGGCTTTGAGGAGGAGGAGGAAGACCAAGCACAACAGGCATCCCAGTGTGCTCATTGTCACCTATCTGGTACCCGTGGTGTTGTACGTGGCTGGGGGGAAGAACATACCTTCAGTGAGATCACTGAGGATGAGGAACAGGACATGAGTAGCTCGGCATCCAACCTTGTGCAAATGGGGTCTTTCATGCTGTCGTGCCTGTCGAGGGACCCTCGTATAAAAAGGCTGAAGGAGAATGACCTGTACTGGGTGTCCACGCTACTAGACCCCCGGTATAAGCAGAAAGTGCCTGAAATGTTATCGAATTACGGCAAGTCGGAAAGGATGCTGCAGTTCCAAAATCAATTAAAAAGTATGCTTTACACAGCATATTAGGGTGATGTCATAGCACAACGGGAATCTAACAGGGGAAGAGGTGAAAGTAATCCTCCTCCTCCCACGACCACGCCGGCAAGGACAGAACGCTTTACAGACGTGTTGTTGATGGAGGACATGCGGAGCTTTTTAAGTCCTACACATCGCCACAGCCCTTCGGGGTCCACCCTCAGAGAACGACTCGACCGACAGGTAGCAGACTACCTCGCCTTAACTGCAGATATCGACACTCTGAGGAGCGATGAACCCCTTGACTACTGGGTGTGCAGGCTTGACCTGTGGCCTGAGCTATCCCAATTTGTGATAGAACTTCTGGCCTGCCCCGCTTCAAGTGTCCTGTCAGAAAGGACCTTCAGTGCAGCAGGAGGTAGTGTCACTGAGAAGAGAAGTCGCCTAGGTCAAAAAAGTCTAGATTACCTCACCTTTATTAAGATGAATGAGGGATGGATCCCGAAGGGACTGACAGTGGGCGATACATTCAACTAAAAAAGGCCCGATGAGGGGGCGTAACAGGGTGTCGCGGCTGCCGGCCCGCCGCGTGATATTTAAATCCCTAGCTCACCCCAGTACCTTGCCCTGTTGTGGTTTCCTGTTCCTAGTTTTCTGAGAGTGCTTTATCATTGTGAATCTGATTTCCTGGTATCCTGATCTTGGCTTTTCCCTGGTTATTCTGAATTCTGGTTTCCTGACTTGGCTTGTGTAAACGGTATTGTGTATTTTCTGGCTTCCTTGACCTCGGCTTTCCCTTTGACCATTCTCTGTCTCTAGCATATTAGTCCGGCCATTCTAAGGTCCGGTTTACGCGCTGTCCTTTTATTTTCCTTTTTTTGCCTATGTATATGTTTACATAGTTTCTGCGTGCTGGACCACACTAGTAGTCGTGACATTGGGAATAAACTGATAAGAATAGTACTACTTAACACACCACTCCTATCTGGTGGAACATTAGATTGCATGCGCAGTGCCCCAAATTTGAAGAAGGAGGACCGACCTAGCATCTTTTTCCATCTTCCGGTTCCTAAAATCGATGCCATATACACGTCCCCTGATAGGGGACGTAACAGGGATTAAACTGATAAGAATAGTACTACTTAACACACCACTCCTATCTGGTGGCACATTAGATTGCACGCGCAGTGCCCCAAATTTGAAGTAGGAGGACCGACCAAGCATCTTTTTCCATTTCCCGGTTCCTAAAATCGATGCCATATACACGTCCCCTGACAGGCGTCCCAGGGGGCTTGTTGTCACCTTTTGGGGACCCTTGGTGTTGTACGTGGCTGGGTGGAGGAAGAGACCTTCAATGACATCAGTGAGGACAAGGAACGGGACATGGCTAGCTTGGTATCCAACCTTGTGCAAATGGGGAGTTTGCGGTTGTGCAAATGGACTGTTTGCGGTTGTTTGCGGTGCGTTAAACATGGAGTTTGGTCTGTCACTGTGAAGCGGGCGTAACCCTTACACTACCTGATCGATACAACATCATACCTGATGTTTTAAAGCACATTATTCCAAACAATTTAGGAATGTTAGGTGATTTATGCCCTTTATGGATTAAAACCAGACTCTGCATCAACTATGTAATTTTCCATGGGAGTTTTGCCATGGATCCCCCTCCGGCATGCCACAGTCCAGGTGTTAGTCCCCTTGAAGCAACTTTTCCATCACTATTGTGGCCAGACAGAGTCCCTGTGGGTTTTAAAATTCGCCTGCCTATTGAAGTCTATGGCGGTTCGCCCGTTCGCATTTGCCATTCGTGAACCGAAAATTTTATGTTCGTGACATCACTATTGATAAGTTTCAAAGATGTGCTTTATTCAGTTTACAAATATCATACAATGTTGACGTTTCAGTCCACCTGGACTTTTTTCAAGATAATTTGCAAAGGTAAAACAATCGTTTAAATACTGTGCTAGAACAATCGTTTAAATACTGTGCTAGAAAAGTACCGCATGGAGAAATGCTCTGCAGTCTTTATGTTGAAGCCCTGTACTCCTCCATACCTCACTCTAGTGGCATAGATCATGCTGGATACTTTTTAAAAATGAGGGGTCCAGAGCATAGTAACCATACAATCTTTGTCCTATACTTATTGCGTTTTATAATGACTCATAACATTTTCCTTTTCCAAAACAAGAACTATCACCAGGTGCAGGGGACAGCTATGGGTATGTATTGTGCCCCAGCATACGCTAACCAGCACCTGGGCTGGTGAGAAAGTGAAATTGTTTACTCAGAGCCCCTTAAAGTTTACACAGATCATGTCTACTTATGGAGGAGGTACATAGATGATGTCCCCTGTTGTCTGGACAGGCACCAAGGAACTCTTCACTAAATTTGAGGGAGCCCTGAATGTGAACTATCTCAAATTTACTATGGCGTTCAGTACTCCATCACTTAATTTCTTGGATTGCACACTTACGATGTCCGGGAATTTTGAGATTAACACTACTCTGTACCATAATCCAACCTCGACAAACAATATGCTCAGATGGGAAAGTTATCAACCCACTCCCCTTAAGAGGGGTATCCCAGTAGGACAATACTTGAGATTGAGGAGAAACTGTTCCTCCACTGAGGATTTTCAGTGCAAGGCCTCTGAGCTAAGACAGAGGTTTAGGGAAAGAGGGTATCCAAACAGGTGCCTGAAACAAGCATACCAGAGAGCACTACGCTGTGACTGTGGAACTCTGCTAGACAATAAAACTAAGCAAGAATCCACTAAACTAATTAGATGTATGGCGAATTACGATGCGGGTTGGGAGGAGGCTAAAAGAACATTGGGGAGATTCTCACCACCCCTGACACAGGACCCACATCTGACCGACATGATTTTTCCCAGGGTCTCTATTACAGCCAGAAGGGGCAGAAACCTTAAGGAGATTTTGGTACCTAGCTATCTATCCACATCTAAGACAACTAAAAGCTATTGGATCACAGTACATGGCACATATTAATGTGGGCGATGTGTGGCATGTCGCTACATGGCAAAAGGGTCCAAGATACTGACTGATTCCACAGGCACTGTTAAGATCCCAATAAAGCAGTTTTTCAACTGCAACACCTCAGGTGTGATCTACCTTCTGACATGCAAATGCGGCATAAAGTATGTGGGCAAGACCATGCACCTTTTTAAAAGACGCGTAATGGAACACATCCACTCAGTGACTTCCAATAAAGACACTTCGGCCACCAGGCATGTCAGACTTCATCATAATGACTCACTAAGATGTATAAAATTTGCGGGCATAGAAAAAATCCAAATGGGTAAAAGGGGTGGAGATTTGGACCAAACCCTTAAAAAAACGGAATGTTTCTGGATCCATAAATTTGACACCATGTCACCTAAAGGACTAAATGAGGGTTTTACATTTACCCCATTTATTGATCCATAGAAGCAGAAACACTTGTAAATATGTTGGTTTTGCATTTAATAATTTATGTATTTTATTCTTTATCTTTTCAGCAACACATAGTAATTTTTATTACATAAGCCAATAAGAATGCACTGACTTGAGTTACAGAATGAGATATAGGACATTGGGACCATATAGAGGACTACTATATAATTTTATATATATTCATGTATGCCAATATATTTATTTTTCTAACCTCTTCTATATCATTTGGGTTAATAGGATATGTCATCTTAAAAATAACTGTTTAGTGGCTGCTGATACAATAGCTAATGTTATGATCAATGTAATACAATTTTAGTCACTACGAATTTTAAATAGACACTATCCATTCATGTCTATTCTGATTGATAAAGGCAGAGAATACTTTCACCCATCACCTATAGATTACGTTAGGAACATATGTTCATTCATAATAGATCGAACAACTAATATTAATCTGTCCGAGGTTATATATATATATATATTAGTATTCCTTTATCAGTGGCATTTAAGCCACTTACAGGGTTACATCCCGAGGAATTACTGTAGAACTTATGTAGAAATTACTGTAGAAATTATGGTTAGACACTGCCACTGGACCAATGGGTGGCACCATCATGACGTATTCCCCATGCACGGACTATTAGGTCCGCCCACTGATACGCCCAAGGGGCGGGTCTTGACAAGGGAGGGGATCGACGAGCCTTCAGTGCACAGACCATTTTTGATTAAGGCGCGTGTTTGAGTGCCCACCGCAACTGATTGGTCTTCGGCAATATATCTCATTATATAAATAGCTATACAGTTCAGTACAGCATTACCTTTGACAAAGGAGCTTTAGCAGCGCCGAAACGTGCGTTTTGTTTCATGCTTCTTTAATCTTAAATTTCACTGCACTGTTTGGAGTGCACAGGGTGTGGAGTGATGGATAGGAGATTCATCATAGCTGATCAGTAGTCATGGCTATTTAAGCGGGGAAATCTTTAGGGTCTATTTTCAGGTTTTTTAGTTAAGGTTGCTGGCTCTATTATTAGGAAGTGTACAGCAACAGTCAGTTAGAATTTGGAACTACCTATTGCTCACTACATAGCATTCAAGTAGCTCTCTATATTAACTCCTGTATACCTATAGGTGGGCTATATGTGTCTATTATCTTTAGAATTATGAAGTTATTCATTGAGTGAAGATTAGTGATGCCCCGAACGGTTCGCCGGCAAACAGTTC
>OW240912.1:275576156-275598494 GCA_933207985.1 Pelobates cultripes
TGTTTTAAAACCACTGCATTCATTTAGTCAGCTATTCTTTTGCAGTTAGTTTTCTCCATTCAATCCCATTGTAGTCAAGTAAAAAGAATAGAGCAATGTGACCAAACAGAACTTATACTGTAAATAGGGTGTCTTCATTACATTAAAGGAACACCATAGGGTCAGGAATACAAACATGTATTCCTAACCATATAGTGTTAAAAAACACTATTTAGGTTCCCTTCCCCCCTTGCCCTCCTTACATAGGGTTAGACCTCTGCCGGTGCTGGCCCGCCCACGCTACGCATCTTTGGCTGAAATCATCAGAATTGATTATCTCAGCCAAGTTAATGCTTTCCCATAAGAAAGCACTTGTAGGCTATTGCGCATGCACTGTAAAATGCCACACTGGCAAATCAGCATCTCATGATAGAGATGCATCTCCAAGGGGAAAGTTCAGCTCCTCCATGCAGAGTGTGGTGATGTTGAGTGTGTAGCAGTCTGGGTGATTGCCACTGAAAATGTCCCCAGGGAGCAATGTAAACACTGTGTTTTCTCTAATTTACTTATTTATTTGGTGTTTGTTTTGGGGGGTTTTCTTCTCTTCAATTTTTTTATTTGATTTGTCAGATAGGTTAAGGATAGGGTTTTGATAGGGTGAGGAGTAGACAATGTTTGTTACTGAGATGATTGTAGGTTTAGGGTAGGGAGAGCTTTTAGGGTAAGGTGAGGGACAGCCCAGTTCTTCCTGCCTACTATTCTCTCACTATACATAATTATGTTTTAGATGTCTGTTCTCCCCCCTTTTTGTTTTTTATTTATTTATTTCTCTCTGGAAGTGGAGGTGGTGTGAAATTTTATTTAATTTGCTATTTTTCAAGTGTTACAAGATTGGAAAGAGTTTAGTACATTCAGAAGAATTTCATGCAATTCAGACATTCGGATGCTTACGAATGTCCGAAGTGCTGAAGTTCCGTAGTTCGGAAGTGCCGAACTGAATGACATTGGTCTGAATTGCCGAAGTGCTTTGGATTTCTGAAAAGTGGAAAAAAAGTGGTTGTGGTGGCAGTTCTGGCACTGGGAGCTCTATAGATGTGTAAGTGGTTGTGGTGGCAGTATGGGCACTGAGACCCCTATAGATGTGTTAGTGGTTGTGGTGGCAGTTCTGGCACTGGGAACCCTGTAGATGTGTAAGTGGTTGTAGTGGTGGTCGGGCACTGGGAGCCCTATAGATGTGTAAGTGATTGTGGTGGCAATCCTGGCACTGAGAATCATACAGATGTGTAAATGGTTGTGGTGGCAGTCCGTGCCATGGGAGCCCTATAGATGTGTAAGTGGTTGTGGTGGCAATCCTGGCACTGGGAGCCCTACAGATGTGTAAGTGGTTGTGGTGGCAGTCTGGGCACCGGGAGCCCTATAGATGTGTAAGTGGTTGTGGTGGCAGTCCGGACACTGGGAGCCCTATAAATATGTACAGTGGTTGTTTTCCTATAGATATGTAAGTGGTTGTGGTGGCAATCGTGGTACTTGGATCCCTACAGATGTGTAAGTGGTTGTGGTGGCAGTCCAGGCACTTAGAGCCCCCTGCATATTACTCTACTGAAGTTCCGAATTGCCAAAGATCTGAATGCCATTGGACCGAATTGCCAAAGCAGACAAATTTTTTTACTTCCTCTGAATTTCCGAACTGAACCAAATTTTTTGCCCATGTACATCCCTAAAAGAGTTCTCTTCTACAAATTGTATGATTGCAAAATATGTACAAATGTTTTGTTAATGTAATCTTTCATCTGAAAGTGTTCATTTAAATTGGCCTGGGTGGCTCATGTCTAAAATACAATTCAACTTTTTAGCCATAGTGTGTATTGGTAAACAGAGCTGGGAAGACAGTTTTTTACGTGGATTATCACAGGTAGTGATATAGAAAGAGGGAAATATTCTTACTCATAAAAAGTTAATAAGTATTTTAGTTATGTATTGTCCAATATACTTGTTATAATCATTATGAGTATGATAAAATGTTTGTTATGTTTTAATTTGAGCTACATAATATTTTATGACTGCTTAACATTATTTGCGTTAAGGAATAAAACTGGGGGTTCTTTAGATGTAATAAAAAATAATCTCCTTTTTGAATGCTGTATAAATAATCAGAATATTAGATTCATAGTAAAGCCTCACATACTTATCTAAAATCATAGTGCAGGGGTAGGCAACCTTTGGCACTCCAGATGTTGTGGACTACATCTCCCACAATGTTTTTACACCCATAATGCTGGCAAAGCATCATGGGAGGTGTAGTCCAAAACACCTGGAATGCCAAAGGTTGCCTTTTCCTATCATAATGCTTCTAAACAATGCTTCTATACAAATACTATTAAGGTTATCATCAGTAAACAGGTTACACTATATTAAAATAATTATAATTGGGGTTTTTTTTCTACTGAACCTTGAAATGTCACAGGGTGATTTTTTTTATGTGATAGCCATAGCATTATTGAATTATTTCTTATGGTTCAAGACAGGATCGAATGCAAAACAACATTTTGAAAGACGGATGGATCAATCATCTTGGAAAAATACTCAAGGATGAAACTCACTTAGAGCAAATTGGTTGGAAAGTCACCTATTCCAATCAACTCCCACTGCCTTTTTGACAGCAACTGGAAAAAAAAACAGGCAACTTGCTATTGTAATTAAGCCATGTATGTTTTTATTTTCTTAGCAACCTAGTAGAAATTATATTCAAAACCATATGACTAGGCAGATCCCTGCACTTAGGTGGCTTTCTGGTGAAGAGTTTTAATTAGGAGGACTCCATTTACAGTGCAAATGCAAAACCTTAAAGGGACACTATAGGCACCCAGAAAACTGCATCTAATTGAAGTGGTCTGGGTACAGTGTCACTATTCCCCTTAGCCCTGGAAAGTAAAACATTGCAGTTTTACCAGAAAGCCACTAGAGGTGTTTCCTGGATTTTACCGGACTTTAGATCACCTAACTGACGCTGGATGTTCTGACACTCTGCATGAGGACATCCAGTGTCAATAATAACCTCCTATGGGGAAAGACTAATGCACTCACGTCGCTAGCCACCCATGTGCATTGGCCCCCCTGTCCGATGATGTAAGAGGAGGAAGAGCGCTGCCCCACCACTGACATCGGCACTGGAATCAGTTAAATGAATAAAGAGTTTTTAACCCTTTATTGACTGGGGGCAAAAATGGAGAGGGGAGGCCGAGTGAACTATTATGCTAAGAATACAGTTTAGTATTCCTAACACTATAGTATCCCTTTAACTGACAACTCATGATCATATGTGATGCATATTTAATATTTAAGTATGCATTGTTTAGAGTAAACAATGTGTGTGTTAGTGATTGTGTCTCACAATACTATTCAGGGTCTCCACTTCATAGGTGTCAGAAATTAAATACATTATTACTTAGTTTGCTTTCTTGTTTTTGCCAATTACCATATTAAAAATCGATTGCCAGAGTTTAGCATATGTCAGTGAATCCAGTTCCCCAAATTTAAAGGAATCTGAAAAACAACGCATTAACAGTATTGAACAAACTCTGCTAAAATGTTTGGATTTGCTTCCTTCATTTTTTCTTCTATAATATTTTATTGTGATAAATTTATAATTGTATCTAATAAAAATACGTATCTAGATTCTGTCAAGCACAGATTGCAATAATAGTCAATGAATAATTCCCACTGCATGTTTTAATTCTAGATTCCAGTGTCATTCTTACATTCGGCAGAACCTACATATACATTGTATTCGAGCCCTTCTGTTGCATCTGTGTTTTACAAAAGGCAAACGATTAATCATAGCATTCTAGAACTGAGATACTGTTAAAGCAAACCCCAATCTAGAATCTAATAGTTATGATTTAAATACCAATATTGATATTCACTATACAGCAACATTCAAACTTTACATTTTACATTTAAGAAAGTTTCCTATATGATAAATAACTAACAGCACACATGAGCATTTACTGCATCTTAATAATATGTAGTTTTTTTTACTTTGCAGCTAAGGCTGGTAAAACAAACAACATACAACAAAGGTTTTTCACATTTCAAAAATAGTAAATATAATTTTGGTCAATGTACTGTCTTTCATTTTCCAGGTTCTTTACAAAGAACGTAGAGCGCTAGGGGAATATTTGGCTAGCCTTTCTTTCATTCATGCTTGATGTTTTTTAAAGAGCAATTTGTCCCTGCATGCACTATGTTACAATTATTGTGTAACGTCCTAATCAGTTTTTGTTTTTTGTTTTTTGGGGATTGAAAAGTGTCACAAAGTGTGATTCAATGAAAAAGGACCCTGAATGTAAATTTATCCTGGTATAAAATTCAGATCAATTCTAAAGCATTAATCAGTTATTTAATTCATTATTTAGATATAAAAGAGGCCAGGGGACAATTTTTGTTCTGATCAAACTGCTCTGTTCCTTTCTGTGGGGATCTCATTTTGTGCCACTGTACACGAACAAAACTCATAAAGTACCCATGCTGTTTGTTACCTCAATAGCAAAAGAAAGAAAAACAAAGAACCATTCTAATGCAGAAGAAGTAATATTCCCCTTTTATGTGATTTTGCAGTTCTGCAATTAAAAAAATAAGAATGGTAAATTGAAGACGGCTGAAAATGGGAATAGAATTTCAGGCGGGGGGCACAGAATTGGGGAAGGGGAAAATGGAAAGATAGAAAAAAAGGAGATTTATAAAAAACTAAAACTTTTTAGGAATGCTTACATCTGTCTAAATGACTATGGTTGCAAAGCAAATACAATTTACAGTATATTTGAAATACATTAATATGCTGTATTATTACAACAATATAACTTTATAATAGTTCATTGATTATATAAGAAGCAGCCTTCATAATTGGAGACGCATATATTATATAATGGTTCATACAAGGAAGACATATACAAAATAACAAATTGGAGATATAATTTGATCAAGATGCTGGGGGTGTCAAAGTTTTCTTACAAGAAATTACTGCACCAAAATGTAACCAAATATATTTTATTTTTCAGTATATAAAAAAAAAAAACATCTGACTATCAACCAAAAACGAATCTGTATAAAATGTCACATATGTTAATTAATTGAAATATTTATATTTAAATCTAAATTTAGTATTATTTATAAAAACAAATGTAAAAATGGAGTAAAAAATGTATGGAATTTATCATATTTATGTTTTAACATATCAATGCTTTTTTATTACTTGAAATATATATATATTTTTTATATGTTCTTTATTTTTATAAATTCGAGTGTAGTAGTCGTGTGCATGCACAAATAGCACGGCCGGGATGACCCTAGTTCGCCAATTCTAAAGATGGCGATCGGGTCTTTTTTGCAGCCATACATGCATGCGCACAGTCTAAAAGGTGCAAGGCGCGAAAATTTTAAACTGAAGCTTTGAGCTTTTATAGATTGTCAGTTTTCTCTGCACTGCAAGATCCGATTTTGATGCGGTTTTCTTCTCTGAATTCCAGAAATTCAGCCTGCTGCAGGTAAGAGAAGCATTTTGCTTCCCAATATGAAACAATTTATATTGCATAAATTATGGAATTAAAGCAATCCTTATCCTTAGCCCATTTGACCATTCTCCTCTATCCGCCAAGCCATCTGCAATAGGTCATAGGTGAGTAATACTTTTTTATTTATTGGAAATACTACTAAAGAGTGCACAGAGGGTACAGTCTTTTTTTGACTTCTGTCTTTACAGCCCTCAAGATCGGTCGGGCCCTAGATTTCCATCACGGAGAAGGGAGAAGCCGGCGGCCTGCCCAGGCGATGGTGCAAAGCCTTTGGAGAATTGCAGGTTCTGCAGGAAATGGTTAGCCCTACTTGCGGGTGAATCCGAACAACATCAGGCACCCCAGGCCTCAACCTCTGCACAAGATATTGCCACTTGGATAAAACAGGCAGTGGCAGAAGGAATGGCCAAATCTACTAGAGGCAAAAGACCCAGACAAGATTCCTTCCAGATGGGGTCAGAATCATCAGAGGAAGGAGGCATTAGAGATGCCTGGGAGATGGAACAGATTTCCTCCAGTGAAGAGGAAGCCTCCAATAGTCAATGCCACTTGGATGCTAGAGCCGTGGAGCATCTAATCTCCTTGGTCAGGAAAACACTGGAGATTCCAGAGGAGGTACAAGAATCATCTGCATAAGACAGATTTTTGGGGGATCTGAGCTGCAAAAGAGTCTTGTTTCCTGTACATAGATCTATTTAAGGAGCTTATGAAGACTGAATGGGTCACTCCAGAGAAAACATTCTCCTTGCAATTACGCCTCCTAAAGCTATACCCAATCAATGAGAGTGACTCAAAACTTTGGATTTCCAATTCTAAGGTAGATGCACCAGTTATCAAGGTGGCCAAGCACTCCACTCTACCTATTGATAGTAATGCTTCTCTTAGGCATCCTATGGACAAGAGAATTGACGTCAACCTTTCAAAGTTGTTCGTCACAGCGGGCTTAGGCTGTCATCCAGCAGTAGCTATTTCAGCCATGTCAAGGGCCATGAAAGTATGGGTGATGGATATCAAAGAAGACCTGGATAGAGGTGTTTGAAGACACCACATCTCGGAATCACTAAAGGAAGTGAAATTGGCCAGTGAATGGCTTTCGGAGGCCTCTACAGACCTTATTAGGGTACTTTCTAAATCTACGGGATATTCGGTATCTGCAAGAAGAGCCCTATTGTTAAGATCTTGGGGAGCTGACATTGCATCTAAACACAATTTATGTGCCTTTCCTTTTCTAGGGGATGTTCTGTTTGGCAAACACTTGGAAGACGCCATTAGGAGGGCAGCGGATGCAAAGCAGGTCTTTCTGCCTCAAGACAAGAGACCAAGGAAACCTCTTCCAGACCTACTCTAATTCCTATAGGGAGAGTAAGGCTTACCGACCAGGTAGAGAATATGCTAGACACAATACCTGGAGAAGCGGTCAGTCAGAAGGTCCATTGTTCAGCTATATCTGCCATTTCTGGGATCAAATGGGCTGAAGATCCATTGGTGATTCATTTTTTTAAAGCAGACATCAGAATCAGACCTCACATCCGTTCCATTACGGCCCCTTGGAACCTTCCTTTGGTTTTACATTCTCTTACAGATTCTCAGTTTGAGCCTTTGGAGGATATCTCAATCACCATGCTTTCTCACAAGACTTTACTCCTTCTGACATTAGTATCAGCTAGGAGAATTGCTGATATTAAAGCCCTCTCGGTTGACAAACCTTACATAGCCTTCCTTCATGACTGTGTAATTCTTCGTCAAAGACCAGAATTCCTACCTAAGGTAGTAACATCCTTTCATTTGAACCAGGAAATTATCCTACCGGATTACCTTCCTGATTCAGCTTCTCCTGCGGAAGAAAGGTGTCACAAACTAGATCTCAAACGATGTTTATCATCATACATTCAACGTACTGCTGATTGGAGGAAGTCCAAACAGTTGTTTATCATTCCCTGGGGAACTCGTAAGGGTGAAGGCCCTTCAACTGCTACTCTCTGTTCATGGATCATCACAGCTATTACTAGAGCGTATAGGCCTCAAGGGGTTCCTGTGCCCAAGGGATCAGAGCACACTCTACGAGGTCAATTTCTACTTCATGGGCTGCAGTAGCTGGCGTTCAGAGAGCATTTGTAAGGCAGCTAATTGGTCTTCACTCAGAACCTTCATTCGCCATTATAGATTGGATGTTGCCACATCGGCTGAATCACAATTTGGTCTTTCGGTTCTAAATTCCGTATAGGTTTAATAAATAATTTTTTGAATTACTTCCCTCCCTGTGGTTTTTACTGCTTGAGTAGTCCCATAGGTAAATGCTGCCATGATTAGCCAGGAATATAGAAAATGTATCCATACTTACTGTAATTTTCTTTTCCTGGCTATTATTCATGGCAGCATTTAACGTTCCCTCCCATTGTGGAGGACAAGCTTGTTACTGGACTGAGGAACTGGGCTGATAAAGAGCCTGATATACCTCTCCTCTTAAAGGACCACTATAGTGCCAGGAAAACATACTCGTTTTCCTGGCACTATAGTGCCCTGAGGGTGCCCCGCCCGGCTCTGGAAAGGGGAAAGGGGTAAAAACTTACCTTTTTCCAGCGCTGGGCGGAGAGCTCTCTGCCTCCTCTCCTCCTCCGTTACGCCCGCACTGATGCCAGCGGCAAGAGCTGCGCACGCATTCAAACATTCATAATGCTTTCCTATGGACACTAACGTCTCAAAATCACAGAGAAACGCAATAACTCAATCCAGGGAAGGCTTAACCCATTGATAAACATAGCAGTTTCTCTGAAACTGCTATGTTTATTAAAAAATGGGTTAACCCTAGCTGGACCAGGCACCCAGACCACTTCATTAAGCTGAAGTGGTCTGGGTGCCTAGAGTGGTCCTTTAATTGTTTAATTTAAGTTTTTCTTGTCCTATTGGCTAGAGGGAGGAGCTAACCCATAGGTAAATGCTGCCATGAATAATAGCCAGGGCAAGAAAATTATGGTAAGTATGGATACATTTTCTGTAATATCATTTGCACCACAAATTTGGAAGAACTTATAAGCAAGCCTTATGGTTTAATGTTTTAAAATACGCATGTGCATTAGATTTCAAACAAATTGTGAAATAACAAAACAATAAGCCTAACACCTCATTAATTAACTAAACAGCAATTTGCTAAAAAGTAAAACTATTGGTTATCACACTCAGGAAAAGAAAAATATATTACAATAAATAAAGCATATAAAAGAATAAAATATAAATGATGCGTACCAGCTGATATAAAATAGAACACAAAATAAATAAATATCAATCTCAACAGTTAAATGAAAGGACCACTTAACTCTTCCAAAAACAAAATGCAGAAAATCTAGCAAAAAAAGTACTGGAATACAATATCCAGCTGTTAGCTAATAAAACAAGTGCTTTTGGTAAATAAATGTGTCAATGAAGACTTCATAAATCTAGATTTTTTTGATTTTTTTTTTTACTGCTCCTTCATTTTTCTCACTTTCTTAAACCATATGGTGCAAAACTCAGAGTGCTGTAAAATATATATGTATAATTATGTTATGTATATATTTATTGGTACATTTTTGCACTTTTTGGTTCATCTGCATCATTTTCTAAAAATGAATGCTTGGTTGAAATTTATCCAAACCAATTCATTACATTGGCAAATTTCAAACAGTTTTATTTTTTTAACCAATCAATTCAGGTGAAGTGAATAGTTTTGCAGTACAGTAGTCTACTTCAAACAAATATCATATTCATGATGGGCCAGAGCGCAGGTAACATTCTCTTTCTTTTTACTATGTATTTTTAGCTGTTGGATACTAAGCTACTGCTGCTGTAAACGCGGTACTCTATCTTTGTGTTTAAATATCATTTTCATGTTATTATGTATGGTGATAATCTTTATTGAAATGTGTGGTGCTTGGCATGATTATTGGTGTAAACTACCTCCACAAAGCACCACAAACTCTATTGTTGAACACACAGGATTCAGTCCTGAAAGCCCCAGAAAGCATATCATACCAAGATAGTGAGTTAAGTGGGAGAAGCTCCTTTTTATATACTTGAAACTTTGGTGGCAATATTCTGCGTGTTGCAACAGCTTACTCCTACCATGACCAGATCTACTCATAACAGGTCCAGAGTGCACCAACATGCAGTCCCTAAGCTCAAACAGTGAAGAAGTAGAACACTCTAAACAGCTTTTGGCCTACTGATGAGGTACCAAAAGCCATGCTGAAGATTTGGATCTATCAGCAAAGAAAGAATAAATCAACAATAGTATAGACTAATCAGTCACGACATTAAAACCACCTTGTGGCAAAACTAGCCACTTAAGAAATGTATGTGTGTAAAATGTTTAATGTTTCATTTATTTCCCCTTTTATTACATGTATATGTATAGAGCATTCGTGTGCTTGCAAGATACGAATGCCGCCAGCGTTCAGCTTGGAGTTCTATGAACAGTGATTTTCAAACACTGTTTGTAAAACTAGCAAACTTCCAAATGGGAGACCACACAACGGGGGTCGTGTGTCTCCCATTAACTACTGCAAAAATGTATCTCAAGTTTATTAATGGGTTTCGTGGGTGGCCGCCATTCGTATACCGAACACGTGGCGGCGGCCATCACGGAAGCACAGAAGTGTTTGGTCGTTGAGTGTCTGGAACTAAAATCGGCTA
This sequence comes from Pelobates cultripes, assembly GCA_933207985.1. Classification (NCBI taxonomy): domain Eukaryota; kingdom Metazoa; phylum Chordata; class Amphibia; order Anura; family Pelobatidae; genus Pelobates; species Pelobates cultripes. The sequence goes on from OW240912.1 coordinate 275,586,374, forward strand.
CTTGACTTACCGAACACCGCTGGACTTCCAGGCTGTTCATGCAAATAATTATTTCAGTAGATTAAAGCTTTTCGTATATTCTCCAGGTACAATGTCTGTTCACCTAAAGTTGTATTTCGCATGGCGTTCATTTATTTCTGCAGGGATCTGAACGGTAATTCACCAGACGATATGCTCAGATCCCAGCTATAAAATAAAGGGTCATTCGACTAATTCCGCTCACTATTTTACAAGTTATGGATTTTAATGTACAATTGTATGTTTTACTGTACAGAGAGATAATGTGATTATCAGTACATTCTTACACTATTATCTCTGCTGTACAGCATGGCCTGATGAAAAAAAAGACCTTGCAGGGTCAGTTTCCCACACAGTGCCCTTGATTTAAACCCCTGTAACACCAGTCCAGAAACCCCTTGCATGGGGACCTGTATAAATTGTGTGACATTGGATTAAAGCCTCAGTTGACCTGCAAGCTATGTGTCATCTAGTTCTTGGGAGGAAGGGATTGTTATTACGCTACCTGTGTTTTACCTGCTTTATCCTGACTACCAGTGGAGATACCGTGGATTAACCCCTACTACTCCGCTACACACCTGCCTAATATCATGTAGGTCCCGCTCGTACTGTTCAAACAGACTGGTTTCCAAAAGACTTCTGAATGTGTGTCATTAGACATTAGTACTAGATCCTTTAAGTCCTGCAAGTTGCAAGGTGTAGCCTCCATGGATTGGATTTGTGGTTTCAGCGAATCCCACAGATGCTCCATCAGTTTGAGAACTGGGGAAATAGGAGTCCAAGGCAACACCTTTAACTTGTTGCCATGTTGTGCAAGCCATTCCTGAACATTTTATTCAGTGTGATAGGGTGCATTATACTGCTGAAAGAGATAACTGCCATCAGAGAACACCATTGCCATGAAGAGTTGTGTATGGTCTGCAACAATCTCTAGGTAGGTGAAAAATGTCAAAGTAACATCAGCATGAATGCCAGGACCCAAGGTTTCCAAGAAGATCGTTGCCCAGCACATAGCACTGCCTCTGCCAGCCTACCAACTTCCTATAGTGCATCTTGCTGCATTTCTTCCCCAGGTAAACAACGCATATGCATTTGCCCATCCACCTGATCTAAATCATAAGACCAGGTAACATTCTCTCATTGCTCCATAGTGAGTTCTGATGCTCACATCCCTATTGAAGATGTTTTTAGTGGTGGACAGGGGTCATCATGGACACTCATAGCAAACTGTGATGTACTGTGTAATCTGGCACATTTATATCATGATCAGCATTAACTTTTTCAGCAATTTGAGCTACAGTAGCTCTGCTGTGTGATCAGACCAGACAGACTAGCCTTTGATTCCCACATGCATTAATTATTGTTGGATGCCCATGACCCTGATGCCAGTTCACTGGTCGTCTATCCTTGCACCACTTTTGGTAAATGCTAATCACTCCATACCAGGAACACATCACAAGACTTGCCATTTTGTAAGGTGCTCTAACCCAGTCACCTAGCCATCACTAATTGGCCCTTGTCAAGGTCATTCAGATCTTTTCAATTGATAATGTTCCCTTCGTCTAACACATGAAGTAGTTCAAGAACTATTTACTTGACATGTTATTCACGTCACCTGTTAGTGGTTTTAATATCATGGCTGATAAGTATATAGTTATCAGCAACAATGTCATCTTTAAACGTTATCAGGGTTATTCACTAAAGAGAGAATTCAAAGAGAATTTAAAGTGAATTTTAAATTCTAAATAAAAATAAAAACTGGAAAAATTTAAGTCAACTAAGCATCCAGTTTGGCTACCTTATCCTTTAAAATTACTTTGAATTATATGATCCATGGGATCCCCCACCCCTCTCCCCCTGCGACAGACACACACACACACACAGACACATATACAGACACACATACATACATACAGACCGACATACCGGCACAGACAGGCACACACACAGACGAAGACACATACATACAAACAGGCACACATACACACAGACAGACACACAAGACACACACACATACAAAGACACATACAAACAGACAGGCACACATACAGACAGACAGACACACAAACAGGCAGGCACACATACATACAGACACACAGACAGACTCACACACAAGACACATACACACAAAGACACATATACACATACATACAGACAGATACACACACAAGACACACATACATACAAAGACACATATACACACACAGACAGACACACACACGACACACAAGTCACCCTCCTGTTTCCTACCTTTTAGGTGCAGAAGGGTGACATTCCCTGGGGTCCAGTGGTGGCTCAGGTTGATGGGAGTCAGAGTTCCCACTCTGACTCCCTCCTCCTTCCTCCCACGCGGGCTCTGCACGTCACTCCTCCCAGCAGTGATGTCATCACAGGGGGCCCGGTCGCGCTGTTAAAGCGCCCAGCGCTGACCGGGCCCCCTGACAATCCATCTCCATTGGGTGGCCCTGACAGCATGTGCCACCTGATGAACCCCTTGCCCCACCAGAGCCGCAAAAGATGGCGGTGGGTACTCAGTCGCAGGGGTCCGCAGGGCGGCCGGGCCCCCTGGAGTGACGGGCCCGGTCGCAGCTGCGACCCCTGCGACCGCGGTATGTATGCCGCTGGTGCTGTGTGGGTGCTGTGTGTGTAAGGGTGATGTGTGTGTTTGTGTGTGTGTGTATGGGGGGTGCTGGTAGTGTGCTGTGTGTGTGAAAGGGTGCTGGTAGTGTGCTGTGTGTGTGTGTGAGGGTGCTTTGTGTGTGTAAGGGTGCTGTGCGTGTAAGGGTGCTGTTGGTGTGTGTGTGTGAGGGTGCTGGTAGTGTGATGTGTGTGTGAGGGTGCTGGTAGTGTGCTGTGTGTGTGGGTGCTGTGTGTGTATGTAAGGGTGCTGTTTGTGTGAGGGTGCTGTGTGAATTTGTTTGGAGGGATTGTGTGTGTGGGGGTAGGGGGACAGATTAGGAAATAGCCCCCCTCCCTTCTTCCCTTTTGCCTGGGAGGGGGGATCCTTGCTGCCATCCCTGATCCCTGGTGGTCCTAGTGTGAGTGAACTTTAGCCTGCAGGGCTTGAGATCACTCTCGCAAGATCTGAGCGTTGCCGCGGCAACACTCTGACCTCGCGAAAGGAACCCAGCAGAGCTGCTGGCAAGAGCTCACCGGGTCCTCTTCTGCCCCCTCCTTGCGGGCCGGTGAGGGAGATCTTCCTCACCAGCCCATGGAGGCACACAGCGCATGCCGTGGGGATTAGGGTGTGTCCAGGCATACCCGGCACATCCCGTGCGCACGCCTATGAATATACTTTGATAATGAAACAAAAAACACACAAACAATAAACACCATATAAACGATAGATCTTAAAAGTAAGTGTTGTGTCAGCTGAGCTATGTGCACGTTTTGAAGTAGTTAGCATTACACTTATAGAGGGGGCCTCCCTTCAATGCTACCAAATGCTTTGCAAACATTAAAAGAATCATTCACATTTAGTACAAAAAAGCTGTCCATGTTCTTGCTCTACCTTGCGTATACAGACATGATATTACTCCCTTGGCAGATGAATGGGATGACACTGCTTCTAGGCAACATGAGTTTCAGTTTGTTTATGTCATATTTATCTACTACTGGTATACATTTGATATCTACACATATACAAAAATGTCAAAAAAAATCCAGTTTGCTTTTATCATGAAAATAATTAATCTCTGACAAAAACATTAGGCATCATCCATGTAATAGCCTTAATGTTATTTATAAAGCACCAATATTTATATATATCACAATATTATTTTTTTCTTTACTGCTTTTTTCTTTGCAGAAGAAGCTTATGTCTCTTTTATCCAAGCATTCCCTTGCTTGAATATTTAAAATAAAAAAACCCTATTATAACCAGATTCGAAGCGCCAATCTTTCTAGCTGGTGCATCTGTTAGCTGAGACATACTGAACTATTTGTTCTATTATTAAAATTATTTTCTGATTTTGAGGTATGTTTTTTGTTTTTGCAACCCAAGACTAAAATGTTTACTTTTGTTTAATTGTCAAAAGTTTGACAAAACATATGTTTGCTAAAATATCCAATTAGTAAAGTACTATAATAAAAAGAAAGTCATAAAAACTGCACATCCTTGAGTCATGAACCTTATCATCTTCATACTGGGTGGCAAAAAAATTCAGAGTAGGATGTGACAGGTAAAGAACATATTTGTTAGTAGCTAAATTGTTTTGTTGCTGGTACATATCATAACTGAGTCTTGGGAGAATCATCATTGGTAATTTCACAAAGCAGCAAGTAAAAACAGAGGAATTTGATTTTCAAAATGGCAGGTACATTATTTTAATGCAAAGAAGAAAATTGTCCTGAAATGTGGTTTCAATAGGATGGGGCTACTGCCCATACAGTCAGGGGCATAACGGACCACTTGAGACAACTGTTTGGTGGACGGATAATTTCAAGAAATTCCCAGATTAATTGGCCACCACGTTTGCCCGACCTTTCAGCTGCATGCACTTGAACAGCTCAAGGAGAATATCTGTGATGAAAGTTCAGCAATAGAGCCTCAAACATTAGCTAATGTTATTAACCATGCAATCAGAGGTGGCCTATGGAGCTCACTTAAAAGATGCAATCTTCCATACCTAGTCAATGAATCTTTATAGCTTAAGCATTAATTGTATGTAATGTCATTGAAATTGGTACATTAATAAAACCGTTATTGAATACTCAAATCCTACTCTGAATTTTTTCCCACCTTGTATTTGTTTCTAAGTGTGATTAGCTATTATAAAATTATACTATAACTCACTGATTATTGAAAATGTGAGAATCATTATATTTAAATAGATATATATAGAGATATTTAAAGTCATAATGAAAGTCACTCCCTACAGGTATTCCGAAAATACAGTGTAAAATAAAAAATAATACATTTCACCATTATGCATGCCATTATGATGATTTTAACTTATATGTGTATAAAAATCAGTAATTTCTTGTCAAAACATTGAAGAGAGATCAATAGAAAAAAGCATTGTACTGGGGGAGAGATGTGCTTTCTCTGAGCTTCTCAGCACTTGGGGCAATTAACGATCTCTCCAACCCCATACAGCTCGAAATAGGTGACAGCCAGTAAGCTACCTGACCCATGATCTAGCTGGGAACCGATACAGCAATCTGTGACCCAACTAAAGCCTACTAGCAGCACTTTTGGCGACATGAGGCATAGTGTGTGCCAGACAGGAGAGGCGACATATCCCCTGGCAAGGCTCCACATGGCAACTACTTCCCATAAGCTAGAGCGCTGTTACCTCCCCTCCAGAACTGCTAGGGTGATCACATTCCACCCATGGGAGGCAAACCTGAACTGGATGGAGCACGAGTTGAAACCATGCCAACAAGCCTGCAACTCAGCGACATACCAAACATGGAGGACGCCATGTGTTCCCCCCTTCCTACTGACTGTTGACCAAACTAGACTTCTCTCTTCGATGACTTCTGGTGCAAACTGGAGAGCAGAATGCCCCAACCTGCCATACAGCCACCATGCAGCCACTCACCCAGGAGACAGCCTATAAACCCGGGCAGGGTAAAACTGACCTTGCCTGTGAAGTAGGCCTCATCCTGGTGGCGGATCAAGAAGCGCGGATCAAGAAGCGCGCCCCAACTCACCACAAGTTGCCGCGGACACAGAAATGGCCATGGCTTACTGCTAGACACCACTGAATATATCAAACTCGGCAAAGCAACCAGACCTGACCAGCCTACTCCCCCAGCCAGACGGGTTCCGAGACCAGCAATCTGCTACATCTCATCCTGATCCAGACCCTGACCCTGCAGGCTGAACTATCCTGTCTGAGGCATACGGGCCCAGAGGCTTGCAATGCCTCAATACGCTGCAGGCATTGGCTGACTGAGCTCACAGACTGGGCAAAAGCGGGCAGATACCGAGGGTTGTTAGTCCATGTCTGTCAAACCTAATGCCCTTTAACACTGTTTATACTTGATTACTCTCCCACATTTACTGCATAAGCTTGTGAAAGCCTCCTAGGGGGCTCTACCTACTCATAGTGTTACGCTACTTAGCCTATCTTATGGTCCCGGTGTATAATTGCATGTGCAGTCAGGTACTCAGCCACGTTTAATCATTTCAGTCTCTCCTCTGACTCTCATTATCCTCACGTATTCTATCATACTTTCATCGTATTTTCAAAAGGTGATGTTCCGGCCTGACTCTTACTCCTACTTTAAAATTGTGATGCCAATCTGTATGCCATGCTGATGATTTCCATTGTTTGTATGAAGCTTACGTTATAATCCTGTTTACTCCCTCTATAGAAAAATGTGAATGTTTTTGATGCCATACTAATGTTATCAAATGTCTAGAAATATGTTTGCACCAGCTGTTGTGGCAGTGCAAATCTGCCTTTCTCAACTCAGCACGAATAAAATAAAGAATAAAAAAATGAAAAAAATAAAAAGAAGTACTTTGCTTTTTATAAAATGCTGAATCAATAACTAAATTATATACTTTTGGGGATCACTTTTGAAACATGTAAAAAAAAAAATTCAAAGTACATACTTCACATTAATAAAGTAAAACCTTCTCAAATTAAAATAGATATCTCTCACATAAGGAGACATTAACACCAAAATGTTAAAATTTCCTAAAGGATCTATCTAAGTGCAAGCCCCAGTCTTCTTTTGTAGCCATTTCTAAATCACATAGAGTGGCTTTAATCATAATACATTTAGCATCTCATAGAGCCTGCCACTTCTGATAGGATTAGGAGAAATCATTCTTATTCATTTACCATTCTTAAACATTTTCACATATAGTAGTTGTACTTCCTTTTGCTGTATATCAGGTTTGTCTCCTCAAATTTTAATGGTATGGTATATTATAGTGTATTTACACTCTCACGATTACATTAGCAGATTGCCTTTAAATTCCTTAATGCTGCTGTACCCCCTTGGTTTTCTTTATCAGCGGTGTCCCCTGTTGAACATTATGTTTTGGAGAGCCAATAAATATTCTCACTGAAGACAGAAAATAGCCTTTTTGGTATTAACAATGTTAAACCCAACATCATCCAAAATTCAAATATATAAGGGCCCTATTGAATTTTAGTACAACAACCTCCTCTGTGGAACTCCCTTCCCTTCTCCATAAATATTTCACCCAGTGAAAATCATTGAAAACTCACTTCTTCAAGAAAGCATTTCAATTAAACTGTTAGCAGGTTTTTATCCCCCACCCTTCATGACTCCTCTCCTGCAACTGTCAAACCTACTAAGCCCTCAGTGAATACTTTTCTAACAACCTACTTTGTACCCCTACTTTTACCCTTTGTGTCACTGTACCCCACTCCCTATAGAATGTAAGCTCATTGAGCAGGGCCCTCCACCTCTCTGTTCCTGTACGTCCAGTTGTCTGGTTACAATTACATATCTGTTAGTCCACCCGTTGTACAACGCTACAGAATGTGATGGCGCTATATAATAAAAAAATAATAATAATAATAACACTAACCAAGTGCAGCCCATTTCCTGATTAGTGAGAGTGAAATCAGTATCTATTCTCCAATATCTCCGAGTTCAACCCCAGAGATCTGCCTGGGTCGTCCACTCATACCAAAAAATTCTGTTAGGAGAAAGTTGCAGCAAAAAAAACTTTGAATCCCATCTTTTTTACAGTCACACAGCTAACAATCTAATAATCTAACTATTGAATACTCTTTGGATATATCCTGAGATTGTATGTTGACTTGGGGGACTTCATGATTATCCATGACGACAGTTTGAGGGCATATCCAATTCCTTTCTTTCTTTATGATCTATTGTGTAATGGGTTTGTGTTAAAGATCAGAGCATTGAATTTCTGGGGGGTGGAGGGAAGTAAGGAATGACTTCTTTTTGCAACAAAGTTACTAAAGGACATTATTGCATTTCATTTGTGTTGAGATAATTAACACACTAGGTATATTACTATTGCATAACATGCATTTCACACCATCACTTATTATAAATTAGTACTAATAATAATGAGAAATTATTGACGCTGGATGCAACTGAATGCCAAGTCTGTGCTGCCTCATGTTTTGTTATTTTGCTGCTTCTCATTATTCTTTTTATGATGCATGTTTTAATTAATAAAGATGGTCTTTTTTCTTTTGACCTTTCTATTAATTTACTGTCCAGCTTTTTATAGTACTGGTTACTTAATAGAGGTATCGAAGCACATTTGTTTTTGTTTCTTCTAATATTTTTAATGATAGAGAGATAGAATGTGAGAAATAGATGACAGACAGACAGACAGATTGATATTACTATATATATATATATATATTTTACCCCTTCCCTGTTTATGCACACCAGACATTCTGCATTATATGCTGGTGTAGAACTGCCTGAGAATTTGATTTGCTATTTATATTGTTGTGTGCTGTTTTTCTTATACTTATGGATATTCTGTGTGTTACTTTTATTAATTACTTATCCATCAATTATCTTATCTCGACTCACACAAGCACCATCAAGTATAAATTGTTAAATTACAAATAGCTTCTAAAATAAATACAACATATTCACATAATACATTTATCAAGCCAGAAAAGGTACAATTCAAAACTACTAAAAAGAATAATTTGACAAGGAAGATCATTGTAATATTTTTCACCAACCAGTACTTACTTATGGAATTTTTGTTAGACTTTCCCCTTGACCCTGGAGTAAACACCAATAAAAAGTACTGTTAATGAGCAAGAGCAATCAAAAAAGTGAAATTAGTCTTCATTAGTTTCACTAGCTGAAATGTTGTACAAAGGCATGTTAAGCAGGCTTATCTGCGTCCTTGGACTATTTTGAATGTGCTTTGTGTGCTGTTAAATGTGCAGCAGAGCACTATGAATGCAACAAAACAATATTTATTTTATTTCTGAGCTTTGTGTTAGGCTTTCAACACTTTACCCACTTCCCCACCCTTTCCAGTGCTTGTAATGAGGCACTAACATAATGAGTAACAAGGGAGGTAAGTGAAAAGTTATTATCAAAATATCTAAAAATCTGCTGTAGCATTGAAAAATAAAATAAAAAAACAAGACACACACCATTGTGCAAACTATTCATTAATGTAAAACTGTGTTTAACTGGCAGCTTCAATTCTAAGGTTAAACATAAAATATTATTTGTATAAAAATAAGTATTTTTGCTGACCTCTTGTGTGCTTCTGTCGAAGATAGTAGGTTGCCTCTGAGCCCTATGAGATTATTTTAACCGTACATGCAATAAGTTGTTCCCCTCCATGAATTGGCAGAGCTGAACAGTCAATGGTATTCACAACCAAACATTCATATTTAATTCAAGCTAAGGATTGCTAATGCTTAATTTTAAACTAGAAGCTTGTGTGTTCATATATCATTGCCGTCCAGGGCCGGACTGGGAAAAAAATTAGGCTCGGGCATTTTTCAATTAGAGCGGCCACCCAAAAAGGGGGCGGGGCCAGAGAAAGTGAGCATGTTGGTTCAATGCGCAGAGCCCCGCTGAAGAGCTCTAGCATTAGAAAAAGGCCCTGTATTTGTTCTGCGCAGCGCAAGCAAATGTAATAACATGATTGCGCTTTGTTTGCTTTTAAATTGTCTCTGGTGTCTCCACAAGTGGGATACCAGAGGATAAAGGGGCAAGGAAAGTGTATGGGGCATGTGTTTGGCGCATGCTTGTGGGATTGCCTGTGTGTGTAGAGTGTGGTGTGGTATTGTGTAAATAGGTCAATTTTGTGGTGTAATATGTGTGGCTAGGGGCTGTAGAGAGTGCGTGTATAGGGGCATAGTGTTATAGGGGATGTAGCGAGTGTGTGCATGCGGGCAGTAGTGTGTGTGTATATAGGTGATGTAGTGTGAGTGAGGGTTGTAGAGAGGGTGTGTTTAGAGAATGTTGTATGTGTTTGCTTACAAGGAATGTAGTGTGTGTGTGTGTGTAGGTGGTGCAGTGTGTGTGTAAGAGATCTAGTGTGTAAAGGACCCAGAGTGTGTATAGAAGATTGTGTGTGTGTAGAGGATTAAGAGTGCATATAGGGTAAGGGATCTACCGTGTATCTGGAGCGTAATGTGTGTAGTGGTGCAGTGTGAGAGATGCTGTAGTGTGTGTGTGTGTGTATATATATATATATATATATATATATATATATATATAGCAAAAAACAGGATGCTTGGCACTCTCCTTTAAGTAATAAGAAAGAACTAATAGCCTGGGTGCTATATCCCAAACGTCAGAAATATACAAAAATCAAAACTGAGGATGCACTCACAGGACTTGGTTAAAGTGAAAAAAATTTACTTTTAATTATTCCATGTGAATGGAAAATTGATTTTTCTGTACATTTCACATGGAATAATTAAAAGTCCCTTTTTTTCACTTTAAGCAAGTCCTGTGAGTGCATCCCCGTTTTGATTTTTGTGTATATATATATAAAAAACAAATAAAATCTTTCAACATTGAAGTTGCTGTTTAGTGGATAGGCGAGTGCGCTGGATCTTGTGTATTGTATTATTTGGCCCCCAGCAGCACCCCCATTTATGCATGTTAAGGTGAGTGCAGCCAACCCCTCTTGTTTTATATATATTTGGGAGTCTAGCCAACTCCTTGGTTTTGCACCCCTCCCTGTCACAGGTGCCTCATCCCAGGGCCCTATTTAGCCTTGTACTGCAGAGAGCCCCAGATGGAATTTTTCCCCAAGTAGGTTAATCTCATAAGAGCAGACATTAGGCTGTTAGTGTAGGACCTGCCAAAGATGAGGTACATTGACGTTGTGGCAGGCTTATGCACTGTATGATCATATAATGTAACTAAACCCCCATTATTTTTGCCTAGATTAGGTGTTTTTAAAAAACAAATAAAATCTTTCAACATTGAAGTTGCTGTTTAGTGGACAGGTGAGTGCGCTGGATCTTGTGTATTGTATTATTTGGCCCCCAGCAGCACCCCCATTTATGCATGTTAAGGTGAGTGCAGCCAACCCCCTCTTGTTTTATATATGTTTGGGAGTCTAGCCAACTCCTTGGTTTTGCACCCCTCCCTGTCACAGGTGCCTCATCCCAGGGCCCTATTTAGCCTTGTACTGCAGAGAGCCCCAGATGGAATTTTTTCCCCCAAGTAGGTTAATCTCATAAGAGCAGACATTGGGCTGTTAGTGTAGGACCTGCCAAAGATGGGGTACATTGACGTTGTGGCAGGCTTATGCAATGTATGATCATATAATGTAACTAAACCCCCATTATTTTTGCCTACATTAGGTGTTTTTAAAAAACAAATAAAATCTTTTCAACTTGTTAGAGTTGCTGTTTGAGTGGTTGGCTGATGCTGGATCTTGTGTATTGTATTATTTTTGTGGCACTTACTTTGTGGTAGGGTGATGCCAGTAACCCCTCTTGTTTTATATATATTTGGGAGTCACCAATGGCTCCTTGGTTTTGCACCCTCCCTGTCTGGGTGCCTAAATGTCCCGGGGCCCTATTTGTGTGCAGAGAGCCCCAGATGGAATTATTTTCCCCAAGTAGGTTAATCTCATAAGAGCAGACATTAGGCTGTTAGTGTAGGACCTGCCAAGATGGGGTACATTGACGTTGTGGCAGGCTTATGCAATGTATGATCATATAATGTAACTAAACCCCCATTATTTTTGCCTAGATTAGGTGTTTTTTAAAAACAAATAAAATCTTTCAACATTGAAGTTGCTGTTTAGTGGATAGGTGAGTGCTGGATCTTGTGTATTGTATTATTTGGCCCCCAGCAGCACCCCCATTTATGCATGTTAAGGTGAGTGCAGCCAACCCCCTCTTGTTTTATATATATTTTGGAGTCTAGCCAACTCCTTGGTTTTGCACCCCTCCCTGTCACGGGTGCCTCATCCCAGGGCCCTATTTAGCCTTGTACTGCAGAGAGCCCCAGATGGAATTTTTTTCCCCAAGTAGGTTAATCTCATAAGAGCAGACATTAGGCTGTTAGTGTAGGACCTGCCAAAGATGGGGTACATTGACGTTGTGGCAGGCTTATGCAATGTATGATCATATAATGTAACTAAGCCCCCATTATTTTTGCCTAGATTAGGTGTTTTTAAAAA
>OW240912.1:275598594-275656005 GCA_933207985.1 Pelobates cultripes
GTCTGTGGGGTGCTTTGTGTGTCTGGGGGGGCTGTATGTGTCTGGGGGGGCTGTTAGGGAAATTATTTTAAATATATTTTTTTTATTTTATTAATAATTATATTATTATTATAATTAATAATTATTAATAATTAAAAAAAAAAAAAGTTATGTCCCCCCCCCTCCCTTCTTACCTTTAGCCTGGGAGGGGGGGGAGCCGGGTATCCATGGGGGAGGGGGAGCCATGCTGCCTTCCCTGGTGGTCCAGTGGTGAGAGTGAACTCTAACCTGCGGGTTAGAGTTCACTCTCGCGAGATCTGAGCGTTGCCGCGGTAACCGCAGCAACGCTCAGAATCCCACGAGAGGACCGGGCGGAGCTGCTGGTTAGAGCTCCGCCGGTCCTCTCTCCTCCCTCCCTCCCTCACCCAGCCGGCAGCCGCATGTAACAGTGCCTGTGGGCCGGTGAGGGAGATCTGTGATCTCCCCACCGGCCCATGGAGGCACACAGCAGGGCCGGCGCTCGGATAGCGCTGGCCCTGCAGGGGCCGGCCAGGGAGATCCTGTGATCTCCCTGCCGGCCTCGGCCCCACGGCCATCGCGGCCCACCGGGCATTTGCCCGGTATGCCCGATGGCCAGTCCGGGCCTGTTGCCGTCAATATGTCTTCCTATAAGTAATTAAAGGACCACTCTAGGCACCCAGACCACTTCAGCTTAATGAAGTGGTCTGGGTGCCAGGTCCATCTAGGATTAACCCTGCCTGCTGTAAACATAGCAGTTTCAGAGAAACTGCTATGTTTACTTTAGGGTTAATCCAGCCTCTAGTGGCTGTCTCATTGACAGTCGCTAGAGGCGCTTCCGCGCTTCTCACTGTGATTTTCACAGTGAGAGCATCGTGCCAGTTCATAGAAAGCATTGTAAATGCTTTTCCTGAGGCGGCTAACAGGTTGAATGCGCCGCCGCGAGCGCTTTGCCACGGCGCATTCAGCCCAGGAGGAGGATCGGAGGAGGAGAGGAGGAGGAGAGCTCTCCGCCCAGCGCTGGAAAAAGGTAAGTTTAAACACCTTTCCCCCTTCCAGAGCCGGGCGGGAGGGAGTCCCTGAGGGTGGGGGCACCCTCAGGGCACTATAGTGCCAGGAAAACGAGTATGTTTTCCTGGCACTATAGTGGTCCTTTAAGCATCACCATTAAGAAAAGAGGAAATAGATGCTATATATTTACCACAATCACACTACAATCACAGCTGATGCAAGTAGTAGTAGTAGTAGTAGTAATGAGCCTTAAATTGCCAAATGAAGTGGGGACCTTGGTGCTGACATCAATATGACAACAAGATCAGCAATTTAGCCTATCAAAAAGACTGGCACATAAGTAAGTCCTTATGGTTCTTCCTAAGGCCAAGCCTCCTTTCATGATATAGAAGCCGCTGAATTAAATAGAAGGTAGTAGGGAAACCCAAACCAAAAGAGTTGACCTTACAGAGTGATTTCAAAACCACCATGTTTTTATTTACCAAAATAATTCAAATGAACTTTTGAAAGTGTATATGTGTTCATTAATTTGAAGTAGATGTTCCTCTTTTAAAAAGTATGCAATTGTTACCCATTATATTTAACTGTCATTTTTGCATCTCAATAAAAGCTCAGAAAAATCTGAAACAACAAAAAAAATCATTGAAAGTCTTGTGTTGCATGGAAAGTAACATAGCATTCAATGGGTTAAATATTACTTCAATAATTTGAGAGTGCAGCAATGCTAACATCTTGCATTGAGAAAAGCACTTAAAACTGTTGCTGTCAGCGCTCAAATAGATAACAATGCTTATTTCTGAATCCTCTTTCCTGCAATTTGTTCCTTTTTTCCTGTCTTCGTATTTAGTTTTCATATAGCAATGAGGCACAACAGGCTGTGTATTGTTATCCTACAATTACACGCCTCAGGTGTGTTGCGAGACACGAGGCCGAAGGCCAAGTCACTTCAACCACCTGAGAAGAGTAATTGTAGGACAACAATGCATGCCCTGTAGTGCCTTGTTGCTTTTGTAAAATGGATCTATACTGGTAAAAAGTGTTTTCATTATTTGTTGTCTGTTTTCTGACATTTAGGATTTCAAAAGCTTGGTTTTCATGTTGGCACAAACTGATGTTCAATATACAGTTCTATAGAGTAAATAAATTAGATAGGACTGCTTTTTACCCACTATGTGTTTGTTCCAATGTAAATGTGTCTGATCCAACGAGAAAGTATCCCACAGCTCCTTGATATCTTCCAACAACTTAAACCTCTCATCAACAAGCAAAACAATTTTCAATGATTGTACAAGTGTGCCCTAAAGATGCACAATATATGAGCTTATACTATAAAGGCTAAAACAATAAAACACTGGCAAGCATAAAATATAAAGTGAAAACAAATGTTACCAAAAGATTTATGCACCAAATGAAATGCTTGAAGTGTATGATGACTCCACCAAAGATAAAAAGAACAAAACAAGAAAAAACAAAAAACATAAGATAGATACAATATTGTCTTACAATAAAACCAAATCAAGCATAGTTATGAAAATATGCATTCACAAACCAGAAGGAAATTACTTTATACTAGACATAGATCTTCTCCAGATTAGAGGAGAAATTCATAGTATAACAATAAATGAGTGTCAGATATAATTAATGAAGTAAATTTTTTTTAAAGTTGCAAACAACTACTACACTGTTCATGTGTTGTATATCTGATTGAGAGATTAAGATTTAGTGACTAATTGCACAAGAGCCATAATAGCATAACAGAATATAGAACCATATAGTTTAATGTAGCGGAGCACCGGTTCAGCATATATCTTTAAGTTGTAAAACACATTTTTATCCAATTCTTGGATGTACCCCAAAACCATAACATACACCCATAAATCACATATCCTCTGATACCCCCGATGTGGGTGAACAACATACTGAAAAATCACCCAGATTGGTTCAGGGGTTCGCCAATTTCCTGGGGGTCTTAGTTTTACCGACCGCACACGAGGTGTAAGCCCAAAATAGTTCCACACGAAAGGGCTGTGTGATCGGTCTTTGTTTGAGTAGCCAAAACATACGAAATCCCAGAGTGTTCGTGACTTAATTCGGCATAATCCCCTCATTCGTATATTTATTCTCAGAGAATACCGCTCTGTTTGTGTGGTTTTTCACAAACTTCCATGATGTTGGAGGTTTTAGCGGTGTTCGTGCCGTCGAGTGTCCGATTTGGGTTCCAGACACTCACGTAATTCTGAAAACATGACAGAGTAGCCAGACTAGTTTAAATATGCTGGCATTATTTTAAAATGTATTTCTATCATCATACTTCATTTAAATAAATACATAAATAAATAAATAAGTTATACCATGGGATATTGTGAACTTTAATTAGCTTCCAAAGTGGTATTGCGCTCCATACCAGTGACCACATTAAATGACTTGATTTTATGTATATATATATATATTAAAATAGATGGTAAGCAATAATTTAGAATCTGTGAAATTAAAGGATACTGTAGACATCGGCTTAATGAAGTAGTTTTTATGTATAGATCCCTGTAATCTCACTGCTGAATTCTCAAAACATAATGTTAATGTGTAAACCAAGCTGAAGTTTACTTCTATAATCTAGTGTAGGTTTTCCTATGGACCCTAAGAAAATGTCTGCAGTACTGCATTGGCCTTTACATAGAGGGTTAAAGGCAATCCAATGCTTTATTGGATTTGCCCATTGCTACTTATGTTTTATCAAAGGGTTCTCTTCTATCCTTTCCCCATCAATTATAAACCTGAGAAAAATGGTTCCAATACACAGAACTGGTCCACAGAAGCTCTCAAGGTCTTTAACCAAATGATGCAAGACAGTTCTTAGACATACAGATATATCCAGACCTTTTGTCCTAGAGATGGATGCCTATGAGGAAGGAGTTGAGTCAGTGTTGTTTTTTATTAGCCGGTTCTAGATCCTGTCATGGATCATCACAGATTAATAAAAAAAACACAAGCAATGCTAAACATCTCTCTTCTAGGTAGGCTAATTGATCAGTGTTTCTGTCCCATATCAGATATATATATAACAACATACAACCTGGCTAACATAAACATATGAGATTATTTAAACCATGTTTAACATCAATAAACATGTTTGGTGGACATCCTTATCTAAGGATGTAATAGTATTGTATTTACTAGTACAGTATGTGCTACAAACAAGACCTCTAGACAACTATATTGTATTCTGTTGCAGCCACTTACTGACCATGGACCTTTTTTGTGGACATACCTTCTTCCAAGGGTTGCACTACTATTTTTATGGTCATAGGCAGGTTTTCTAAGATGCCCTGTATGTCCCCTCATCTTCAGAACTAGCTAAAAGTTTTTCTAAAAATGTTTTCTGGTTGCATGGTACACCGCAAGAAATTGTGTCAGGTAAATTGAATCAGTTGCCTCTAGGTTTTGCAGAAGCTCTTGCTCAGAAATGGGTTTCACACTGTCTTTCTCCTCTGCTTATCACACCCAGTCTAATGGAGCTGCTGATCAATCCCTCAAACAACACCTCTGCTGCTTTGTGTCACAGGATAAGTGGGCTGACCTGCGTCCTTGGACTGAATATGCCCATAACAACTCACTCTATGAGTCCTTGGGGCACAGTCATTTTCTTATTGTCTATGGTCAGCATCCTTCAGTCTTTCCTCTATAGGAATGCTTTCCTTGGATAGACATTTAACAGACCTCAAAAACTCAGAACTTCATGGAAAAAAATCAGCCACTAATTACAAACAGCCCACTGATAGGTACCACTGATAGGCAGTTCCCGTTTCCAAGTTTGGTACTATGCCCAAAACTGGCCCCTTTATATAATTGACCCTATAAGGTTCTCAGGTGAGCCAATTCCATTGCTTAAGCATTGGCTCTTCCTTTTAGTCTATGAATACCAAATGTCTTCCAAGTTTCATTACTCAAACCCTTGTTGTGCAACTGGTCCAGGGCCAGGAGAAACATCAGATTCAAATTCTGCATCTATTTATGAAATTGAGACATCTTGTGTCATTTCTGATGCGGACCCACCTGCGTCACTCCTACAATAGTGTTTTGTGGATATTTAAACCCTTCTTTGCCTTCTAGCCTTTGCCCTGTCTTGGTTTCCCTTGTGGTGACCAGAGAGTGAGTTTATTACAGTTTATTCTGATTCCCAGTTTACTGATTTTGGCTTGTCTTTATTACTCTACCTTCTATAATACCTGACCTTGTTTTTGTCTATCATTATTTTAACATTCTGTAATCCTTGACAATGACTAGCATTTTGCTACTTTGCTATTTCTCATTATTGTTGTTTTACATTAAGCCTGGACACCTCCAAGGATCAGTAATACATCATATCCTGACAAAAAGTTCTTAATTCCTGTTCTGCTAACTAAACTTCAGTCATATACAGGAGGCTGTTGTAAGCACTATCAAGTAATTAGGAGAGCAGAAAATCAGACATTCTAAATTAAACACACCATACAATAAGGAAAGCTAAAAAAAAATGTAGTCTTTTTTTCTCAAGGGAGGTGTGGCCAGGGCTGTACAAACACAATTATTTAACCCCTAAATAGTAGAGAAATGAACATGAGCATGATCTCAAAGTGTCCCTTTAATGATGTTAGAAACCTGTATAATTTCATCATACCTGATCTTTACTAGTCTATAAATTCTTTATTTCCATGGCTTACAGCCCATATTTTAGACATTATGAAAAAATTTAAAACTTATAGACTGGTTCACTTCTATGTTTAACTACCAGCTCGTACTGTATATTCTCATATTCTGTTCATCATTTTCCCTCTGCATTATTTTCTTCTTGCCCTACACCCACACTTACCACTTTGGCTTTCTCTAATTGATTCAAAGCACATATGCAGTATACTAGTCTCTCACATCTCCTCTGGAACTATTCACTACAAATACAGTAAGTATAAAAAAGCTTTAGAAAATTGTAGACATATGAAGTCTGGATTCTACTTTCACTAGTTGCTGAAAATAATAATATTGTTCAAGGAATAATGCTATTCTGGGGAGATTGGAACACTTACTGTATGTCTGTATTTATGAGAAACCGCTATTAAAAAGTTATTTGTGTTATATATTATATTCTAGTATCAACATACATAGTTTGTACTTTAAAAATGTGTTTAGAGTTACAATAAACTTTATTGAGAAGTGTTAACTTTAATTGCTAATAAAGTTTTATATTTCAGATTTTCTCATTTCTTTTTAGTAACTATAGATTGTACCGATTAATGATACATTTCATGTGAGTATTCTGGTTAACGTTTGCTTAACGGATACCATTATTCCCACTGAACATTTCTTCAAATTGCTACAGAGGTGAAAGCTTTGTCTATTTATAGGCTTTAGGTCCACCATATATGCATGTTACCCTGCACCCCACAATACAGCGTGGTGGTGGTAGAGATGGAGGTATTTGCAAGCTGGTGTATACCTAATACCACTGTCCGGCACATGACATGGAGTAAGGAGGGTTATTACTTTATTTTTTTAAGTGGACCTTTGTCAAGTATTTAATTGAAATGAAAAACCCTGCAGCATACTCCTTCAGTGTATTACTTTATTATAACATCCAACAATGTAGACTTGCCAACATTTTGACAAACACGTGTCTTTGTCACACTTCTTACTGAGTATCAGAGGAGTCGGGGAAGAGTCTTCACTTTTGTGCCTGCGCAAACACAGGAGGGTGATTTATTAAGGCAAAACAGGTTCTGTTTTGGATGTAAAGATTTAAATCCTGAGAGTCATTCTATTGCTTTTCAAGGTAATTAGTCTTTATTTTGTACATTGCCCCCTGAATAGCACCATTCTGTCCTTTGATAAATGTCTCTCTCTCTCTCAAGAGTTTTTTTTTTCACACAAATTTTTGTTCTGGGGACCTGGCTCAGTGACATCCTTGCTAGAATTCTGTCATATCTGTCAACTATATAAACTATTGTTTTAATAAAGGAACATGTTAACATTAGGAATACAAATGTCGATTACAGGCCTTTCATGATTTTCAGAGATGGCTGAAATTACAATAATTGTGCACTACATACCTCTTCTTTCAATGTTTTAGCTTTAAAACATTATGTAATAGAAATAATAAAACATTAAAATAAAAACAAAAATAACAACAACAAAAAAGAAAAATAATTAGGAGCAGAATTTTCCCAGGAATCCCAATCAAAATCTGAGACCATTATATATATATATATATATATATATATATATATATATATATATATATATATGTAGTCATTATAAATATTTGTTCCAGGAATCCCAATCAAAATCTGAAGCAGTTTTAATTTATTATTACTGCTCAATTATCTGCCATTTAGGAGTTAAATAACTTTTATTTATATTTATTCACCCTGTAGCCACACCTCACCTAGCTGTGATGCAAACCACCTGCATGAAAAAAAATTATTTTATTTTCAATCAGATGTGAACTTTTATCTCCAGCTCTGTAAATTGAACTTTAATCACACACAGTAGGCACATATAGGGCCTAGAAGGCTGTTAACAGAACAGGAGATAAGAAATCCTAAATTAAACAAAATGTGCAATAAAGTAAGTTTAATCATTAGATCTAACTTTACAGTAAGTGTGTGCGCTTTCTTGCTGTGCAAGTCACATGCATTGAGATGTGGCTAGGGCTGTATAAGCAATGTGCAGATTTAGGAGTTAAATCAGAATTTGTGAGACTTCATTAAGTTAAGTTGTTTAAGGTGCCTTTAGTGTCCCTTCAAAATAAGATATTTCAAACATTGCTTTTAAATGCATTTAATTAAATTGATGTATGAAGCAAATTAATGGACAACTTTGGGATTTTTGAATTTTCTTAGTTCCCTGTCCATTGTCCCTCTCGTATATAGTGTGATGTGTACACTGATATGTGAAGAATTCAATACCTTTAAAACATGATGACATAGGTCTGTTAGTAGCCATTTTGACAGCAGGAAGCTCTGACCAATGAGATACATTTATATCAAAAGATTATCCATGCCAGTCTTGATGTTATTCTTCGTTAAGGTAGATGCCCAGCAGATGCAGAATTATAATGTTTGTGATGTTCCTTCAGTCTTAAAGTAAACAAAGCATCATGGGACTTATAGTACTGTGGTCAGCCATAATCGAAACAGTCTATCAATCATACCCACAAAAAAAGGCCTGTAACCTGCTGGACACATCGTTATTTGTAACAATGTTTCCACGGGCTTTAAACCTATTCCAAGATCCAGGATACTTGCCATACTGCATTTGTACTGAAGATACTTAAAAGGTGTCAGATTCATTTTCACTAAAAACCATACAATTTCCACACTAATGTGAACAATTTTTTTTAAAACCGTTGTCTGCAAAACTGCTTATTGGTTTATATACAGATGTAGACTTGTGTATATAGCAGCAGCATTCTATTCTAAGATGAAAATGGTGAAAATGATGTTTCTGTCACATATTCATCCTCACGTTGTGGTATCTGCGGTAGTAATAGCCTTCCTGACAATAACGGAAGTGCCGCTCAGCAGCCCTGCGCCAGTATACCTGACTCCTGCAACATGTTGGTGGACGCCGGCCGCTGCGGATCCACGCCATTTTATAACCCCATGTCCGCTCTTGGTAATGACTACATCAACGTGCATGTGACGTCACGCAAAAGACGCGCACACACGTTTTGGGGTTAAAGGCCGATTAAGGCCAATCTGTAGGAGGCTTATTTAAACTCAATTTTACTTTTTCTCATTGCCCTGTCGTGGTTTCCCTTAGATGGTTATCCGAGCGTGTGTTCCTAATCGTGTGTTTCTGGTTATTGACTTTGGTTTTCTTTTGACTTTCCTGACTTCTGGTATCCTTGACTATTGGCTTTCCCTTATTGCTGTGTCCCATTCTGTGTCCCTGACCTTGGCTAGAATATTGACTTTTCTTAGGTACGTTAAGTCCGGCCATTCTAAGGTCTGATTAGACGTTACCCTTAATCCTAGGTGTGACACAATGCTGCGTGCTGGATCAACTGTAATCCTGACAGTTTCAAGTTGAGTTTTTATTTGGAATGTTCTTATTAAGCAGAATACATACTTATATAGATTAAATGCCAATTGCCCAGTAGAAGAGATGTGCAGTTATAGAAAATGATCATTAAAGAAATTAGTTCTGCTTACTGTTTTTTCACTTTGAATCAAGGTAAATTTAGATTTTAAAAAAATGAGTGCAAACTCCAAAAAAGATCAAGGTTTATTTTATAAATCTGAGTAATTATAAAAACAAGTCTGCACATTACAAATTATGAAACCAAATCTGATGATATAAGAAAAGAAATGATGTATAGGATGAGTTTGTATGTATAGGTGTGTTTAAGTAAGTTTTTACCCAATTCAATCATTTATGTGTAGTATATTATTTATAAAGCGCCAACAAATTCTGCAGTGCTGTACAATGAGTGGACTAACAGATACGTATTTGTAACCAGATGAGTTGGACACAAAGGAACAGAGGGATTGAGTATAGTGAATTAGAAGTCAAAATGTTTCTGATGATGGAGGAAAGTTGTTGTAGAATATACATTCCCCTTAAAAGATAGCAGATGCTAACCCTTTCAGTGCCAGCAAAAAGAAAATGCTTAATCTAAACTTACAGTATTGTATTGCTTTTTTTAAAAATCATAGCCTTAATTAATACCCTTTGAGTAGGTAAATCTCCTAGACCAGATGGTTTTTCCATTGTATATCTCACTTACTTCAGAGAGCCAATAATAGATAGAATCTCTATAATTAACACAAACATTAAGATGATAGCCAAAATAATTGCAAACCACATTAGTAAAATTATAGAAGCCATTTCCCTTGCAATTAAATTTAGATTATAATTGACAAAAACATCAATGACTAGCATTTACAGATTATATGATATCTTTGGCCTAGCTAAAGATTCCAGCAGCACCATGACTTGTTTGATTACTGCTGTAAAAATATTGGATAATATTGAATAGTGATATTGCAAAAATGATAACCACTATTTTCATTTAATTTAATCTACTTAATCTGTTGCTAGACAGCATTAAACTGCTTACTGCAAAGCTAGGAATATCCCTCCTTACTAATTGCTGTGGATATTTGGTTTGGTCCCCTTAACTAAGTTGTCCCAAACATGCTAAGGTACACTGAGCTGAAGGTCTGGTTACACAGTTCTCTCCTTTCTGGGCCTGGCTTGCCTTAGCGCCAGACATAATTTTTGATATAGAAAACACCAAATCTATTAAATGTTGCTAGCAAGTTGCATCTAATATGATTGCTTTAACACTGAGTGTCAGGATCATCTCTCTTTAATGTGAATGGGGCCCTTGGAAAGCTTTTTGTAATGGACCCCCAGAAAATGTCAATGTAGAATTACCAACTGTACAAAAACAACTCCTTAGATAGAAATGGAGAATGCTATAAGTAAACCACATGGATATTTATCAGAAACGTATAAGATATATGCTTACTGGTCAGAAAAATTAGGAGTAATCATAAATACTCTGCCTTGACACGATAGCGAAATAAGTATTCTCTAGCAGCAATGGCTGCTTTCCCTCCCCCTCCCCCAGCTCTTGGATGTAATGGTCGATGTTATGTGTAAAACACAGTTTTGGATAATATAAATAGGACTCACTAAAACTTATACAAATCGTGTTATGTTTATATGTTGCTCACCATTAAGCCGATATAATGTTAGTCAATTGTCAAAAACGGAATTACAATAAAAATATTACAAACAAGCAAAAAAAATAATAATAAAGAATTATGCAATTACCACAATTATTATTATGCCCCATTATCAATCCTCATTCCCCAATTATCTCTTCCCAATCCTACATAATATTTTCCTAATCTCTTGGAAGCCCCCAATTACTATCCCCAAGTCCCAATGATGTTGCCCTAATCCACAAATAGGGTCTCTTCAGCCCCTAATAATCTCTATTCAGCCCCAATATCTCTCCTCAAGCCTCCATCTATTTCTTCCCAGATTTCAATTATCTCTCCTCAGCCCACATTATCCCTCCCTAGACCCATTTTCTCTTAAAAGCCCCATCTTACTTCTTTCAGCTCTCCTAGTTGCTGATTCTCCTGGAGTGCTGCCATGGACTACCACCATAATGCAGTGTTTAAGGCTGCATAGAAAAGAGAAGCACTCGTAGCTTGGCCACATCTTGAACCATGAGTGGCTGGAGGGGATTAAGGGGTTGTCTGATTATTTGGTCAGTTGGGGAGGTATTGGAACTCCATGCTAACTAACCTGCCTCCGTTTAGGCTGCGTTCTGGATACATAGGGTCTACGAGCCTCAAATGGTAAGAGAACCATAAGTTTGACAGCTCTTGTATAGTGGATCCAGCTGCTATTGCCCCACTGCAGAATATGAGGCCTAGGGCAACTACCCTTTTGCCCTGTGGTAAAGTCAGCTATGTTCAAGAAGAAATCAGATTTCTGTTTAATGAGCATTTTGCCAACAGGAGAGAGGGGGTTAGGCTAGAAGAGGAAGAAGGAAGAAAGTGCAGGTAAAGCCCCTTGGACTAATTCCCAACATTTAAACCTATGCATAAAGAAGCTTATTCTGAGGTGTTTCTCCCTAGTTGTTTTAAGCATGAGTTTCAATAAATCCTTGAACAGATTTCACTTCAAGACTAGGCACAATGCACAGATATGGAATTAGCCCATAATGAAAACTGCTAGATACATTGTAAGCTATGTTGAAGAAAGACAAGTACGACCTTTTAAAAAGGGGGGGGGGGAACATGTTTTGAAGTAATGGCCAATCATGCCTCAAAGGGGTGGTGGGACCTTGACGCCTGCTTATATACATGTTGATTATATCCTTAACTATTCTGTGTTTGCAAAAAACCTGACCTTTTAAAAAAAAAAAATTAGAATAGGCTGAAACATATGAAAGGTTAGATTGTAAATTAGAGTGGCTCTATTTTGTTTAGCTTTTTGTAATGATCTGTAAGTCTTTAAGAAATTAATTTTGAAAAAAGTATGTGACAAAAGGGTGAAAAGGATACAGAGCCAAAGCTCATGTGATATTGAGTTCCAGAGATCCAGACAGTGCTGACTCCACCAAAACTAAGAACTGCAAAGTACAGGATTTAGTTGAGCCACAAGTGTCAATTCACAGATTGTGCATCTGCAAACTCAGTTAATTTCAATACAGGATGTGAAACATCATTAGTTTTACATTAAGAAATATCTATAAGAACTAACAAAAGTTTCCATCTTATATTTTCATACTACTGGAATTGACTTTTTTAGTGCATACTACACTATAACATGGAAAGTTAGCAAACTTGATAGACTATATGGTTTGAAAACATTATAGGGCAGAGAGGTAAGGTTTTCTTTACTGAAGATTTATCACAATGCAACAACTAAAAGAATATAAATGACATATGGAATGACATATGGACACATGACATATTGAAAAAACAAGGTTACTGTCTACTCTGCCAATGAAGATGTTTCAAGTGTTAAAGAACAATCGGTAGAACCAAAATCAAAGGCATCAAAAAACCAAGACCTTACTGACTAACTGAGTATTAAGCAAAACAAGGGAAAGCACTGCTCTCAGCACTGAAAGAACACGTGCCTATAAAATAAAATCCATAAACATATAAAACGGAAAAATACACTGAACTATTTTTTTTTTTTTAAAAAGCCAACAATAACTACAGGAATCCCCAAACCTTGACAGCGCATTTAACTAATAAGCTATCAACCAACCAAGAACAATTCACCAATTCAGTTCTAGGCAAATCTGCTAAAGAATACCCAGAGCTGTTCTTGGAGAGGTTGTATTTCATATAAAACCAAGAATAGTGCAGAATGTTGCTAAACAACTGGCATATACAGTATAAGCTTCTACTAGCTAAGTAAGTGATCAGTGTGAAACCCTTCAGCTATTGGCTTGAGAGTATTTTATTTTTATTTTTCTTAGTGCCTTTTGTTGTGTGCGAATAAGTAATTTTTTAAATTGAAAATAGTATTTTTTATTTTAATTTTTTTATGGCATTTTATACCGGCTGAAGATGAAATCTTCAAATAAGACTTTGTTAGAGAAGAAAAAACACTTTATTTTATTTAGATGAGGCTTCTTACCTAAATATATAACAGAAAGAGAGATTATAAAGGGTTAAATATACTTTAACAGAAGGGATTAAGACGAGCAGAAATTGCATAGGAGACAGATTACTATTGTGGTAGGTAGCCTTTGGATGCCTTGCTCAGTTGAGAGTGTTATTGTTAAAGAAAGAGACAAGATGGATATTCCCCGGCCACTTTTGAAAGGGTGGGTAGGGATTATTGCCAGGAAACATGGACATTTTCTAGTTCTATTGCTAGTATGGACATGGAACTAGGTATTCCTTGGTCCTTTTGAAATTAGGGTCTTAAGTTCCTCGTAACCCATGATTATGCCACATGATGGAAGTACCTAATAACATTTTCCGTTTGGAAACTTTTGCTTCAAAAGACCACAATATTTCACCATGCACACGTCTACCAAATACAGTTTTTTCACTAGTGATTAGTACTCGTGCATACAAAGACTATATGATTAAACTGAGAATTGTGGGAAACTGAAAGGAGAAATAAAATTTTTTATTCACTTGTTAAAATGTGGAAAAATTCTTCAACCTTTTTCAAGCACACATTGTAAAGCAGCATTTCATTCTATCTTTTTAGAAAACCTGTAAACACTGCATCTTAATTCCAATATAACCAAAAGATGTCATGACACATCTTACTATGTCCCATCAGTGGGAGCTCACTAATTGCACATTCACAATATCATATAAAGAAAATTGCATGGCATTGTGAGATCTTCAGTAGACTCCCATTTTATACTGATCATCAACAACATCAAAAACCACCTACCTACAGTTGCAAGAAAAAGTATGTGAACCCTTTGGAATGATATGGATTTCTGCACAAATTGGTCATAAAATGTGATCTGATCATCATCTAAGTCACAACAATAGACAATCACAGTCTGTTTAAACTAATAACACACAAAGAATGAAATGTTGCCATGTTTTTATTGAACACACCATGTAAACATTCACAGTGCAGGTGGAAAAAGTATGTGAACCCTTGGATTTAATAACTGGTTGAACCTCCTTTGGCAGCAATAACTTCAACCAAACATTTCCTGTAGTTGCAGGTCAGATGTGCACAACGGTCAGGAGTAATTCGTGACCATTCCTCTTTACAGAACTGTTTCACTCCAGCAATATTCTTGGGATGTCTGGTGTGAATCGCTTTCTTGAGGTCATGCCACAGCATCTCAATTGGGTTGAGGTCAGGACTCTGACTGGGCCACTTCATAAGGCATATTTTCTTCTGTTTAAGCCATTCTGTTGTTGATTTACTTCTATGCTATGGGTCATTGTCCTGTTGCAACACCCATCTTCTGCTGCGCTTCAGCTGGTAGACAGATGGCCTTACGTTTTCCTGCAAAATGTCTTGATAAACTTGGGACATCATTTTCCCTTCAATGATAGCAATCCGTCCAGGCCCTGACGCAGCAAAACAGCCCCAAACCATGATGCCCCCACCACCATACTTCACAGTTGGGGTGAGGTTTTGATGTTGGTGTGCTGTGCCTTTTTTTCACCACACATAGTGTTGTGTGTTTCTTCTAAACAACTCAACTTTGGTTTCATCTGTCCACAGAATATTTTGCCAGTACTGCTGTGGAACATCCAGGTGCTCTCGTGCAAACTGTAAAGGTGCAGCAATGTTTTGTTTGGACAGCAGTGGCTTCCTCTGTGGCATCCTCCCATGAAATCCATTCTTGTTTAGTGTTTTACGTATTGTAGATTCGTTAACAGGGATGTTAGCATTTGCCAGTGACTTTTGTAAGTCTTTAGCTGACACTCTAGGATTCTTCTTCACCTCACTGAGCAGTCTGCGCTGTGCTCTTGCAGTCATCTTTACAGGACGGCCACTCCTAGGGAGAGTAGCAGCAGTGCTGAACTTTCTCCATTTATAGACAATTTGTCTTACCGTGGACTGATGAACAGCAAGGCTTTTGGAGATACTTTTATAACCCTTTCCAGCTTTATGCAAGTCAACAATTCTTAATCGTAGGTCTTCTGAGAGCTCTTTTGTGCAAGGCATCATTCACATCAGGCAATGCTTCTTGTGAAAAGCAAACCCAGAACTGGTGTGTGTTTTTTATAGGGCAGGGCAGCTGTAACCAACACCTCCAATCTCATCTCATTGATTGGACTCCAGTTGGCTGACATCTCACTCTAATTAGCTCTTGGAGATGTCATTAGTCTAGGGGTTCACATACTTTTTCCACCTGCACTGTGAATGTTTACATGGTGTGTTCAATAAAAAACATGGCAACATTTTATTCTTTGTGCGTTATTAGGTTAAGCACACTGTGATTGTCTATTGTTGTGACTTAGATGATGACCAGATCACATTTTATGACCAATTTGTGCAGAAATCCATATCATTCCAAAGGGTTCACATACTTTTTCTTGCAACTGTAAAATCATGTAGATTCCTATTGTGCTGCCAAAACAGCTCTGATGGAGGAATGGACTCCACAAGATCCCTGAACGTTACCTTTAGTATATGGCACCAGCACATTAGATCCTCTAAGTCCTACAAGTTGTGAGGTGGGACTTTCATGAATCATATTTGTTCTTCCAGCACATCCTACAGTGGCTCAATTGGATTCTAGGGAATCTGTAGTGTAAGGCAACACCTTGAATGCTTTGTCATATTCCTCAAAAGATCCCTGAAGATTTTTTGCAGTGTGGCAGGGTGCATTATCCTCCTAAAAGAGGCGATGACATTAAGAAACACCATCGCCACAAAGGGGTGCACGTGGTTTGCAACAATCTATAGGTAGCTGATGCGTGTCAAAGTAACATTCAAATGAATGCCTGGGCCCAAGATTTCCCAGCTGAACATTGCCCAGGGCATAATACTCCCTCTGTCGGCCTGCCTTCTTCCCATAGTGTATCCTGCTGTCATTTCTTACCCAGGTATATAATGCACAATTGGCCATCCACCTGATCTAAAAGAAAACTTGATTCATCAGACTAGGCAACATTCTTCCATTGCACCATGGTCCAGTTCTGATGCTCATGCCCTCATTGAAGTCACTTTAGCGGCACTCTGACTAGTCTGCACAATGCAGATCTATATGCAGCAAACTTCACTTCACTGTGTGTTCCAACACCTTTCTATCATGTCCAGCATTCCTTTTTTCGGCAGTTTGAGCTACAGTAGATCTTCTATGTGATCGGACCAGACAGGTTAGCCTTTGCTCTATACATGCATCAATGAACCTTCAGCACCAATGACCCTGATGCCAGTTCAGCGGTTATCCTTCCTTACACCACTTTTGCTAGGTAGAAAGCACTGCATAACAGGAACACACCACAAGACTTACCATATCGCAAAGCTATTGGTCTGTTATACAATTAATTCCACTGCTGGTTTTTATCTGTATTCTGTCACTGACAAGGTGTAATGCCCGTGTTATGCTTATAAAAAGGTGCGATTTGCCTATGTTGTACTTGCAATAAGGTGTGTTTTACTTATATTATGTTTGTCTTAAGGTGTGATGTGTCTGTACTATGCTTGCAATATAATGGCAAGAATTCCTCTGACAGATCACCATCATCACACAAGTATAAATATGTGTGTGTAAATATAGAGTTACAATTTGAGGCTGATAACACAGATTATCATTGGCATTATTGGGAAAGCATTGTGTATGGAGCTTTGCTATTTCATGTGCACTAGCACATGAGTTCTCCTTGCACTGATTTCATATAGTGCGAAGGACTTTGGGTGATTGGCAGGACTCTGTTCCTAAAAAACCTCAGGAACAGGTTTTCTTTTCTTTTGAATGTGATACAGCATGTTTAGCCTACATCTCATTTAGATACTATGTTCAAACACAAGTGCCACGCTCACTATGGAAATGCAGACAATAAAAAAAATGATTGAAATTGATCTAAAAAAAAGAAATGAAATGTTAACTTTTTCATGGGGAGGGGGGGGCGATACAGCTTCTCGCCAAGGGCGCTAGAGACCCTAGGTATGCCTCTGCATAGCATCAACTTCAAATAGATTAAAGGTATAGTGGTGCCATGGCATAAGGTCACTATTGACACAACATAATTTCCTAAATTAAACCTATCCCACAGGCTCTTTGTTAAAGCAAGTAGTTCCCATAGTGGCAATATGTGTTCTGTTCCTGAATCTGACTATTATATTTTGCTTTTTTAGTTGTAACTATATTAATACCATCAGTACTACACACCAGTTATCAAACCGTTCAAGACTTACATTATGGTAAGGGATGAAGCTGTGGGGGCATGGCCATTCTAAACAAAATGAATGTTTTTTTCTCTACTTTTATCTCAGTTTGTCACATATCCAAATATGACACAGTCAGCAAAAAGATGGACATCTGGCAAAGCCTACACATATAAAGATTATATTTCCATATACTAGAAGGATCAGGAAAGTAATGTAGATTTATGCCTGCACCTTTGAATATTTTACTTAATAACTACAAAGATAAAGAGCATAACAAATGTTAAGCAAAAACATTTTTAGCTTTTAAATTTGTATGTAGAAAAATAGCTGTTCATTATACGAAAATAACTTTTTCGTTATTTTATTAAAATAATCTAGTCATCAATAACTAATTTCCCTTTTGTAAAAAAAAAAAAATGATTGGGAGTACTCCCCAATGAAATGTGCTGTGCACACTTATGATGAGACATTTAAAATGCGTATGCATAATCCTGATGCAAACTGATATTTTTCTTTCCAGTAACTTCCTTTGTAATACAGCTATTGCTTTCTATTTTAATTTAAATACCCTGAAACAAGCTAGCTTATATATCTTTATCATCAATATCTGAGTGAAACATTAAAAGAAATATATACGTTTACTGATTATAGTATTATTTTCATCTTGTCGTTATATATGTGTTAGTATTAACATTATTTTGTTTGTGTTCTATTGGTAAAACAAAGTTAAAGTGTACATAAGAACTGCAATCGACAAGTGCACTGAACATTGTTTTTTAAGAAATCATATACAAAAATTAGCTTTCACAAAAAAATATTTATAGATAAAAAGTGCACCTTTTTTTTCCCATACCAATTTTTTAAAAATAGCTAAGAATAAAAATAAATACATTCGGGCTAGGTTTATAACGTTTGTTAATAAATGCATCAATAAAACTGCTGAAAATCTAACCTTCACAGGGAAATGTAATAAAAGAAAGTGGAGAAATTGGTAATATTAGCGTTATTGGTGTATTAATGTATATTATTAATGCAGGTAAATTAATCTATGGGTCTATTATGGGTATATATTTTATGATGAATTTTGAGATCATGAAATAATTTTCAATACTTGCCTGTTTTATATACATATATATTTCATGATATGAAAATTCATTGTAAATTTGATAAATTGAAAGACAAGCCATTTGAAAGCACAGCTTTTTAACTAGATGCCCTGCACACATTCCCCTGCATTTAACTCACTGATGCATAACAATGTTAAATGCTGTCTCTAATACATGACACTCAATTATCTCGACTAGTCACGTCTTCCATAAAATGAAGGGACATTCAGTAAGAACAGGCCCACAGGATTTAAGTACAGAATTCCATCAAGTCCTCTGTAGTCCCCATGAAGGATCTTAATCCATATAGTTTATTAATAAGTTCTATGGAGACTTAAGCTTGTCTTTTGATTATGACCTTAATGTTACTAATGGATGAGCAATCAACATACAAGTGAGACAGTTTAATCTGTTCTCATTAGGTGACAAAATTGTAAAATTGTAGTAATTGTATATGCAATTGTAATGAAATGGTTCATATTCTTTTTATAGGCTGTTAGTACTCACAGCGAAGGATTTGCAGTCTTTTAATGCAAGCTATTAAAATAAAACATAAACCAAAGGCTCACGTGTTTCAAACCTTATAGGATTAGCAAAGCTTTACATATCAGGATTACGGAGTATAATTATGGAAAGTATTACAGATAGAGCACGGACTTCATATCATGAGCATGATTCATTTTGAGGGAAATTATGGGACATTTTAAATTTTGAAGTTGTGTATAGTTTAAATAGAAATGTTAGATCCCTTTCTGAATTTATCTAAATTAATGCATTTACATAGGCTTGCTCTTACAGTAAATCAAATGGTGTCAGTCGATTATGGTACACTACTCAGGTTGGATCTGGGTGTCAGGTGATTTGGGTGCTTAAGTTATATTTTGGTGTCAGATGTTGTTGGTGCTTAGGCTCTGTTTGCAGAGGTTAATGTGCTAATAAAGACTTCAGCTTAATGGCCCCCTCTATCCGCAGGTTGAACACATTGATTTTAGTAGCCATTTGAACATTGCTGATAAGATACACTAGTACAGAGCTGGGAATTTGGCATGGATAGGATGAGATAATACAAGTAGTCACAAAGTCTTTATATCGCAGTGATTTCCCCAATGTGCTAATTAAATACAGTTTCCCATTCTTGTGGTTCGTTAATGCATTTTGGGTTGTATGCCCCTTTTTAAATCCAAACAACTTAAAAATATATATCCTTTCAAAATGCAACCATCAAAATGTCAACTGTAAAATATTAAGTGTCAAAATGTCCCTGCATTTTAAATAACTTAGTATCACAGCAGCTTTCAAAAAGAAAATAATGATCATCATCATTATCCTTTGGGTTTCCACAAATGCTTAAGCCCTATGTCACATATTCCATAAATAATACCTGGGGCCACCCATATCTTCATATTAAAAGTAAAAAAAAATCCACTAAGATAATGTTGCAACTAATGTTAATGAAAAAAACTGATAAACAACAACACAAAAAAGATCATGAAAAGAATTTGCAAATATCCCCACACTTTAGGCATTGTGCTGATTTTTTTTTCAAAATAAATATCTCCTCAATCAGCAGGAACAATTAAATGCCCCTACATACAGAGTAGCCTTTGCGTGGCTTTGGTAACCAACCAATGATAGTGCATGAATATACATCTACTTGAATATCCATAAGTCCACACAATGTATTTCAAATCCATCAGCCACAATCTGATAAATAAAATTATTGGTGTAAGGTGCTCATAAGAATAAAACTTGGGAATTATTCTATTATTGTAGATAAAACAAAGAAATCAATCTGAAATATAGTTATTTTCAAAATACAATGGCCATATACCTACAATACAAGAGCTCAGCAAACAGAACAGTCAGGCGTTTCAGAAAAATAGCACAAAGGGAAATATTTTATATGATTTCTTTTAGACCACAGACATTATCAATGAGCCCATAGTGTGTTGGTTGAAGTGAGCCACTCTCGATTTCTTAGTAAGTCTCATTGTGTTATTAAGAACATTACATACAGTTCAGCTGAAGAATAGTCCATGCACGTAACCAATGTAAAAGAATCCATAAGATAATTTGGTGACTAAAGAGACTTTACACTTGTATGCAGTGTATAACTTTGTACCTAAAGAATTAGCTATGTTTGCATGCTCAATTTTCTAAAATTTTTAAAAATAAACAAACAAATACACTAATAATAATACATTCTGGATCTTATCCCTGCCGACTCTCACCCACCTCTTCCATTTTCAAATCCTTCCTCACTGTATCATAAATTACTGTATCTTTATACCGAATTCATGGCTCTTGTTCTGCCTCTTGCTCCATCATCTTCAGGGTCCAATAACACGAGGTAAGGAAGCTCAATAAAGATGGCAAAGTGAGACTATGCAAACCGAGTTTTTTTTCTGTTGGACTTCCCTCGCCAACATTTTCTGAAAATAACCAGACCATCTTTACATATTTAAAGCATAATCTCTCAGACTTAAAGAACATGCACTCAATCTACACTTGGTTAAACATGTCCAAAAGATCAAACTCCACAAACAGATTGATGAGGGCTACTGAGAAGCTACTTAATCAAGTGGGCAAAACTCAAGACAATAATGTAATATTGGGATTTAAACAAAAGGAAAGAACTGTAAAAGTGGGTTAAATAGCTGAATAGTTTTCTAGGTTGAAAAAAAGATTTGAGTTTCACCTTTAACTTGAGTCCATTTAGTTCAACCTTACATTGTTATCTTGTCTGCTGTTTATCTTTTTCAATTGCCAGATTGTGCTGTTCAATTAATTAGCTATACAATGCATTACAAAAAAATGGGTCTATTACTGCCATGAGTGCCCCTTTAATAACTTTAAATATCTTAACATAGATAAGCATTACAATAGCTATAGCTCTGAACTGTAGAGCCCTGATATAAATATAAAAGGTACAAAACTAATATTCTACTGATATCAATTATAGTATTATAATCATATATATTTCAGTTTAACAAGTTGATTTACACAAAAAAAATATATAATACACAAGACCACTAACTAATGTTACATAATAAAACTCGCTGGTTACCTAGCAAGAGTAAGAGTAAGACATTGTATTGCAAATTTATAAAACAAAATGGAGACAGATGCTTATCAGTCTTGCATGTAGAGCAGATTCCTGGTTATACTTTTTGAACTTTAAATCAGATATGTAAATTCACAACAATTCTTTGTATTTTGCAATATAATCTTTATTGGTCAAAATGTTATATTAAACATATTGTGTTTTATATTTTATTATGATGTTTCTTTCTCCCAATCTTATTTATTTTGTTTTTATTATTGCCACTGTTACTCACCTTTTTTATTATTGTTATTTGTACATTTTGCACATTGTCTATATTGTATATAAAACATTATCTATTTTACTCATAGCATTGGGAAAACAATTAAATTCTAACTCTAAACAAACAATATACTGTATGTGGTATCTAAAACTACACAAAAGGCTGCCTCTTTCGTAATCTCACTGCACTTTTTCTATCATGTACAAAGGAATGTGAATATAATACCATTTTCTATATTATCCACTAAACAGCAAATCTTAGAGACGCTAAATCTTAATGGCAAAATTTAAGCTAAAATAGCTGATTCACTACCTTAGCTATAGTCAGAGCTTAGTTTAGCAGTTTTACAATTGAGATCTGATTTTATATTTTTGAACACACTTTAAAAATAATCTAACGTTTTATAAAATATTTTTGTATTTTGAAATTTTTTATATATTGATACATTTGATAGATTGATTTATTTTATATAATATACATTATTATATTTTAATATTTTAAAAGTGTATCCAAAAATATAACATAATTTGATAAGTGTATCCAAAAATATAAAAATAATTTGAAAAAGGCCTTAATTCACTTAAATTTATTGTTTAGTGAAAATTTGTGCTTGAGTGTACATATCATATATATATATATGTATTTAATTCTTATTTTAGTTATGTTTTAATTTTTCTGTTCTTTCTGTTTTTATTTTTCATAGGAGAAGTATATATACATTGTATTCTAAAACTTTAAAGCAATTTTTCAAAACAGAATTTCATTATTTTGTGTTCTTAATCCAAGTTACAAAAAAAGTATCGAGGAATTACAGTGACATCTGGTGGAACATTGCAAATTTGCAGTTTTTGATTAAACTGAAAAGATTTTCAAAAAGAAGAAAAACAATCTCAGATCTTTGAAACAACAACAACTTGACAACGTTAATATATTTTTTAAAATGACAGTTAACTGTGTCCTTCATGTATAGCTAAACTAAGGTTAGTTAAGTTTAACAATTTAACAATTAAACAAAATAATGAAATTGTTCTGGATAGAAAGTGTTGTATTAATTAATCCTGCATGATTTTGAACTCTATATTAAGTATAAAGAATTGATCTCCAGAGACCTCTA
The DNA here is from genome assembly GCA_933207985.1 of Pelobates cultripes. Lineage (NCBI taxonomy): Eukaryota > Metazoa > Chordata > Amphibia > Anura > Pelobatidae > Pelobates > Pelobates cultripes. The sequence continues at coordinate 275,621,496 of OW240912.1, forward strand.
GATGTGTCTATGTGCCACCAAACCTCCAGCAAGATTACATTAATTCACTATTGGGGCACAGTTAAAGTGCTCATTAGAGCAAACACCTAAATTATTACAGTAAAAACCAGGAGAATACAAGATTAACAAATTGTAATAGCTTTTTACTAAAGTAAACCACATGGCTTTACATGAAACAATACCCTGCTTAAACATGTCCATGGAATATATTCCGGATTTTACAATGTAAATGCCTACAGAAATGATTAAGTGCTTAACTCTGTATGTAAAGCATTAGGCAGCCGAGCTTCTTGTAGTTACATTAAAAAAAAAACAGCAAATCTCTCAAAGTGGAAACTAGGTAGACAAAGTGAGCAAGAGGCAAAGTGAGCAAGAGGCAAAAGAAAATTAAATTAGTTTAGTATAGAGTATAATAAGTTCCATTGGAATGCATATATCTCTGTATTTTATCACTGGAACAATAGAGAGTTAAAGGAAAATGACTTTACTTGTTTATTGACAATGAACATTGTCAGTATTTCTATCTAGTTAAATAAGTAAAAATATGTCACTATGTAGCTTTTTGGTCCATTTAAAACCCTACATTTTCTTGACCCCTTTAATTTATTTAATTTATTTTTTCTACTTGGACATGGAATTTCAGAGGTCTTGTGTGTCCTAATACATACACCTTTCTAAATGGCTTCCAAGTAGCCTGTGTGCTAATCAAGCATTGTTGCTGTACTGTCTCATTAGTGTAAGGTTACCTGTGGCACTCTCCTGCACATTCTAGTCCATGTATGTTTTTGTATAGATTCTGATGCAGGATCCAGTCATACCTCATCCATTCATAAGAATGATTTAGCTATCACAACACAGGTGTATTCATAAGGAGTCACAACTATATAAATCCTTTACAAGCTCAGATACATCGAGCTATTGTGGATTCCAGCACACTCTTTTTCTGTGTTTATTCCTGTCTATATCCTTTATTTTGGCTTGTTATTTTACTTTCATTAGACAAATGTTAAAAGGACACTCCAGACCCCTTTGGCTTGCTGAAAATCTTTACGTGTGAAGAGTGTCCTCTTTGTTTAATTTTACAAAAAGTGCAGATTTCAATAGCTCGGGAATTCGCTCTAGACATCCCCAGGCACTGGACGGCATTCAGTCCTGGGAGCTCTAGTCCTTACAAGGACTTTCCCTTTTGAATCCTCCACACTGCAACAGTGATTAGAACAGCCCTTTCCCCTCCCAGTAACCACACGACACATAGTTCTGGCAGTACAAGATGGAATACTTTTAATCTTGCCAGATGGCCTGCTTTTATACAATTTGGAGTCACAGTAAACACGCCCATGAGACTCCTACAGAAAACAGGATAATCCCTCCCCTATGCCTAGGACATAATTGAGTCAGGAACTGTACAAAACTCAATTATTTCCAGGCACATAAAAACACACATTTCACAAAATGACCTTAAATTTACATCAAATCCCCAGTTACATTCCCTGATAGCCCCGATCTGGGTGACCAACATATCCAAAAATCACCCAGATCGGTTAAGGGGTTCAGGAATTTCCTGGAAGTCATAATTTGACGGACCGCACGCATGGTCCCATGTCCAAAACAGTTCCAGAGAATCAGGGCTTGCGGTCAGTCTAGTTCAGTAGTTTAAACACCGAACAAACTACCGAACATAGTCAATGTTCTTACCCTGGATCTTGTTCACCTTGTTCGTGGGAACGTTTCCATGGAACAGTGTCTTCCTAAGTGTTATAAAACTGAACACAGGTGATCATGGAAATCCAGCGGTGTCCGGGAGTTTCAGTGTCCGAAAATTGTTCCATGAACTCAACAACCAAACACCGCTGCCTGTGTTCATGCGAACAAGATGGCCACCACCTCGTGGTCGTCCATAGGAAATGTGGCCACCCAGACAAACACTTAGAACACTGCGGTGTAAATTGCTAAAAAGTATCCATAGTCTGTAGGCAGGAGGCTGGAAAGCAGGCTCCTCCAGGACCTTGTGGCAAACTCACTTGGAAAGGGGAGTTTACACAAGCTGCATTGATAAGTCTGATTGGACAGCCACAGAAAATCTGGGTGGGGATAGAAGTTGAGGGCTGGCAAAGACTGCACACAATAGATCTACAGCTTTTACAAGCTGTTTTTAGATTTAACCACAATGAAAAAATGCAAAAATAAATGGATGCATGTTTTCATTGGAGCATGTCAACTACCTCAATACTATTGATTTAAAAAAAACAAAAATAAATTTATTTCTTTAGGCAATGGAGTGTCACTTTCAGCCCAACCACTCTTTCCAGTAACTATCCTATATCCTTGGTCTTTGGATAGGGCTAAGATCAAGCGCTGCATGTCTGCTATATCTCCACCGTTAGTGAGGCATTGCTGCGGCCAAGCATAAGCTGTCGGTCATGTCCCTCTAGAATGTAAGCTCATTAAGCAGGGCCCTCCACTTCTCTGTTCCTATACGTCCAGTTGTCTGGTTACAATTACATGTATGTTAGACCACCCATTGTACAGCGCTACGCAATCTGATGGCGCTATATAAATAATAAAATAATAACAATAGTAATGTCATAAGACTGTTGTGATTTTCTGCAAGACTAGTATGCTGACAGCACTGCCATCAAACAACATATGGCACCCATCCTCAAGTGCATGAGTGATGGTTCTGTATCCTGTACAGTGGCTTCAAAAAGTCACCTAGTCAATATATATATATTTTTTTTTAAATCTTTATATTTGTTGTGCGTGTGAATACAAATCGCTTTAGTGTAGCCACAACAGCGAACACTTTGGTTAGGTTCTCAGTGAAAACAGTGGCAGGATTAAACATTGCACATTTTTTTTTAAAAATAATAACAAGCATAAACTTTTTGCATAACACAGGTTAAGAATTCGGGTACCTAGTCAACATTTTATGTCAAAATCCATTAATTGGAAATGTATATGACACTTTTTAGTACTTATAAGTAGATAGCACATTGAATTACATAATTAGCATTTTTACAGTGTTTTTTTAAATGTTTAGGTACCGTATCTTATCTGAAAACATATTTTATTAGTTATTTGTAAAATATAATATATATTATAGAGTACATTCATGTACTTTTGGTGGGGTTTTTATTTTTTTTATTATTTTTTTTAAATCCAGTAAATCATATCTGGGAAAAGAGCCAATAAGCCCAGGAACAGATCATACAGCTATTCATTTTCATGTTTATTTCTCCTAAATATGCTTTGATTAATTCCTTTCAGCACCTATCTATGGTTAGATTATATGAAACACCTAACCTTCTTGTTCCAGTACCTTTAAAACTCTCCACCTGATATCAAAGGCACCAAATTAATTCAATGGATTTTGTTATTCAGTATTTATTCTGCTTTCTGGAACAAAATCACTGATCATGTAAAGGGATTAAGATTGCTAATTATACTAGGCCAGAGTCATACTTTCATTTTGAATGAGCAATCAAGATCTAAAGTGTGGCTTGTACAAGCAACTTTTCAAACCCTTATTTATATTAGGTGGTAGGTGCATTTAATGTGAATATATACAAGCCATTGGCAGTTACAGCAGGCACCTGTTGATTTAGGATAATGCAGTGCAACCAAGATTATTTATTAGCATTTAAATTCTAAATTATTTAAAAATTGCTGGATTATACCATATTCAATAATGTATAACAAAGTGTACTGCAAATAGTATATATAATTGGCCACACGCAAGCAGTCTCCCTGCTCGCTGCACTTGCGCCGCACCCTCCGTGGTAGGCTATTGCACCGCAGCAACCATTTTATTGCAGCTGTGTGCTTTCCCCTTTCGGTTCTGGTCTGCCTGGCAACGTAGCCAGGCCCTCTCCCTCACCTCTCTTTCTCTTGCTTCATTTTATTTTCATTATTTGGATTTCATGTCTGTATCTGGGAACTAGGCCTCAGTCCTACTACTACTCAGGGGTGACCCCCCTTTCCTCCCCTTGGGGCCTGGCCCAGTATGATTGTCCTCTATTAGGTTTTTGATTATGTGCTTTTGGGCACTTCACTGGGTTTGGTGACCCTCTGTCAATAATACTGGGCCTGTTGGTACTCCTCCCCTATTGGTTTTGCTGTGTATGTTTACACTTGTTGGGTGATGAGGAAAGGAAACTAGTTCCCATGTGGGAGCTAGAATGTGTTTTAAGGGAGAACCAAGGGGTAACCCTCAAATTGTATGAAAATTAAAGGCAAGTATCCTGAGGAAAAAAAAACAGAGGACAGAAAGGAAGTCCCCATAAAACCTGTATGTACTAAAATGTAACTTTTATTGGGATGACTTAAAAAATATATAATAGGTAACAACAAAATTATCAAAAATAGGTCTGGTAACATAAGTGGTCTCCCTGGTTGCTAGAACTTTAAACCACCATAATTGCTATAATGATATAAAAATAGCCAATTATAATGATGCTGCCTAGCCTCTAAAGCTACTGCTACGAGTGGTTAAGCGTTCATTCTGCATCTAAATAGATATAATGTATCCATGTATCAATTGCTGTAAACTCTGTAACAAACTAAAGTAACATGACTGATTGGATGCTGGTTAATTTAAAAGAGGTTCAGATACACAAGGGTATTACCCTCATTAGATTACCCACACCAATCCTCCCACCATAATCAAAGTGAAAAAACAAATTGTGCAGTGATTAAAAGTCTGAATAGAAGCCTGCCTGACGTGCGTTTCGGCGCTTCTAAAGCGCCTTCGTCTGAGGCATAAGTGAAACCATTCCGTACAGGGTCGTCATTTAAATGGTATAAGAACCAATGAGCTCTAGGGGTGTGTCATTTGTTTCCCGCCAAAAATGATCAAAATTTCATAGACCACCCCTATCTATTTATTGGACATTCTTACCCATGCGTGTCATAGCCTTAGAGGAAATCTATTGGATGAAAAAGATTGAATGAATATTGTAATTCATAGAAACTGTCTAATGTGGTAGAGAAATCTATCAATGAGTGAACAGTCATAAAGCATATGTCAAACCACTAGTAGTGGTACAGAGTATGTACAGGTGACCGTGTAATAGGAAAATCTACTCGATCACCTGGCTGTGTACCGCACTTTTCGTGTTGTAAAGGCGGTCCTTGTCATATAAAGATAGGATGTTTTATCACATCCAATTATATGTCAGTTTGTTAATACTGTATCTATGGCATACAATCGTTCTCCACATTTATGAAGTGAATGAAAAGAGAATACCCCCCGAGTGTGCTTGGAGTGCTTGGAGTGTTCCTATAATGACCTATACAATTTGAACTATGCTTTAACAGGGTTATTCACCGAAGTGAGAATTGCTGTGAATTTAAAATGGATTTAGAGTGAATTTCAAATTGAAGCCAAGATAGCCAAATTGGAAAAATATATATACTTAAATATTAAATTCACTTTCAATTCCTGACAATTCTACATAATGTCATGACATGGTCACATCATATGGGTTGGGCATTGTGATGTCACACCATGAGTGGAGCAAACGGAGTCGCAAAATCTTTTTTTGTTGCAAAAATCCTTGCATCTGCACTCAGTGACACTTGCTTGTCACAGTCTGCTAAGCCAACACATGACAGTGGTCTGAGAATTAAAAGCATGGGAATACCTTTAGCAAAGCCTTTCCTGTCTTGAATCCTCAGTTGGTGTGGAAACCTCTATCTGCCATAGACTCACATGGATCTGTTTTTTTCTATGATCTTTATTTTCTGTCCATCATGGTCTTTTAGAGAAAAAAAAAGGGCAGTGGGGTGAAATAGGGACCAGTGACATTCTTCTCTTTATTAGAAATCCCATCCACTACGCAAGGCATTGGATATTAATGGTTGAGCAGGTGCTGTCTGCTCACCACTTAGTGAGTATGCCCTCACCTGTAGTAGGATGGGTAGGAGCATAAGGGAGGATTTAATCCTAGCACTATTTATGAGAGTTATATAGATCTCAACAGGTTTTTTTTTTTTTTGGTTTTTAAATGTGTTGTATTGACTAGTTAACAATAGCTGGCTACCCCACCATATTCCTACACCCTCACACAGTATTTGCGTATTTGCCTGTTGGCTCCTAGTGCAATTTGGTCCATGTTTTGAGCATTCATATCTGAATTTTAGTAATTGGATTTCATCTGAACAAGATTCTGACTAATTTGGAGGATACTGGACTTTGAAGTCTGAACATTCCTATGCAGATCTGGATGATTTTTACAAATCTGAACTGACAGACATCCAGACTTAAGTGTATAAACCCTATCTCCGAGATTATGGTGCCAGAAGTCCTGTGATGAGATGGCACATGAGAACGACTGGCACCACATCCTCTACAGTGGGCTGTAGTGGTTATGATGCTTAGAGTGCCCATTTAAAAGATAAATAAATCGAAATATAGAAAGATTGGAAATACAATGTAATTTGGAAACATGTATGTCCCTCTCAAACATCACAAGCTTTAATAAAAAGTAACAAAATAAAAATTTGAGCATTTTAATTATATTCTATTAGCCAAATTTTGTTGTATTTAGTTTAATTATTGTAGAATGGGTATTAGAAGAAGCTGAGATGGTTGACAAGTTAATTCTTTAAAAGTGAATCCAAAAGGATGTCCATTATATGTTTCTGTCAAAGGAGACAGGGAACACGCCCTAAAAAGACCAGTGAAAAAAAAGAAAAAGAAAGAAAAAAAACACATGATTAATTGGATGTACATCCTGTGGGGTTATCATAAAACATGGTGGACTATGTGTACATCTCAAACCAATTGGACTTAAAAGAGGGACATGAGTTTTAGTATGCTTGGTACTTACTTGGCCTTATTGTTAAATTCTTTTTAAAAGTAGTTTTATTTGTTTACTCACACTGAGTATCTGAGAAAGCTACTAATGAGTGTCAAAACATGAAAGATGGTGTTAACCAAAATGGGGCGAAGACAGTATTAGTTGGCAACAATGCAACCTATGTTACTGAATGTTCAGTACTGTTTCTTCTCCATCTTCACTCATACTCTGCAGCACACATCCTGGTTTCTGGTTTAATTTCATCAGGAAAGACTGCAAATGGAGTGTACACCAGAGGATGTTGACCAAACCATCTTCAATTCATTCAAGGTTCACTTTACTGATAAACTTGTGAGTGATCTACTAATCACTATTGTATTGATTGTTTGATACAACATTCCATTTGTTTAATGTTTTCTGTATCCCTTTATATGTATGTAATGGTTTCTATGACATAGGATATTTGGAAATGCTTAGGGAAGCAACTCTATAATATTATAAAATTTTAAGTGTGGTATCAATTTACACATTCCCCTAATTGCATATCATTTTAAAAATACCTTTTCAGAACTACATTGATTTGAACAGTAAGTGGGGATTTCTTTTTTAGGTTTTTTAGGTCGATCATACACAGTATACTGTCAAGCGTTCTTATTTGTTGTTGTTTGCAGTGAAATTGACATTACACAATGGCATGTATTATTAAAAACAATAAAAGGTAACAGTAAAAAAAATGAACATTAGGGAGTTATGTGTTCAGGCAATTCAAATAATCACAATAAGAGAAAAATGTAATAGAGAAAAATACTTTTTTTTTTTTTTTTTTTAAATATGGACCTCCGCTCTGGAATCTCTCCACATAACAATGATTAACATAATAATTAATGAGAGAAATGAAAACTTGTCTGAAACAGATAGGATGATTAAAGAGAAAAGTAAAATTGGAACCTTTTGTAGAAACTTAAGACTTTGAGAGTCTGTCAGAAAAAGTGAGAATTAATTTAGTGAAAAATTAAAATTTCTGTATTGCTAATAAAAGGTGAAAATTCCAAAGAGATTTAGATGACTATGCGAATAATAGGGTGAGAAAAGTACCCAAGAGTAGCAAAAATCAAGATTATTTTATATCATAATTATTTTTGGTTTGAGATTGATTTTTTTCTACAGTCCAAGGGTAACGCCATAGGGACCTAGTTTGTGCTGAGTTATGCCAACCTGTTTATGGCATATTGGGAAGAATCATTTATTTTTTTATCAGGGGCATGAATTTGGTGCAAAATTGGTCCTATATAAAAGGTACATAGACGACATTTTTATTATCTGGAAAGGATATAGTGACTTAATTTTTTTATTATCTTTCTTAATCTCAATAATTAGGGGATCTATCTTACTAAAAGTGTGGGCAATTCGAGTATCAATTTTTTTAGATTTGAATATTTATATTTCTAATAATATTTTAATGACTCACACTTTTTTCTAAACAGTTGATGTAAACTGCTACATTGAAGTAGAGAGTTGTCATGATCGCCCCTGGTTGTCCAATATATCAAAAGGGCAGTTCCCAAGGATGGATAGGAACTGCTCCAACCAGGTAAATTTTATTTCCCAGTCTAATGTTTTTTAAAAAACAGTTTGAACAGGAGGGATATGACAGTAAGAATCCACAAGATAATATAGACGCAATTGATATTTTAGATAGATCCCCTTTATTGAAATATAAGAATAAAGGCAACACAGAAAGAAAAAGTGATCAACTTAATTTTGTTTTTAACTATTTTAATAATATGGGCACTATCAAAAAAAATAATTAAAGGGACACTATAGTCACCAGAACAACTAGAGCTTATTGTTCTGGTGAGTAGAATCATTACCTTCAGGCTTTTTGCTGTAAACACTGTCTTTTCAGAGAAAATGCAGCGTTTACATTACAGCCTAGTGATAACTTCACTGGCCACTCCTCAGATGGCTGTTAGATATCCTCCCTGATCATGGCTGCCTAAAATGCATCCAAACATTCAGTGTCTCCACCCTCTGCATGCAGGCACTGAACTTTCCTCATAGAGATTAATTGATTCAGTTCCTCTCTATGAGGAGATGCTGATTGGCCAGGGATGTGTTTGAATTCTGCTGGCTCTACCCCTGATCTGCCTCTTTGTCAATCTCAGCCAATCCTATGGGGAAGCATTGTGATTGGATCAGGCTAACACTTCTGCTGATGTCAGCAGACAGTGGGCAGGTCAAAAGGAAACAGGGATGAAGCCTGCAGCTTCAGGCTTGAATACAAGTAAGATTTTACTATATTTAGGGAGGCATAAGGGGACCAGGGTGGCTAGATGGTGGTGTTAACCCTATAGGGTCAGGAATACCCTATCCATTGTGGAATGTGTAAAGCGTGTCGGAACACGAATATATCCAATAAAAATGTTACAAACTTCAAATCCTTGGTTACTAAAAAAAACCTATAGAATTAAGTCCCTTATAATGTGTCATTCCAACAATGTTATTTATTTATTGTGATATACTTGCGGGTTGCAATACATAGGAAAGATATCAAGACCTGTGAATATAAGGATTAGTGAACACGTCAGAAATATTAAAATAGGTTTTCTAAAACATAGTGTATCAAAAAACTTTTTAGAAAAACATGTCTGATCCTAAGCACTTAGAATTTTGTGCAATAGAAAAGGTTAATACACATTGGAGGGGAAGAGATGTTGCCAAAAAATTAAGTATTCAGGAGGCAAAATGGATATTTGAATTATGCACTTTAGCTACCAAGGGACTTAACATTGATTTTGAAATTAATCCAATTCTATAAAATACATGTTGTTCCCTTTTTTCTCCTCCCATTCTCCAATATTTGATATTTTTACCCTATACACTTTGCACATAAATATTAATTAAGTGTAAAAGTGTTTTAAGGGTTTCTTCTTATTATTTTTATAGCTATATAATGTTTAATTTGATATGTTATTTTAAAGGATTATTATATATTTGTATTGATAATCTAAATTTTTATCCTAATATAAGTTTTTTACTATCTTGCCCTTTCTTTTATTATATCATCCATGGACTTCTTGCCCTTTTTAAAAATGATGTCTGCTGTATGGATGCTCGAATTTGACCATTTCAGTAGTGGGAGACGGGGGAGGGGGAGCCAACCCCTCCTTGTATGTGGGCATGACGAACTGACATGCCGGATGATTTTTGCCGGCGGCAATACATTACAGGAAATGACGCTGTGGATCATTTGGAAAGAAGGCTGCAAGGATGGAAGTTCTGGAATCCATAGACATGTCAGGAAGGGTGGAATTATAGGTAAAAAAAAAAATGGACACATCGCCATATTGTGGGTGACATAGTATGTATCTGGTTCGGACCATATTTGGGAATGGAAGTGTCTTTGTTAGATTATTTGCAAGTGTTAATAATTAGTGAATATACACTGAACAAAATTATAAATGCAACACTTTAGTTTTTGCCCCCATTTTTCACGATCCAAGACTTTCTATGTACACAAAAGGCCTATTTCTCTCAAATATTGTTCACAAATATGTCTAAATCTGTGTTAGTGAGCACTTCTCCTTTGCCAAGATAATCCATCCACCTCACTGGTGTGGCATATCAGGATGCTGATTAGACAGCATGAATTTTGCACAGGTGTGCCTTAGGCTGGCCACAATAAAAGGCCACTCTAAAATGTGCAGTTTTAGTTCACAGCACAATGCCATAGAAGTTTTGAGGGAGCATGCAATTGGCAGGAATGTGCACCAGAGCTGTTGCCTGTGAATTGAATGTTCATTTCTCATAAGCCTTCTCCAAAGGTGTTTCAGAGAATTTGGTACATCCAACCAGCCTCACAACCGCAGACTATGTGTAACCACACCAGCCCAGGACCTCCACATCTAACATCTTCATCTCCAAGATCATCTGAGACCAGCCACCTGGACAGCTGCTGCAACAATTGGTTTGCATAACCAAAGAATTTCTGCACAAACTGTCTGAAACCGTCTCAGGGAAGCTCATCTGCATGCTCGTTGTCCTCATCGGGGTCTCGACCCGACTGCAGTTCGTTGTCATAACCGACTTGAGTGGGCAAATGCTCACATTCGATAGCGTCTGGCACTTTGGACAGGTGTTCTCTTCACTGATGAATCTCGGTTTTCACTCTACAGGGCAGATGGCAGGTGGCGTGTATGGCATCAGCTCTGGTTTGCTGATGTCAAGGGACTTAACATCAATTTTGAAATTAATCTGATTCTATAAAATACATGTTGTTCCCTGGATCGAGTGGCCCATGGTGGCGGTGAGGTTATGGTATGGGCAGGCGTATGGTATGGGCAGGCTAATGTTATGGACAACGAGCACAGGTGCATTTTATTGATTGCATTTTGAATGCACAAAGATACTGTGACGAGATACTGAGGCCCATTGTTGTGCCATTCACCCACAACCATCAACTCATGTTGCAGCATGAAAAAGCAAGGCCCGATGTTGCAAGAATCTGTACACAATTCCTGTAAGCTGAAAACATCCCAGTTTTTGCATGGCCAGCATACTCACCCTTTGAGCATGTTTGGCATGCTCTGGATTGGCGTATACAACAGCGTGTTCCAGGTCCTGCCAATATCCATTAACTTCGCACAGCCAAAGAAGAGGAGTGGACCAACATTCCACAGGCCATAATCAACAACCTGAACAACTCTATGCGAAAGAGATGTGTTGCACTGCGTTAGGCAAATGGTAGTCACACCTGATACCGACTGGCTTTTGGACCCCCCCCACCCGGACCCTCCCAATACAGTAAAACTGCACATTTTAGAGTGGCATTTTATTGTGGCCAGCCTAAGGCACGCCTTTGCAATAATCATGCTGTCTAATCAGCATCTAAAATCATGCTGTCTAATCAGCATAGAAAAAGTCTTAGATCTTTGAGTTCAGCTCATGACTCAAGTGTTGTGTTTATAATTTTGTTCAGTGTATTTGTATAGGTATAAAAGGATGCTTATGCCAGTCAGACATATATCTATACCTGAAGACGACCCAGTCTGGGTTGAAAGGTGTTGTGCATAATCTTTTATTTTGTTTTAATATATATACATAAACAATTTATTGAGATATATATATATATATATATATATATATATCTCAATAAATTGTTTATACTCACCTACCCTGTCAATTTCCTTCTCCCCCCTCCAATTTCCTTCTCCCCCTCCCTCCCTCTCTCCAATTTCCTTCTTCTCCCCCTCACTCCAGTTTCCTTATTCTCCCCTCCTCTCCTTCTTCTCCCCCCTCTCCAATTTCCTTCTTCTCCCCCTCCCTCCAATGTCCTTCTTCTCCCCCTCCCTATCCAATTTCCTTCTTCTCCCCCCCTCCAATTTCCTTCTTCTCCCCCCATAGGTCAATTTCCTTCTTCTCCCCACCCTCTCAATTTCCTTCTTCTCCCCCTCTCAACTTCCTTCTTCTCCCCCCCTCAATTTCCTTCATCTCCCCTCAATTTCCTTCTCCCCCCTCCAATTTCCTTCTTCTATCCCTCCCTCTCCAATTTCCTTCTTCTTCCCCTCCCTCTCCAACTTCCTTCTTCTGCCTCCTCCAATTTCCTTCTTCTGCCTCCTCCAACTTCCTTCTTCTGCCCCCTCCAACTTCCTTCTTCTCCCCCCTCCAACTTCCTTCTTCTCCCCCTCTCCAATTTCCTTCTTCTCCCCCTCCCTCTCCAATGTCCTTCTCCCCCCTCAAATTTCCTTCCCTCTCCCCCCCACCCTCAAATTTCCATCCCTCCCCCCTCCCTCAAATTTCCTTCCTCCCCCCTCAAATGTCCTTCTCCCCCCTCAATGTCCTTCCTCTCCCCCCCACCCCTCAAGTTCCTTCCTCTCCCCCCCCTCCTTCGTCTCAGAGTTACTCCCCCCCCTCAGAGATTTCCTTCCTCCCCCTCCTCCCCTTAAGTTTCTTTCCTCCCCTCTCTCCCTCCCTCCCACTCCCTCAAATTTCCTTCTCTCCCCCCCCCTCAGATTCTTTCCTCCCCTCCCTCCCTCAAATTTCCTTCCTCCCCCCCCTTAATTTCTTTCCTCCCCCTCCCTCCCTCAAATGTCCTTCCTCCCCCCCTGACACCCTGAATGTGGGACCCGGACGACCTGAGCAGTCCGGGCCCCCCAGGACCGCCGGGCCCATGACAACTGTTGCCAGATACCACAGGACAAGTTCAGAGGTCTTGTATTGTCCATGCCTCAATGCATCAAAGCTGTTTTGGCAGCAGGAGGGGGACTGACACAATATTAGAAAGGTGGTTTTAATGTTGTGGTTGATCAGTGTGAAGACCGTGGATCCACTCCTTGTGTATTCTTTAATGATGCATTACTATGCATGATTATAGAGATGCAATCACTATATAGAAGTTACATCAATGAATTTTCTTGCATTGCATTTTAGCTTATGAGTGCCATTTGAACCCACACATTTATTATGGCAGAGGTTCTTACATATACATTTGCAAAGCCAAACAGACATATATTTTCCTCTAGAACATTCAACAAATATGAGAGTAAATTAGCATATGAATGCAATAACATTATGCTGTGTAAACAAATGACAGTGTAATTACTATAGGAGGAATATTCAGTTCTCATATTACAAACATGAATTTGCCTCGAAGAATGTGCATGTCAATGCACTAATACATCTGATGTTCCCCTATATTTATGAAAGCAATACTATAATTAAAATATTATGTAATCCTAGGTAATTCCCTGTAAACATTCTTATAATTAATGCAGGGTGGCCAAATTTAATGGGTTTCCCATCTATAGAAAAGTGAATCATTTTGCTGTTGTTTACTGAAACATTTCTCTTGTTGAATATGCTGCAATCTGAGTTTGTTTAGTTACTTTTTAATTTGTTTTGTTTTCGTCTAACACTCTTCATCTGAAACTGCTGGGCAAAATAATGGCTTGTCCACATTTACATTAAATGATTCTTTGACGCTTTATGTACCCTGTAGTTATAATATTGCATTATTGGATTTTACTCTGTCATTTCATGGTCTACTGGGGCCCACAAGAATGACTCTGCCTACACCTACACTCAATAATGAGGATAATACCGCTAGAGTCTCATATTAATAGAGCGTAAGCATTCAAAAAATGTGAGTGGACATTTAAGCACTTTGTTGTTTGCCGCTAACCAAGTATACTAAATACTACACTGTTAGTATTCCTCTTTCTCTCTCTTCTATGCCCGGTCGGGGTGTCAGGCGGTCTTTGCACATATACACCCAATGAGGCTGGAATAGACTGTAAAAGAACTCAGGCCATTAGAACAATTTCTGGACTCTATTTTATTGCTTATTTTTTTATTGTATTTTCTATGTTCTATAGTATCTACCTTTTGTTCCATTTTTTATTTTAGTATTTTCTTATTATTAGAAAAGATTATTAGTCTCCTTTATTATATTGGCGCAACCTGTTTGTACTATTTGTTTACATCTTGTTTGGCCTTGGAGGGGTCCCCAGTTCCAGAGTTTACTGCCTTGGTCTAGAACTTCCAGCGCTTTAACTTTCTTTTGATATTTATGTGTTTACAGACGATGTAGTTAAAGGACCACTATAGTGCCAGGAAAACATACTCGTTTTCCTGGCACTATAGTGCCCTGAGGGTGCCCCCACCCTCAGGGTCCCCCTCCCGCCCGGCTCTGGAAGGGGGAAAGGGGTAAAAACTTACCTTTTTCCAGCGCTGGGCGGAGAGCTCTCCTCCTCCTCTCTGCCTCCGTTACGCCCCGCCGGCTGAATGCGCACGCGCGGCAAGAGCTGCGCGCGCATTCAGCCGGTCACATAGGAAAGCATTCATAATGCTTTCCTATGAACGCTGGCGTGCTCTCACTGTGAAAATCACAGTGAGAAGCACGCAAGCGCCTCTAGTGGCTGTCAATGAGACAGCCACTAGAGGATTAGGGGGAAAGCTTAACCCATTCATAATTATAGCAGTTTCTCTGAAACTGCTATAATTATGAAAAAATGGGTTAACCCTAGAAGGACCTGGCACCCAGACCACTTCATTAAGCTGAAGTGGTCTGGGTGCCTAGAGTGGTCCTTTAATGTAACAGAAATGGGGACATGTCACATGGAGGCTGTTAGGGAGATTAAAACACAATGAGCATAGGCACAGTGCTCAAAGTTGGCTTTAAGTTAATTATTTTATAGCCAGCCAGTCCACAAAGGTTTTGAGTTTTGATCTCCTGCATCCCTCATAAATTCCCAGTATCTATTCTATCTCCCCTGCATTTTAGAGCAAGTGAGGAACAATGAAACAAATGTATATATTGGGAGAGAGAGATATCCTTGCACTCAAGCTGTATTATTTCAGTGCCAGGTGCCAAAGCCTAGGCTCACATAGATAAAATTTCCAAGATAAGGCTGCACTCACGGTCTTCATAAAATCCAAAGATACTTTATTTCCAAATGTTTAAAAACAGATCAACTTTTCAGTCCACATATGGGACTTTCCTCAGGATCAACAACACTAGTAAAACTTGCTCTTTTGGTCCTGAGGGAAGTCCCATATGTATGTATATATATATTAGTAACAAACCACCTCTTTTCCAGGTAGGATTTTGTCACAGATCTTAGAGTAACCACAGCCTTCTAGGGTAATCAAAGTCCAGGACACATCCAGTTCGGTTTTTCCTTTTTATTTGATAAGACAGGTGCTTTAAATAATAATAAACAAAACAAAATCCCTTGCTCTTACTAGACAGAAATAACTATCTGTAATTGGGTGGCTTTCCCACTTACCAACTTTAAAAAAAAAAAAAATAGATTTCCAATAAACACAGTTGTTCTCTCTCCTTCAGCTATCCTAGCTGGCTTTTTCTCCCTCACTCTGCAGCAGGCTGATCTCTTCTTTTAAATGCCTGTTTTCTAACTGGCCAGCTACAGGTGAGTGTCAATTAGTTAACATCTCTGGAACTCTTAAGTCAAATCCAAGTTCTGGTCTGTTACAGAGCAACTAGTGCTGTTGGAGCACTGGCCCACCCTGCTCTCCAAATGCAACAGGGACCCATACCGTGTTTTGCATAGTATCAGCAATGTATATTGCAAACTTAACATCTCTCCCAGGGACATTTAACTGAAAATTCTCTGGTTGCTGTTTAGCAAAGCAGGACTGATATATATTCATTCAACAACCATTCCACATTTTCGCTCACAATATATATATATTTCTCAATATATATATATATATATACACACACAATCCAAGGTCCTGGTTTCAGAAGTACTTGCTAACACGCAATCTCCAACCTCATGTAAATACACTGCTCAAAAAAAAAAAAAGGGAACACTTAAACAACACAAGATAACTCCAAGTCAATCACACTTCTGTGAAATCAAACTGTCCACTTAGGAAACAACACTGAGTGACAATCAATTTCACATTCTGTTGTGCAAATGGGACAGACAACAGGTGGAAATTGTAGGCAATTAGCAAGACACACCCAATAAAGGAGTGGTTCTGCAGGTGGTGACCACAGACCACTTCTCAGTTCCTATGCTTCCTGGCTGATGTTTAGGTCACTTTTGAATGCTGGCGGTGCTTTCACTGTAGTGGTAGCATGAGACGGAGTCTACAACCCACACAAGTGGCTCAGGTAATGCAGCTCATCCAGGATGGCACATCAATGCGAGCTGTGGCAAGAAGGTTTGCTGTGTCTGTCAACGTAGTGTCCAGAGCATCGAGGCGCTACCAGGAGGCAGGCCAGTACATTAGGAGACGTGGAGGAGGCCATAGGAGGGCAACAACCCAGCAGCAGGACCACTACCTCCGCCTTTGTGCAAGGAGGAACAGGAGGAGCACTGCCAGAGCCCTGCAAAATTACCTCCAGCAGGCTACAAATGTGCATGTGTCTGCTCAAACGGTCAGAAACAGACTCCATGAGGGTGGTATGAGGGCCTGACGTCCACAGGTGGGGGTTGTGCTTACAGCCCAACACCATGCAGGTCGTTTGGCATTTGCCAGAGAACACCAAGATTGGCAAATTCGCCACTGGCGCCCTGTGCTCTTCACAGATGAAAGCAGGTTCACACTGAGCACATGTGACAGACGTGACAGAGTCTGTAGACTCCGTGGAGAATGTTCTGCTGCCTGCAACATCCTCCAGCATGACCGGTTTTGGCAGTGGGTCAGTAATGGTGTGGGTGGCATTTCTTTGGGGGGCTGCACAGCCCTCCATGTGCTCGCCAGAGGTAGCCTGACTGCCATTAGGTACATCCGCTAGAGGATTACTGGAGAACGGACACTTTACCATTTAACAAGTGGACTCTAATACTGATCTCTTGGAGGACAACTCACATGAATCTTAAGTATAACTTCCAATTTATTATCTGGAATCTTAGTTATTAATGAACTGTTTCTTGCTTGCTCTGATCTTCTCTGCTGCATACACATTAATTATATTGAGGATAACTCCCATCAAGCTTAACCACTATGAACTGTTTCTTGCTTTGCAAATATTCTCTGCTACCTGCATGCTAATTCTATTGAAGATTATTCCTATCAACCTAAAGAATATTATTCAATACATCTCTGAGGAAATACTTATTGATGAACTTTGTATTGTTTGCTATAACCAACAATTTCTTCTTATTGAATTATTACCTATATGCTTTTCACTTAAGTTTATCACAATCATTAAAACTTTGTTTGATTCTCTAATTGCCAGCAATCCTCTCTTTTCTTAAAGCTACAGTATTGATAATTTAAAGATTCTCAGTTTCTTCACTATTGTAATTGAGGAGTTCTACAAGCTGCAGTTGAGTTCCAATTCAAAAAACCCTAGTAGCATAACAATGTGGAAATACCCAGTGACTATAATATCAGGAAGAAGGAACATGAAAAGGTGGAGAAATACCAAGGACTGAAAAAAGAACTAGAAAGGATGTGGAAAGTGAAGGCGGTAGTAGTCCCAGATGCAAATTTTACTGATGAAATTCATAGACTCGTTAGGACATACCTTCTATTAGGTATAGGATACATCCATGTATTTTAAGGTTGGGAAGACACCATCCACTCCAGGACTCCATATTATGAGTGGAGGGAAGCTGCTGGAAGTCATCTTCTGAGATAGATAGATAGATAGATAGATAGATAGAAATTCACTAGCACAGTGTGCTTAGTATTTCATAATGCAGAGACAGAACGCAAGCAGTAAAACCCTAGATGCAATGGCAGAACTACCGCTGGTACAGCCGACTGTACCAGGATCTGCGTGGTCTAGGGGTCCATCGGGTGGTCTATGTGCTTAAGGCCACCCAATGGGTATTGCTGAACAGCGGCTCGTTCATGCTTTTAAAAGGACCATCGCACCATGCTATATCAACAATGCTAGGAGGAAATGACTGCTTTAAATATCTATAAACTTACAAGAAAAACAATAAATAATGTTAGCTAGGATGCATAAAACATCCCTACGTGTTTCGTCTGTTGGAGACAGACTTCCTCTCTAAAAGATGAAACACAGTGCTGTTTTATGCATTTACTGTTTTTATTTATGTGTTATCTGATGCATTTTAACATGTTTTGTGGAAGATTTTGGCATCCTGATTCTCCACCAGCACTTTTTCTAGGACTAGGCCTCCTTACTTTACGAGATGTGTTGATGAGCTAGCATGTATTATCCTTCTTGTAAGTTTATAGAAATTAAAGCTGTGTGTTGCTGTTTGATATACTGCACCATAGTTTTTTTTTTTTAATTCCTTATTTTTGGTACAAGACATTCGTGCATGCCACTTCCATGTGGTCAAATTTTGACTATTGTACAGTTAACGGATAAACATCTGGCATAGCATTCAGTGAATTTGCACATTTTTGTTATGAAGTTGGTCTGTAAGGTTGTAACGGGGTGACCTATATATACAGAGTTTTCCTCCATGTCATGTTTGGCGGTCTGACCCTTGTTGTCCGTGTTGCCTATGCTGTATGTCCCACTTGTTCGGTCTCATGTGTAACTTGGGAGAGTCGTCTATGATCTATTAGAACAGGTTGTGGTATCGTTTGTGAGGGTGCAAAGGTCAAGTGGGGGCTTAATTTGGGAGCCCGGGGCCATATGGCTTACTGGTGTTCACGTTATTTTCGTGTGGTGTAGGTCATGGAGGTGATGCTCCTTGTGGTATCTTACATGTCATCTATGGCAATCGCCTGTCTGAGGAGCAGTTAGTGGGGTGTGTGGTGTTGGCTATGGTAGTGTGGGGCTGTCGGTTGCCGTATGAGGCATGGAGAGTGCTGTGTAAGTCTATGTTCGGGTGGCAGCCCGTCTGTGCCCCTGTGGGTTCTACGCCTGTACCCTGGGGTGTTGGGGGGGGTGCAGTAGTGCCTTTCCCCTTATGGAACGTATTGTACACCTGACACACATGTTGGGGGTCTAGGGCAGCTGGGGCTCTGGCGCCTCACCGTAGTTTATGTATTTTTTCCCCACATGTCCCATTATGTCCTCCATGTGCTAAAACCTTCAATTCTACTCCATTTTGTGAGTTTAACCATTAAATTAGCACATTTCAGTTTTTGGACTGTACTACTCTATATTTTGTCTCATTTATTTGTATTTGTACATATTGATATTTTGTGGAGTTGATTTATAAGAACAATGAGGAGATCTCCCATGCATAAAGAGGAAATGAGACTCATAAGTATGAAAACCACCTGATTATTTTCTTTCAAAACTACTGCGCATCGGTTACAAGTAGGCAACTACAGTTTTCTCCAATATGCAAGACTCTAGTTAAGAATCAGAAAAGATTTGCATTAAAATATGCAGGAAATTTGAGAATAACCTGCAAGAATCAATCATACTCTTGGGACTCTTCATAAAATGCAAGAAAATAATTCATTAAGCTGGCTATCATCTAAAAACTTACTTCGTAGAAACATAGAATGTGACGGCAGATAAGAACCATTCGGCCCATCTAGTCTGCCTAATTTTCTAAATACTTTCATTAGTCCCTGGCCTTATCATATAGTTAGGATAGCCTTATGCCTATCCCACACATGCTTAAACTCCTTTACTGTGTTAATCTCTACCACATACTTCATTCAAGGCTTACCATCTTCTTGGACCTAGAGATCCTCTGCATCCCAATTTAACTTTTCTAAAACGTAGCCATCCAGATCTATTATTGTTCCTTAATGATATTATTTGCTAAATGTGTTGTTTTTAGTTTTAGTTTTAAGCATGTCTTTCGATTAACTAGGATTTTATTAAAGGTAAGTTCCGCCCATACTCTTTATGTCATTGTACTTTTTAAGTATATTTTGAGAACCCCTTTGCTAAGATATAGGGGCTCTTTAATCCCTTAACCCTTTAAGGATGACGGACGTTCTATGCTGTCCTTTTTGGGTCGGTCCTAAATGCTGGTGGGCAGCATAGAATGTCTCCACCATCCAGGGCACTTACCTGGTCCCAGTCGATCCCACACCAGCGGTCGTGATCCCCGGAGGTCAGGCAGACCCCCTCTGCCTGATCCAGCCTCCCCCCAGCCATGTGATCGTGGGGTCCTCATGATCACATAGCCGGAATGGCCGGCTTTTGCAGTGCCTGCAAGGGGGCCTTCCTGAGCTCTCAGGCAGTCCCCCTCATGACTGTAAAAAAGGTTTTAAAAGTTATTGAACAGTTTTTAAATTAAATAAAAAGGACTTAGATCATATATATATGTGTACTTTTATATACACATACATACATCATTAATAAAAGTGTATTTTAATATTAATATATATATATATATATATAATATGAAAATACACTTAGAATGACTTTATATATATATATATATATATATATATATATATATATATATATATAT
Organism: Pelobates cultripes; assembly: GCA_933207985.1. NCBI lineage: Eukaryota > Metazoa > Chordata > Amphibia > Anura > Pelobatidae > Pelobates > Pelobates cultripes. The sequence continues at coordinate 275,642,140 of OW240912.1, forward strand.
ATATATATATATATATATATATATATATAATATATATAAAAAAAAATTTAAACAATTAAATAAAAATAATAATAAAAAGAAATTTAAAAAATTATATACCAATTTTAATTTGTTCTAACTTTATTTTGATATTACTATACATATATTGTAAATTCAAAATAAATTTAGAATGATGTTATAAATACAATATATTTATATATAACTAATATAATTAAAAAATATATATACATATATATTTAAATTCTACAAATATGTTTATATAATATTTTTACATAATTAAGTCATTTTATTAATTACAATCTGAGTGACCAGCCTGACAATCCAGACAGAAAGTCCAAAGAATTTGGTTCGCAAGCCCTAAAAACAGTAAAAAAAAAAAAAACTCAACGATGATATCGTGAGTAAAATTTTATTTTTTTGCATTTTTCTCACATAAACTGTACTTTCACTGACGATATAATTGTTGTGATAAGTTTTACTATTTTTAAACACTAATATTTGTGTTCAGCGAAGTCTCCCGAGTATAACAGTAGCCCTCATGTACAGGTTTTATGGTGTTTTCAAAAGTTACTGAGTCAAATATCAGGCTTGAATTTCCTTTTTTTCTCATTGAAATTTGACAGATAGGTTATGTTGCCTTTGAGACCGTTTGGTAGCCCAGGAATGAGAATTACCCCCATGATGGCATACCATTTGCAAAAGTAGACAACTCAAGGTATTGCAAATGGGGTATGTGCAGTCTTTTTAGTAGCTACTTAGTCACAAACACTAGCCAAAATTACCATTCAATTTAGTTTTTTTGCATTTTTCACACACAACAAATATGAATGCTAACTTTGGCCAGTGTTTGTGACTAAGTGGCTACTAAAAATGACTGGACATACCCCATTTGTAATACCTTTGTTGTCTACTTTTGCAAATGGTATGCCATCATGGGGGTAATTTTCATTCCTGGGCTACCATACGCTCTCAAAGACAACATAGCCAGTCTGACAAATTTCAATGTGTATAAACTGAAAAATGTACTGTGCTATATTTGACCGTGTAACTTCCCAAAACACCATAACATCTGTACATTGGGGTACTGTTTTACTCGTGAGACATTTTTGAATACAAATATGTGCACTTTATTGCAGTACCAGCTAACAGTATTGTGACATTCACAGTTAAAATGCCATGCAGAACTAAAAAAAATAACATTTCTTAATTTCTCAATATATTTTATTAATATTAAATTATGTTTAATATACAAATATTTGATGTGACATGAAAGCCCTGTTTCTCCTGAACAAAATGATATATTATAAGTGTGGGTGCACATAATATGAAAGAAGTGAATTACGCCTGAACAGACATTCGCGCAAATTCAAGATTTTGTTTACATTTTGTTTTGATCACAACTTGTACAACTGCATCAGTCCTACCAATACATTTGCACAAAACTCAACTGACATTTGAAGGTTCTATAATGAAATGTTTAGATAATACAGCCTGAGCCCATCACTACTCCACAGCCTGAGCCCATCACTACTCCTCATGTATTAACTATTTTCTCATCTACACCTTTTTATATCTCACACAAAGATGTTGTGTGACGTAGATTACAGACTGAATGAATTACAAACTTAATCTCAAAATATGACACATCTCAGAGAGGTAAATTGGATAATTAGATTTGAATGAATATAGAGGATAGATATGTTATGGGAATGCAGTAGGGGATAAAACCAGAGGAGATTAAGAGTACGTATAAATTTTTTTTTTTTTTTTTAAATCAACATTTAACCTTCTAAAGTTAAAGACACATTTACTACAAACACCGAAACACAAAACAACTGAGCAACTGAGCAAAAGTTAAATTGTGAAAAATAATGAGGATCCCCAAACATCTATCTTATGTTTTCTTCATTGGCTCTGAAAGGTGAGGATGTTGCTATTCAGGACAACCTATAAGTGTGGATCAATCAGACAGCTTTGATAAATTGAAGTGTACTTTGTGTAGCAAACTTAGACACTCCAGAATTTCTGGTTTCTAACTTTCTGGAACTGAGCATGTTTTCTGATCATGTCCATTGTCTGCACAAAATAACATGGAACCAGGATAACAAGAAATGGAAGCCTTTCTTAGGGAAAGACGCAAGAGTGAGACCACACAGCAAAAAAAAAAAAGAACCACTGGGATCACCACAAAATTTCTCTAATACTAAGAAACATGTGGGATTTCAGATTTGTTTTCAAAAGGAAAAGAAAATGATCACTGATGCCCCATGATTATAAAAGCTGGGAGATATGGAGCCTTGAGTTATATTATGGATAAGGAAGAGAGACAAAGGAACTTCATTAGGAAGGAAACCCTGCATTAAATAATAAACTATAAGAATGAAGAAAATCTCTAACATTTAAGAGATGAGGCTCCGGGGGGGCGGGGCCAGGCCGCCAAGCTGAATAGCAGCAGAACACCTTGTCTCCTGGCCTGACACCCTGAAAACTGCAATAAACCTGCTTACAGACTACCCGTAAGCTAGATTACTTGACATATAATTAAGGAGAAGCACCCAAGCTTTAAAAGGATACCAAATTGAGGCCAATAACGAACCGGGAACACTGAGACTAACAAAGCGGGCCTACTCACCATCATAAGCCTGAATGTCAGTGGCCCCTGAGGGCGCACAGATAATCGGCCAAGCGACCAGAGATGACAGTCTACTGGCTATATTGCCTTCGCGGAGGACCACACAGGCACGAGCAGGGCCGCCACCAGAAATTTTGGGACCCCTGACAAAGCACAAGGTCTGGGGCCCCCCTCCACCCGCCCGGCCGGCCTGCCCACGAGTCCGCCCACAGGACTCCTACCTAGTCTGCTGCAAAAGATGCAGGACTGAATGTGGTGTGTGTATAGTGGAAGTGAATTAGAATGTGTGTAATGGATGTAGTGTTTGTGTGTATTAGATACTGTTTGTGCAGTGAATGCAGGGTGTGTGTTTGTGTAGCGGATGCAGTGTGTATAGTGAACACAGAGTGTGTTTGAGTAGTGGATGTAGTGTGTGTTTGAGTAGTGGATGTAGTGTGTGTGTGTGTGTGTGTACTAGATGCAATGTGTTTAGTGGATGTAGTGTGTGTATTAGACGCAGAGTGTTTGAATGTGTGATGGATGTAGTGTGTACTGTGAATACAGGATGTTTGTGTAGTGGATGCTGTGTTTGTGTAGTGGATGCTTGTGTAGTGGATGTTGTGTAGTTAATGCAGAGTGTGTGTTAGTGTAGTGGATGCAGAGTGTGTGTGTTAGTGTAGTGGATGCAGAGTGTGTGTGTGTCAGTGTAGTGGATGCAGAGTGTGTGTGTGTGTGTCAGTGTAGTGGATGCAGAGTGTGTGTGTGTGTGTGTGTGTCAGTGTAGTGGATGCAGAGTGTGTGTGTGTGTGTCAGTGTAGTGGATGCAGAGTGTGTGTGTGTTAGTGTAGTGTATGCATGTAGTGTGTGTGTGTTAGTGTAGTGTAAATGGAGCATTCCCTCTCTTCCCCCCCCCACTTTAAAAGTGAAAAATGTTTTTCCCTCCTCACTGGTTCTTACCTGGTCCAGGGAGGGGGGAGATTCCATGATCCCTGGTGGTCTGGTGGCATTGTGGGGGCCCTCGGCTCCCTATACTTGCAGAGGGGGCCATCAGACTGCAAATGTACTTACAAGGTCTTCCCTCTCTGTACCTCCAGCGAGCGTGGCGTGTTGCCATGGTAACCCGTGGCAAGGCTCTGACGGCCACGGGTCTCGCGGAGGTTACAGAGAGGGAAGAGCTTGGAAGTACACTTGCAGTCCGCTGGGCCCCCTCTGCAAGTATAGGGAGCCGGGGGCCCGCGGCTGCACACACACATATATATATATATAGCGATCATCGCTATATATATGTGCAGAGAGGCAATGTGGGGCTCGGGACTGCCAAAGCAGTCCGGGCCCCCCAGGACCGCCGGGCCCATGACAACCGTTATGGCTGTCACCCCCTGATGGCAGCCCTGGGCATGAGAGGCGGCCCAGCTCCGCTACCCCCCAGCTGGCGGGGGTAATCCCGGACTCATGGAGACGGCACACTCCAAGGCGAAAGTTACAGCGTGGGGACCACGCTGATCACCTGAACAGGCAAAGGCTACTGGAATGGGGCCCGTGTGAAGACTCACACCGGATGAAGAAGTTACGCTCAGAACTCACCATGTGGGGCTGATTTAGGAGGCTCATGCGGACCCTGGCAATGCCGAGCACCGGACGGAACCTCCGCACTGTGTCCCTTACTGCTGGAGAAGTGAGTACCCGAGCCTATGGGTTTGAGGGGTCCCCGGAGAGCCTTGTCCCTGATGCCGTGAGCCCTGTGGGGCAGGACCGCGCTGTCCTTTCGACGGATCGGTGGTCGTGGTGGATGAGCATCAGTTCCAAATGCGTGTCCGGCACCGGGAGAGACATGAGAGTGCGCACTTCAAAGGGACTTACATGATGCTGAGGAGTGGGGAGGTGCAGGGAGCGGACGGCCCGTGGACTTTGTGGTGGGGTCCAGTGGACAGTCTGTGCTCCTGAGTGCCCACGGCACCACGGGGGGCCCGGTTGATGGGCAGGGGCTGGCTTGGGAGAGACGGAAGGAGGCCTGGCGACCAAGGGACTGTATTGTAGTAGTGCCGTGAGAGACTCCCCTCAGATGGCTATACAGGCCGGAATAGCTACCCTGTCATTTATAGTTTTCATTTTTAATTTATTCTCCTGCATTTATTGTATAGTTAGATGATCTATGTACCAGATTTAAGCATGAGGTACTAGCAAGCGTACATTCATTAAGTGGTTTACCCTTAAGCATCAGTTTTCATGTCCTCAAATAATTTATGGAGTATTTAGGTTATTGTGTTCTGTTTGTAAATTGCAGTTAGTTCCCTTATTTCGATCAAACCACAAATAAGCAGTAATATATAATGCCCTTTCTACACTTAGTAAAGATGCAACAGACTTACCTGCTTAGGCTTTATTTGGCGCTGCTACACTGCACCAATCTAAGATCTACTGAATTGACCCGCGCTGTTGGGCCGCTATAACACCCTTGACGTATGTGCTTACTGAAACTGTACATTGTTCTGACTGAGTTTCCATAGCCCCATGTAAGTTAGGATCTTGCTCAATGGCCAGCAACTATTAGGGGTCAAATTGCTTTAAAGCCCAACCAAACATTCAATAGGAGCCTTAATTAACAGATCTTTGCCTACTTAATTTGGCTTTCTTCTCATATACTGCAGTTTAATTTCCCGCGGCCAACATATATGGACTTACTGTTAGGTAACTACACATTGCTCAGAAATTTACGAATCGACCTAAAATGTTACTTGCCCTACTCTAGTTTAACCAGTCAAAATTAAGCTTAGGCAACAGCGCATATTCTTCGGCTAAGATCCAGCTGATATTCTTACTGCTACCGCACGAATGCTGAAATTAGGATGATGCGAATGGCTTATCATAGTTTATGACGGAACTAATATGCAATGTGGTATTTGCCTAACCTTTGTTTGCAGTCTTATGCCTCTGCATAGGCAACAGAGCATTTGTGCTTCCAAAACCGTTATCTGTCTGCTATTATTCCGCATATAAAATAAAAAACTATTTATAACAAAGGTGATATGTTGGGAAAAGGAGGAAAATAAAGTAACTTTTGTTGATTCTTCTGTATAGGATCACAAAATGTCAATGAAATAAAGTCTAAACAAAGACCAACGATAATTTCTCAGTATTTCAAAAATGAAAATATTCACAGTGCTCTGTTACAGGAAACAAGGTTAGATGCAATACTTATGTCTTCTGTATTAGGAAACGTACCGCTCTAACTGGCTTGAACCCCTGCCTCCTACTACATTCTGCTTGCCATGCCACTGTGGAGCTGTCAGGATTACTAGTTGATCCAGCGCGTAGAATTGTGTCACACAGATGACTAATAGGTAACGTTTTACCAGGCCTTAGAATGGCAGGACTTAACGTACCAAAGAGTAGTCAGGATACTTGCCGAGGTCAGGGGATACAGAAAGAGACACAAAGATAAGGAAAAGGCAGAAGTCAGGGACACCAGAATACAGGGAAGTCAAAATCAAATCCAAAGTCAAAAACCAGAAGAAACTTGAAGCAGGAACACGCTCTCGGACAACCACTAGGGAAACCACGACAGGGCACTGAGCAGGATGAGAACTGGGCCTAAATACCCCTCCTCTGGATCTGATAGGGTGTAATCGGTCTTTGACCCCAAAGGCAGTTACCAGGTTCCCAGTTGCATAATTGCTGCTCAGCACACACCCTCCTGTGGATTTGATTGCTGCTCGGCACAACTTTTCCTGTCAGAACACATCCGTTCAGTTCGATATAGAAGTGATACACCTATTTATAGACATCTTTGGGAACAAAATGCAGGTTGTTCAAATGACGTATGCTTCTCGGGCATTGAACATGTGAAACTTGACCAGAGAGGGGGAAATCTGGATCGACTTCTTAAGCAGAGAGAATCCTTCTGGATTTATAAACTCAAGACTCTAGTACCATTAGGTATAACAAAAAGGAAATAATTCATATATCACATATATGAATAAAATGTACTTAACTGAATAAGGACAAAAAACATCTCTAGAGGTCTTTCCCACTTGGACCTCTTCAATATCATATGTGTAGGAAAAAGGAAAAGGGATGCAGCTAAAAACTAAAAGAAAAAGAAAACAAACAACATATAGTGATGTACAGTAAGATTAAATAACACACTGCAATCACAAGATGTAAATGAAATATGCGCCTTGAAATCCACTGAGGGATATTACTGGACCGCTTCCACTGGAGGATGGTGGATAGTAAGCAGACTCAAATGACTCAGGATACAGTGAGGAACCAAATCTTGGAAAAAATATTTATTTAGGCACAATTGCCCAATAAAGTATAAAAAAAATAATAAAATAAAATCTAACGCGTTTCATCCAGCGCAGTGGACTTCAGAGATAAAAGCAAGTTTGACAATGGTACATGGAACAAACATACAATGTTTGTTTTCTTTTTATTTTTTAGCTGCATCTCTTTTCCTTTTTCCTACACTTCTAGCACCATTACGTCTTAATGAGGGGTTTACATATTCCCCTTTTTTTATAATATTACTGACAATTTTTAATCTCCTACCTTAGTAGGAACTACATTAGGATCCTATCAGTCAGTCATTTACATCTTTTTAATTCTATCAGTATAGGGCAATGATTTGTCATATCTTCTTGAGTATAGTTCTACACAATTGGTTTCTTTTCATTATGATTTGATTTTGGCAATCACCCTCGCTTCTAGTAAACCTCCCCCTCCCTAGGTGGAGAAAGCTTTTTATCAAGATAATATATCAGGCGTACTGTTTACATTTAAGTAAACACTATCTCATACTTAAGACATGCCACTTTAAATTTAGAACCCTTAGGAAAATATAATATAATAAACTTTGGTGTGCTTTAGTACCTCTACATATAAGAGCACGTCTATTTAGTCCTATATGGAGAATGCCCTTTGCTGCGACTCTAGTAACAATATCACGCACAATGGAAGGAGGATTAGACATTTATGTTTGCTCTATTTATTGCTATACAATTTGGATATGTTGATTTTTATTGTCTCGAGGTCTATTTCCAGAGGTCTGACACAATGAAATCATGATTTTTACTAGCCTTCCAGCACTGGAATAGTTAACAGTACCTTGATACGTGAAGACCGGGCCTTAGAGCACCTCTCTGAATACGCCTAGTGTATGGTGATTGGTCTTCTTTCAGGAGCGGGCGTGTCTTGGGTTCCGGCGGGAACCCTTAAAAATGGAAACGAGAGGAGTGACGGCCACTAGCCCGAGATGAAGGCACATTCTCACAGCGCAGAAACGCACGTCGGGCAATCAGTTACGTTTATTTCTTCTTTTTTTTTATTTAATTTGGGCTTTACTTAGTGATGGTTCTCTAGTTTTAGTAACCTAGAGAGGGTTTTTTTATGTAGGATTGCTGGTCCTCTCATCCTATAGAGTCGGGTCTTCGGTCCGAGCTTCTGAGCTATCTCTTAGCCTATTTACTTACCAATCCCGTTCCATTAATATTTACTTGGCGGAGGCAACTTGCTTTTCCCACGATTGGCTGAGAGCACAGTGATAGCATAGAACTTCCAAGCAGCAGTCCATTTATTACCTACCTAGAATCTATTCTCTGAGACTACTTACTTAATTATTCTAGGTACTAGCTTAGCCTATGACTAGGATGAGAACACGGTGATAGTGTATTGTGTTAGGCGATCATTTCATTTATTATTAATGATCATGAGTTTACGGCTAATTATTGAAGTAGCAGTCTTTGTGGGTATACCCTAGTAGATAGTCTAGGATGAAGGTTTGTAATATCCCACATATGTTCTTAGGACACTTCTTTTAGAGCACGATCTGTTTGACTTTTTGAGGTAACAGCCCGTGGATTGTCACTATTAGAGTATTATTATTAAGCACTACCACTGTTAGGTGGATTATCTTTATAGCGCTACTTCATCTGATAGCCTTATTAATCCATGACTATTTTAGGTGTTACATTCTATCCCTTAAACATGTAGTGGTAGCGGTTTCTACGGATACAATGTTATATTTTTAAGAGACTATCCTTATACAGGCTCTCTACCTCCCTCTTCAGGTAGACGCTCATTATCTATAACGTAGTCTATCTTTTTTGTCTCACATTACACCTCTAGGGGAGTGCAGCTTCCCCACTTTAGTATCTGAAGTAGAGTCCTTATATCAGACATCAGGGAAAGGCTTTCAATGTAATAGAAAAACCTATCCTCTCAAGTCTCTCTGAGGACGTTTATAGTCCCTGCTGAAAGTATTTTCGACTCTTTTGATACTCTTCCCCCATCTCCTTTTAACTGTTTAGTAATACCACGCATGGCTATCCAAGCAATACAATAAAGGTTATGTAACCACTAATTTAGCATTGGCATGCGCTGGTGTTTCTAATTAAGTATTTACATTTTTATTTGACTGTGTTTCGTTTGTCACATTTAAGTTTTCCCTTTTGTTTGGAACACATTTTTTCACTATTATTCTGTTAAGCTCTGTTTGTGTCACTCCAAATACTTTGGTTCTGGGACGGAACTTCCTTTTGCTCATAGGATTATTTTACACATAATGTCCCCAAAACACATGGCTATACATACCATCAAATAAACAAAAATTAGTCCTGCGCTCAAACGTCCACTACTCCTGGGTGACAGCAATGACCATAGAACACAACAGCCCCAATATAAAGTATATCCATGTATATTGTGTTTTGAAAGTATTTATCCAATTGCTGTTTAAACATCTCTATAGACTCTCAAAAAACCACCTCTTCAGGCAGAGAATTCCTCATCCTTATTGTTCTTACTGTAAAAACCCTTTCCTTTGCCTTAGACTAAATCACCTTCCCTCCAGTCAAAATGCGTTACCTCATCTACTATGTATAGTCCTATTTATGAATACATTTCCAGACAATAGTTTGCATTGGCCCTGAATATATTTGTATAATAATATCATATCCCCTTTGAGGTGCAATTTTTCCAAACTACAAAGATTTTAATTTGTTAACCATTTTTTATCCTTTCTGGCGAAATGTATGTCAGGGGCTCTAACTATCTTCCCAAAGCTGGCATAGCTTCGATGGTTATCAGACCAGCTATCCAGTCTGTTCTTTAATCTGATAGATTGGGAAGTTGATTTTTTGGTATTATTCTTTAGATTTTTCATGTTTCTCCCAATTCAGGTAGTTTCTCTCCACAGCTGGTACCTTCTAAGACTACTCCACAGCTGGTACCTTCTAAGACACATTGTTATTTGAGGAGGGGTATAGACTGGAGTACCCTCAAAGGCACAAGCAGCCAGTATAGGTATTTTCCATTTCCCCTCGTATAGGTGTTGCACCACATTAGTTTAGTTTACCTAGATTGTTAGTTTGCAGCTGTCAGAATGTGAGGCCAGACAGTGAGCTCCAATTTGTACAGTGTATACTACCCTGTTGCTATTCTTGCTAATTAATGAAGTAAAACTTTCCTTCACCTTATCCTGGCTCTGTACTTTTTCTAGTGCCATAATATCCTTCTTTAGACCAGGTGCCCAAAATTGTACAGCATATTCAAGGTGTGGTCTTATAAAGAGACAAAATTATATTTTCATCCCAATAATGAATGCCCCTATTTATACATGACAATACCTTACTGGCCTTAGCAATTGCTGGTTGACATTGCAAATTGTTGCTTAGTTTATTGTCTATAACAATTACCAAATCCTGTTGTTATCATTAATTCACTATCATGTAGGATGTAAGTTACTTGTGCATTCTTTACCCCAAAGTGCATAACTGCATTTTTTGACACTAAATGTCATCTGCCATTTGAATGCCCAGTCCCCTAATGTATCTAAATCCCTCTGCAGCAAAGCAATGTGCTGCTCACATTGTATTACTTTACAGAGTTTTGTGTCATCTGCAAACACATAAATATGGTAAATAGAAGAGGTCCCAGAAAGGAACCCTGAGGCACACCACTTACCACTTTTGTCCAGCTCACAAATGTACCATTAATAACTATCTGTACTCTATTTTTAAGCCAATGTTCTACCCAAGAACAAGAATGTTCATCTAGATCAATTTCTTTTAGTTTGAACACTAACCTATTGTGAGGAACCGTATCAAATGCCTTGGCAAAATCCAAGTAGATCACATCCACCGCAACACTATGATCTAAACGTCAACCTACTTCTTCGTAGAATGCAATTGTAGATTTGCTAGCTTTAGTGTACCTATAATCTTAACCCCTTAAGGACACAACTTCTGGAATAAAAGGGAATTATGACGGAATATTTCCGTCATGTGTCCTTAAGGGGTTGATTTTATTAATGACAGGAGGTGAATATTTGATTAAGTCTCTCTTTACTAGAACTCCACAGCAGCAAAATAACACAGAGAGTAACAACCAATCAAAAAACAGCAAGGAGACCATATAACTCCCTTCTCAACATTCCATTTCCTCTTTCAAGTTGCGATAACAAACACAGTCAGAAAACACGTAACATAACACTAACAGTCCGTCTCTGATAGAGATAACGACTCTCAAAGACTCTTCAGCCGAACTGAATACTTGAACGTGAACTCATCTTGGAAACTTTATACTGAAACGAGATAAACAGAATCGAAAAATGTGATTAGCCAATGAAATGTACGTCTAAAAACATGCAGCCACCCAGAGAATTATATTGACCACCACCAAGTCCACAGATCCCCACCCGAGTAATAATAGAAATATACCGGTATAATTAACCATAAGAAATAACAGACCAGAACCATCTCTCTTTATTAATACACAGCATACAAAATAATAAATACAACAAGGGTCGGAAAACAAAGGGTGGGAAATATAAGCCTCCTGTCATTAATAAAATTAAGATTATAGGTACACTAAAGCTAGCATAATCTACAATTTTATAACGTGACAGGAGGCTTCATATTTGCTGTTTCAATGCTCAGCCAGTAAGGCAAACGATGCATGTTCCGCCGGTCTGAAATAAAACTGTCGAAAAGTATCTTCTCGAGACCAGTATGCTGAACATAGAATATCCGAAAGGGAGGCACCCGCTACTAGGGCCCTTGACGCGCCGCGCCCCTTACCGAATGAGCACCAAATGAGTCCATATCGGCCAATGATAATAGCCATCTGATCCAACGGGCTAAGGTAGTGGTAGAAACCGGTTTATGAGGACGTACATAAGATATCAACAGTTGCTCCGATTGGGACTCTCGAAGCGGGGAAGTAACTGACACATAGCGAGACAGAGTAGAGACCACACAGAGCTTAGGGGCCTCTCGGAAATACGGATAGAAGATGGCAGTGGAGTCGGAATTGGTACGTCTCGACACCGAAAAATTCACCCCCCCTGGGGAAAAAATGAAAGCGTTAATATCAAAAGCTCGGACATCGGAGACCCGACGAAAAGACACAAGACACAAAAGAAGTGTAAACTTGGCCGACAACTGTCGTAGGGAAAGCTCCCGATTCTCTGGCCACTCCTGAATGAAATCCAAAACCCGGTGTACGTCCCAGAGGGATGTATGTTTAGGTGCCGGCGGATGTGACAGTCTGATGACTCTCAAGAGTCTACAAACCAAAGGGTCTTGTCCGATGGGCGACCCTTGAAGGGGAACATGAGCTGCCAAGATGGCCGATCTGGCAATGTTAACTGAACGATACGACCTCCCTTGATCGAAGAGGTGAGAGAGAAAATTCAGTACGTTGGATACAGGTGCTGTAAAGGGATCGATACTCCGTTCCATGCACCAACGACACCATATGTTCCAGGTTAGATAACATCTCCTCATTCCTGGAGCCCAAGAGTCCCAGAGGAGGTTCCTAGCTGATTCCGATAGTTCCGATAGTTCATTGACATTCATTGACATTCCAGGTACCCCAGAAAGAGTCCAAGCCACCAATTGGAGGAGGCCTTCCAATACGAGGGGATGATGGTTGCCTCGTGAATCCGAAAGGAGCATCCATTGGGACGGAAGGAGAAGCGGGGCCTGACATGACAGCTCCAGTAATTCTGGGAACCAAGCCTGGCCTTGCCAAAGAGGTGTCAGCAACACCAACGATACCTGTTGGCGTCGTAGTTGGAGCAGAACCCTGGAGATCATAGTGAAAGGTGGAAACGCATAGGCTCCCTGTGATGGCCAGTCCTGAAGGAAAGCATCCACTGCTGCGCACGTCGGATCCGGGAGCCAACTGAAGTAACTCGAAACCTGGAAGTTCGTCCTGGAAGTGAACAGGTCCACCGTGAACAGTCCCCTCCGTTGCGCTACCTCGAGGAAGATTGGTTGATGTAGTCGCCAATCGCTGGCATCCCTCCAGCGTCTAGAGAACCAGTCCGCCGTCAGGTTCGACACACCTGGGAGATACTCTGCCTGGAGAGTGATATTGTGCTGAAGGCAGAAGTTGTAAATCTCCTTCGTCACTTCCGTCAGTGTCCGTGAGCGGGCCCCTGCCAGGCAGTTGATATACTGTACCGCTGATATGTTGTCCATTCTCAGCAGGATGCAGCAATCCGACAGGTGACCCACAAGGCTCAGTATTGCGAATGAGCCCACAATCATTTCTAGGCAGTTGATGTGATATCCTGCCTCTGTGTTCGACCAGGGGCTTCCCGTGGAGGCGGTTGTGCAGGTCGCTCCCCAGCCCCATAGGCTTGCATCCGATTCCAGGACAAAATCCGGAGTTGGGCCGAAAATCGCCTTGCCGTTCCAGGCCGACATGTGTAACAGCCACCAGCGAAGTTCAGTTTTGCGTGATGGGAATCAGCTGGTCGTATGAGGGTTTCCTGCATAGGAAGCGTGTTTTCAGGTGCTGCATGGCCCTGTAGTGAAGGGATCCTGGGTAGATAGGTTGGATCGATGCGGACAAGAGACCCACCACACATGCCAGGACCCTGAGTGGAATCACCTCTTGGCGCAGGATCCGTTGGATCTCTTTCCGAATGGCCGTGATCTTGGCCTGAGGTAGGCGTAGGATGCACTGGGTCGCATCTATCTTGAATCCCAAGAATTGAACTACCTGCGTTGGCGTGAGGGCCGACTTCTCTCGGTTGACCACAAACCCCAGGGATTCGAACAAGGAGACTGTGTAAAGCGTCTGAGACTTCAGCCTGGAGGCGTCCTCGCAGAATAGAAGCAAGTCATCCAGATAGATCAGGCATCGAATGCCCCTGGAGCGCAGGCATGCCGTTACTGGCTTTAACAGTTTGGTGAAACACCATGGTGCCAAGCTGAGGCCAAAGGGTAAGCAGGTGAACTGGCATGATC
>OW240912.1:275657820-275708449 GCA_933207985.1 Pelobates cultripes
TTGAGGGCCCACACCACCGCCAGGCACTCCTTTTCAATTGCAGTGTATCTACTTCCCTGGGCAAAAGTTTCCGGCTTAGATAAGCCCCGGGTTGCTCGCCACCATCTGCTCCGACTTGGCTCAGTACTGCTCCCAATCCAAAGATAGAAGCGTCTGTATGGACAAGAAAGCGTTTCGTTGGATCAGGAGCAGAAAGTACAGGTGACTTAATGAGTGTCGTCTTGAGTTGTTGGAAGGCCTGTTCACACTCTGGGGCCCATACTATCATCTTGGGGAGGTTTTTACGCGTTCCTATATGGCACTTACTGGGCTTTAGGGTCAGTCCGGCCTCCCTAATCTGGTCTAGTACGGCTCCTATGTGGGTCAGGTGTTAGGGCCAGGAGCAGCAAAAAATGGCTATATCATCCAAGTAGGTGCAGGCATACTCCTGAAACCCATCAAGTAGCCGATCTACCATCCTCTGAAAGTTAGCCAGGGCATTCTTCATCCCGAATGGCATGGCCTTAAACTGATACAGTCCAAACGAGGTGACAAATGCCGACTTGTGGATGGTGTCCTCGGCTAATGGAATTTGCCAGTACCCCTTGCACAGATCTATTGTGGTGAAGTACTGGCCTCTGGCCATTTTGTCTAGGAGCTCGTCTATCCGGGGCATAGACGAGGCGTCTGAGGTTGTTTTATCGTTTAGCCTCCGGTAGTCTACACAGAAACGGGTCGTGCCGTCCCGTTTCGGTACTAGTACTACCGGGGAGGCCCAGGGGCTGTCAGAGTGTTCTATCACCCCTAACTGCATCATTTCCTCAATTTCTTTCTGAATATTTTCTTTAACTGCTTCGGGTATGCGATAGGAGGTTTGGCGAAGGGGGGTCTGGTCTAGGGTTTCAACTTTGTGAGTGGTTAACGGACTGTACCCAGGTAGGTTGGAAAACGTGGCCCCCTTGTCCTGGATTAGTCTTTGGACCTGGGTTCGCTCCTGGGGGTCTAACCGTTCTCCTAACTGTACTTCTCCCAGGTCTCCGCTCTGGCCCTCTAGGTCTAGGAGATATGGGAGTGGCAAATTATCATAATCTTCAGTGGCAGGTGCACAGATCGCGGTTACCTCTTCCGTGCGCTCGAGGTATGGCTTGAGCATGTTCACATGGAGCATGCGCTTGCCTCCCGTGCCTGTGACCGCACCGATCACAAAGGTGGTATCACAAACCTGCTCTACCACCTTGTATGGGCCCTGCTAGGAAGTCTGCAGCTTGTCCTTGTGGACAGTGTCAATCCATATCTGCCAAGTGACCCTATGTAGGGGGAACAGTCTCTATTCTGCTCTGTGTCAGTGTGTATCATGGTCTCTGAGGACGGGTGTCAATCCATATCTGCCAAGTGACCCTATGTAGGAGGAACAGTCCCTATTCTGCTCTGTGTCAGTGTGTATCAGGGACCCTTAGGACAGGTGTCAATCCATATCTGCCAAATGACCCTATGTATGGGGAACAGTCCCTATTCTGTTCTGTGTGAGGAGGAGGAACGGGAAATGAGTAGCTCGGCATCCAACCTTGTGCAAATGGGATCTTTCATGCTGTCGTGCCTGTTGAGGGACCCTCGTATAAAAAGGCTGAAGGAGAACGACCTGTACTGGGTGTCCACTCTACTAGACCCCCGGTATAAGCAGACAGTGGCGGAAATGTTACCGAATTACAAGTCGGAAAGGATGCAGCATTTGCAAAATAAATTAAAAAGTATGCTTTACACAGCATATAAGGGTGATGTCACAGCACAACGGGAATCTAACAGGGCAAGAGGTGAAAGTCATCCTCCTCCTCCCACGACCACGCCATATCTGCCAAGTGACCCTATGTACGGGTAACAGTCCCTATTCTGCTCTGTGTCAGTGTGTATCAGGGGCTCTGAGGACAGGTGTCAATCCATATCTGCCAAGTGACCCTATGTAGGGGAAACAGTCTCTATTCTGCTCTCTGTCTGTGTGTATCATGGTCTCTGAGGACAGGTGTCAATCCATATCTGCCAAGTGACCCTATGTAGGGGTAACAGTCCATATTCTGCTCTGTGTCAGTGTGTATCAGGGGCTCTGAGGACAGGTGTCAATCCATATCTGCCAAGTGACCCTATGTAGGGGGAACAGTCTCTATTCTGCTCTGTGTCAGTGTGTATCAGGGGCTTTGAGGACAGGTGTCAATCCATATCTGCAAAGTGACCCTATGTAGGGGAACAGTCTCCATTCTGCTCTGTGTCAGTGTGTATCATGGTCTCTGAGGACAGGTGTCAATCCATATATGACAAGTGACCCTATGTAGGGGGAACAGTCTCTATTCTGCTCTGTGTCAGTGTGTATCATGGTCTCTGAGGACAGGTGTCAATCCATATCTGCCAAGTGACCCTATGTAGGGGGACCAGTTCCTATTCTGCTGTGTCAGTGTGTATCAGGGAACCTTAGGACAGGTGTCAATCCATATCTGCCAAGTGACCCGATGTAGGGGGAACAGTCCCTATTCTGCTCTGTGTCAGTGTGTATTATGGTCTCTGAGGACAGGTGTCAATCCATATCTGCCAAGTGACCCTATGTAGGGGGAACAGTCTCTATTCTGCTCTGTGTCAGTGTGTATCATGGTCTCTGAGGACAGGTGTCAATCCATATCTGCCAAGTGACCCTATGTAGGAGGAACAGTCCCTATTCTGCTCTGTGTCAGCGTCTATCAGGGACCCTTAGGACAGGTGTCAATCCATATCTGCCAAGTGTAGGGGGAAAAGTCCCTATTCTGCTCTGTGTGAGGAGGAGGAATGGGAAATGAGTAGCTCGGCATCCAACCTTGTGCAAATGGGGTCTTTCATGTTGTCGTGCCTGTTGAGGGACCCTTGTATAAAAAGGCTGAAGGAGAACGACCTGTGCTGGGTGTCCACGCTACTAGACCCCGGTATAAGCAGACAGTGGCGGAAATGTGACCGAATTACAAGTCGGAAAGGATGCAGCATTTGCAAAATAAATTAAAAAGTATGCTTTACACAGTGTATAAGGGTGATGTCACAGCACAAAGGGAATCTAACAGGGGAAGAGGTGAAAGTCATCCTCCTCCTCCAATGACCACGCCATATCTGCCAAGTGACCCTATGTAGGGGTAACAGTCCCTATTCTGCTCTGTGTCAGTGTGTATCAGGGGCTCTGAGGACAGGTGTCAATCCATATCTGCCAAGTGACCCTATGTAGGAGGAACAGTCTCTATTCTGCTCTCTGTCAGTGTGTATCATGGTCTCTGAGGACAGGTGTCAATCCATATCTGCCAAGTGACCCTATGTAGGGGGAACAGTCCCTATTCTGCTCTGTGTCAGTGTTTATCAGGGATCCTTAGGATAGGTGTCAATCCATATCTGCCAAGTGACCTATGTAGGGGGAACAGTCCCTATTCTGCTCTGTGTCAGTGTGTATCAGGGATCCTTAGGATAGGTGTCAATCCATATCTGCCAAGTGACCCTATGTAGGGGGAACAGTCCCTATTCTGCTCTGTGTCAGTGTTTATCAGGGATCCTTAGGATAGGTGTCAATCCATATCTGCCAAGTCACCCTATGTAGGGGGAACAGTCTCTATTCTGCTCTCTGTCAGTGTGTATCATGGTCTCTGAGGACAGGTGTCAATCCATATCTGCCAAGTGACCCTATGTAGGGGGAACAGTCCCTATTCTGCTCTGTGACAGTGTGTATCAGGGGCTCTGAGGACAGGTGTCAATCGATATCTGCCAAGTGACCCTATGTTGGAGGAACAGTCCCTATTCTGCTCTGTGTCAGTGTGTATCAGGGACCCTTAGGACAGGTGTCAATCCATATCTGCCAAGTGTAGGGGGAACAGTCCCTATTCTGCTCTGTGTGAGGAGGAGGAACGGGAAATGAGTAGCTCGGCATCCAACCTTGTGCAAATAGGGTCTTTCATGCTGTCGTGCCTGTTGAGGGACCCTCGTATAAAAAGGCTGAAGGAGAACGACCTGTACTGGGTGTCCACTCTACTAGACCCCCGGTATAAGCAGACAGTGGCGGAAATGTTACCGAATTACAAGTCGGAAAGGATGCAGCATTTGCAAAATAAATGAAAAAGTATGCTTTACACAGTGTATAAGGGTGATGTCACAGCACAACGGGAATCTAACAGGGGAAGAGGTGAAAGTCATCCTCCTCCTCCCACGACCACGCCATATCTGCCAAGTGACCCTATGTAGGGGTAACAGTCTCTATTCTGCTCTGTGTCAGTGTGTATCATGGTCTCTGAGGACAGGTGTCAATCCATATCTGCCAAGTGACCCTATGTAGGGGGAACAGTCCCTATTCTGCTCTGTGTCAGTGTGTATCAGGGATCCTTAGGACAGGTGTCAATCCATATCTGCCAAGTGACCCTATGCAGGGGGAACAGTCCCTATTCTGCTCTGTGTCAGTGTGTATCAGGGATCCTTAGGACAGGTGTCAATCCATATCTGCCAAGTGACCCTATGTAGGAGGAACAGTCTCTATTCTGCTCTGTGTCAGTGTGTATCAGGGGCTTTGAGGACAGGTGTCAATCCATATCTGCCAAGTGACCCTATGTAGGGGGAACAGTCTCTATTCTGCTCTGTGTCAGTGTGTATCAGGGGCTTTGAGGACAGGTGTCAATCCATATCTGCCAAGTGACTCTATGTAGGGGGAACAGTCTCTATTCTGCTCTGTGTCAGTGTGTATCATGGTCTCTGAGGATAGGTGTCAATCCATATCTGCCAAGTGACCCTATGTAGGGGGAACAGTCCCTATTCTGCTCTGTGTCCGTGTTCATCAGGGGCTCTGAGGACAGGTGTCAATCCATATGTCAAGGTGTCAATATGTCATATATCAGGTGTCAATCCATATTCATTGTGATTTAGGAATGTTAGGTAATTTCTGCCCTTTATGGATTAAAACCAGACTCTGCATCAACTGTGTAATTTTCCATGGGAGTTTTGCCATGGATCCCCCTCCGGCATGCCACAGTCCAGGTGTTAGTCCCCTTGAAACAACTTTCCCATCACTATTGTGGCCAGAAAGAGTCCCTGTGTGTTTTAAAATTCGCCTGCCCATTGAAGTCTATGGCGGTTCGCGAACATTTGCAGAAGTTCGCGTTCGCCATTCGCGAACCGAAAATTTCGTGTTCGCGACATCACTAGTGAAGATACATATACCTTCTTTATATTCAGTCATTTATTTGAATTGCTTGGTACTCTTCACCTAACATTGGATTCAAATCTCTACGTGTATTTAGAATATCTATAGATTTTTTTTTTTGCAGACTTTGTATGCATACAGAATGCTACCTACTTAGTGAGGATATAGTTGTTTATTTTTAGGAGACATTGTAATGGAGGTTTGGAGCAAATTACTCATTAGACTGTATAACAGCTCACTTCCCAGCACCACTAAATACCTGTTAACCCATATCCCCACTAAGACTACAGGACTCAATAATTCTCCTCCACTTTTTTCTAGATGTGTTGGGATTTATCTAGGTTTAATTTATTAAATTTTTTTGGAACTTATGTTTTGAATTAATTCTATATATATCTGCATACCCAGAGAACTTTTGTTGTGCTCCTTGGATTTTATATCCTTGGATCACTTTAATCTACTACTGTTTTGTGTCACCTTTGTATCAACATTTAATGCAATGCCATTCAAGGCTCATGGAGACCGATTGGCTGACTACTTTCTAAATGGAGATAAGCGTTTCTGCAAAATATCACATAATTTCTATTTTCAAGGAATATTATAACCACAAGGCGGATATTAATCAATGTTGCAATTTAGCAGTAACACTACCCACCATTCCAGACCACACTGGTCATTACTGCGCATGTTAATGTTAGGTTTCATGGGCATGGATACCCATTTCATGACGCTCCTGATGCACAGTTTTTGTGGTACTTCCAAAAGAGGTTTGGAACTCAGTGGTGAGTAATGCAACAGATGATAGGTAATTTTCACATGGCATGCACTTCAGCACTTAGCAGCCCATAGTGTGTGAGTATTGAATCTAACATTTACTGGCTGAGTTCCTAGATGCCTCCACTTCACAAAAGTAACAGTTAAATTTGATTGGGATAGATCTAGAAGGGAAGAAGTTTTATGAACTGACTTGTGGCAAAGAATACATCCTATGACAGTACCATGCTCGAAGACATGACCAGTTGTACTACTAAAGGTTTTTCTGTGGACATTTCATGGCTATTTGCTTGATTTTATCTAGCTATACAACCCATTATGATACCAAGCACTTGGATATTAGGCATGCAGATAAATCACAGAAACACATGTCACATAACCATCACACCATGTTGGTTAAAAAGGGTCTCCCTGAGCATACATACTTCAGCCTATGACTGACCTTGGCACAAGATTTTGTGCTATGTCAGATACTGTTAGGAGGAGTAATCACAATAAATCTCCTGTGTCAGTAGTACTGCCATTTCAAGGTCCTGGTGACAGTTTTGGCGCCACCGTGGTAGTTTGGATCCTCATCTTAAATTTGACGCTGCTGCATCAAGTTTACATTATCTTCTCGCTCCAAGTATAATGCAGCTACATTCTTAGTAGGTTCTTAGTATCTCTTGAGTACTCATTCTAATTTTGACACAGCATGCGTCAATTCTCTGAGTCAAGCACCAAAACTGGACACAGTCGATTCTACTAGTGTGAAATTACTGCATTATTATTATTACTAGGGCTTTTCATGGCTCCCGAACACCTATTTTTTTTTGTGGATTTCTCTTTGTTTTGACCGAGCTTTCTTTTAAACCTTGTCATTTTCTGGTATTTCTGATGCTGTTTTGCCATGTTTTCTAGGTTTTGTTTGCTTTGGTTACTCTAGTATATTATGTAGTCCAGTTATTTCCAATTACTATACAAATCATTAAGCTCAGCCACTCTAATCTCTGATAATATATCTAACCTCTTTAACTGTTGGGCTGCTGAGGACCCAATCCGTTCCTGAAAAATACATATCAATGTACCTATTGAGCTTAATTTCTTTTATGTGAATTGCTCATTTAAATTACACATGCACTTCACTTATATAAATAATAATTTTATGTTTTATACCATATGTCTGGCATTTTCTTTAATTTTATTTCTGGTTTAATATGTTTTGTATGTGTTTAAGGGTTATAGCTAATGTATTTTTCTTTTGGATGTATGGGATTTAGCTGTTAACTTTCTTGCGCAATAAAAGAGGCTGATTTAGAATTTTGCAGCAGGGTTGGAAATCAGAAACCAGTGACAATTAGTGGCTACCATAGAGAATAATGGGAGCATTAGGCACTACTTAATGACTGGCTGTAGTGTGTGGCCATCGGATTCAAAATGTCAGGATACTGACAGGGATCCAATACGCAGAGTGCGGACAGAAGGAGGTACGTATACCGGACCTTAGAATGGCCGGACTAACGTAGGGACAAAGCAAGAATAGTCAAAAGGTAAGCCGAGGTCGAGGGAGCCGGAGGACAGGTAAGCGAGATACAAGCCGAGTCAAAGGAGAGGAGAGGACAACAGGACAAAAGACAAGCAAGGGTCAAAACCGGAAACACAAGATAAAGAACGCGCTGAGTGACTAGCAAGCTAGAACCACGACAGGGCAATGAGCAGTAGTAAAGGTTTCCTTTAAATACCCTGTTACCTAAATAGAGACCACGCCCCCAAAAGGTCCGGAATAGCGGTTCCCGGCACTTTATGTAAATGCCGACGTCATGACGTCGACGCTAGCCGTCGCGTCATAAAAGGGGGAGGAGCTAGCGCGGCCGGCGCGAAAACGGCCGGAATATGCCGAAATGCTAGGGGCAGGGAGCCCCTAAACAGAGAGGATGTCTTCCCTGGATTCAGCACCAACAGGTACCCTGACACAAAATGACTGAACGAGTAGAGTAACAAATCTGCATAAACTTTTGAGTTACACTTGAACATTCCTCCGCAGAAACTATTTGGATGATTTGGCGACGAGAGACTTCTGACCTTTCCCAAAACTAAAATAACCTTTAAAAGGGAAGAGATTTCAGACCACGGATGAGATTCCACTAAATGCAACAAGGCAGCTGATGGTGATTCCAACAAAGGATTTTGCAGAGTGTTTTGAACAGTGGAATAGAGGCTGGGAGACCTTTGTGAGGCCTCTAGGTGCCTACTTTGAAGGGGAATGAGGTGTCATTGTCCTGTGTACAATGTTTCTTTAATCTTCTTCAAAATTGTCTCTATTTGTCATATTATATGGCTGCATACTTTCCGGACAGACCTTATATGCTGTATATGTTATATATGCATCATATTACCCACCTCAGTAGAAACATCTATCACAGTAGGTATAAGCTTGTTACTTCATTGGAGTTCTGACCTTCTTAATAGAGAATGTTTACCACAAATTTAAATGTTTCATTGATCTTTCAGGCAAAAGGGTTTTCAGCATGGGTGATATTTTGTTTTAGTGTGTTGATTTTTGCTATATTTTAGAAAGCCAACATTGCATAAAAAGAACCCAAAATGGCATTTTATGTTGTCTGAGCTAAAATGTTGTCCATGTACATAATTTACTTTGTTCTACTATTATAAAGATAATAGTTTGTACAAAAAAATATGTTTTTCTCTGTTAGCACTTCAGTCCCGTGGTGTGACTAGAGTTCAATTTAATGTCAAGAATTTGTAAAACAATTGGTTATTTTTCTAAATATATCATCTTGTACCTTATTGTTCTTTTTTAGGTAAGTTACAGTATTTTAGTGGAAATTTCTTTCAGTCCTCACAAGCATTTTATTAAAATTCACAGAAGCGAGTTCTGCCTTAACTATTGCAGGTGTCTTCTCTTTGCATAGTAGGCTTCATTTACAATTGTGTGAAACTAAATCTTAAATGTCTAAAATGTTTCAGTTCTGCAGTTTGAGCAAATTACCTTTGATCGATATCATTTTCTTTTGTTGAAAGTTTAGATTTTGTGGGTTTTTTTTTAAGCTGAGCAGAAGGAAAAATTGTTTTTCGACTGAGCTAAATCATATTTAAAACATCTTTACTTTCCAGAGGGGGTAGGCTACAGTTTGAATTTTATTTTGGCTATGCACTAAATGGAAGTAAAACAGCACTCAAAAATCTCAAATGTGTAAAGTACATGAATTTATCATTATTAAAGACATAAAGACATTCAACTGTGAAATAATACCACAGGCAGCAAAACTACAAACTGGTTAACTGAAACTATGTAAATTAAAAAAAAAAAAATAATAATATGTCACAAGAAATCTTAGCTGTGTAAAAACAAACACATAAAAAATAATGCAACTTGAATATGTGTGTTTAACACTGCCAATTAGTATCCCAGATGAGATTACATTTACTAATCTTGTAAGAATTGGCTTCATGTTTAACAACCTTAAACCGACATTGATTTAGTTTACACCAAGATCTAATTACATGTCAATACGTTAAACATCCAGAGATGATCAAATAGGATTTCATTTTTGTTTGTGTAGGATTTTTTTTTTTTTGCATTCATATCGAGCACTTAATAGGTTGCACATAGTAATACTGGTGTTTATGTTTTGGAGTTTGTTATAATTTGTTGATAAACCTCATATAGTATAGAAGTAGCTATGGACTCGGGATTGTTATAATTAATCAAAAGAAATGCTACTGTGAGTGTATTTTATTTAAATATGATACAATAAACCGGATTGAAAGCAAAAGAGTGTTACATTGAACAAAAAGAAGAGTGAATCTATGTATTGCAGGACTCCAGCATTTCCAGGCTACCACAAACTTTTTTATGCTCAAAGAATCCTTTCCTTTTTATTACTCACATATTTCTTATCAAGTCTCAAGCCAAATACTCCACTCCAAATTTTTTTTTGGGGGGGATATGATAGAAACATTTAAATATATAAAGGGAATCAACACAGTAAAGGAGGAGACTATATTTAAAAGAAGAAAAACTACCACAACAAGAGGACATAGTCTTAAATTAGAGGGACAAAGGTTTAAAAATAATATCAGGAAGTATTACTTTACTGAGAGGGTAGTGGATGCATGGAATAGCAGACTGTGATTGTCTATTGTCGCGTCTTAGATGATGATCAGATCACATTTTATGACCAATTTGTGCAGAAATCCATATCATTCCAAAGGGTTCACATACTTTTTCTTGCAACTGTATCAGCTTATAAAAATCCAGACTTCCATCACCTGTACTTTAACCAATTAGATGGAAATTAAATAACTGTAATATCCTTTGTTACCAGTAGGGGCAAAATGTTTATATTGGCTAATAAGGGGAGATTTGTGCCTTTAGCCAGAGTGTCTGGCTATAACTAACAAAAAGTTAGCATTTAGGAATTATAAAAAAAACCAGAGTGAGGAAGACAAAATAATCTATAAGATTAGGCAGAAAGACCCTGAGCAAGTTATAAGACCTTCCAAATCACACACAGAAGAGAAAATAGCACAGTCAGTAAAAAAGGGGGATAAAACATTTTTAGATACATAAATGAGAAAAGAAAAGTAAAACAAGGATTAGTTAGATTGAAAACAAAAGAAGGAAGGTATGTAGAAGAGGATAAAAGTCTAGCTGACTGCCTCAATGAATATTTTTGTTCTGTATTTACAGATGAAAATGAAGGAAAGGGACCTCAGTTGAGAAAAAGGATAAATGAGTCATTTATTACACGTGAGTTTACAGAGGAAGAGGTTCTATTTCAACTGTCAAAAGTAAAGACAAATAAGTCAATGGGACCTGATGGAATACACCCAAAGCTATTAAAAGAGCTTAGTGGTGTACTAGCAAAACCATTAACAGATTTATTTAACCAATCATTGTTAACAGGAGTAGTCCCAGAAGATTGGAAGTTAGCGAATGTTGTGCCCATTTACAAGAAAGGTAATAGGGAGGAGTCGGGCAACTATAGGCCAGTAAGCCTTACTTCAGTAGTGGGGAATGTGATGGAAACCATGTTAAAGGATAGGATTGATGAACATCTAAAAAACATGGATTTCAAGATCAGAGACAACATGGGTTTACTTCAGGGAGATCATGCCAAACTAATCTTATTGATTTTTTTGATTGGGTAACTAAAATTATAGATCAGGGTGGCACAGTAGACATTGCTTACCTAAATTTCAGTAAGGCTTTTGACACTGTTGCACATAGAAGGCTTATCAATAAACTGCAATCTTTAAGTTTGGATTCCAATATTGTTGAATGTGTAAGGCAGTAGCTGAGTGACAGGCAACAGAGGGTTGTAGTTAATGGAATATATTCAAAGCTTAGACTTGTCACCAGTGGGGTACCTCAGTGATCTGTACTTGGACCCATTCTCTTTAATATTTTTATTAGTGATATTGCAGATGGTCTTGATGGTAAGGTATGTCTTTTTGCTGATGATACTAAGATATGTAACAGAGTTGATGTTCCAGGAGGGATAAGCCAAATGGCAAATGATTTAGGTAAACTAGAAAAATGGTCAGAATTGTGGCAACTGACATTCAATGTGGATAAGTGCAAGATAATGCATCTTGGACGTAAAAACCCAAGGGCAGAGTACAGAATATTTGATAGAGTCCTAACCTCAACATATGAGGAAAGGGATTTAGGGGTGATTATTTCTGATGACTTAAAGGTAGGCAGACAATGTAATAGAGCAGCAGGAAATGCTAGCAGAATGCTTGGTTGTATAGGGAGAGGTATTAGCAGTAGAAAGAGGGAAGTGCTCATGCCATTGTACAGAACACTGGTGAGACCTCACTTGGAGTATTGTACGCAGTACTGGCAATCGTATCTCCAGAAGGATATTGATACTTTGGAGAGAGTTCAGAGAAGGGCTACTAAACTGGTTCATGGATTGCAGGATAAAACTTACCAGGAAAGGCTAAAGGATCTTAACATATATAGCTTGGAGGAAAGACGAGATGGGGGGATATGAGAGAAACATTTAAATACATAAAGGGAATCAACACAGTAAAGGAGGAGACTATATTTAAAAGAATAAAAACTACCACAACAAGAGGACATAGTCTTACATTAGAGGGGCAAAGGTTTAAAACTATTTTCAGGAAGTATTACTTTACTGAGAGGGTAGTGGATGCATGGAATAACCTTCCAGCTGAAGTGGTAGAGGTTAACACAGTGAGGTAGTTTAAACATGTGTGGGATAGACATAAGTCTATCCTAGCTATAAGATATTGCCAGGGACTAATGAAAGTATTTAGAAAATTGGGCAGACTAGATGGGCCGAATGGTTCTTATTTGCCATCACATTCTATGTAATAATTAATATGTTTCTCAAAAGTAAACTATGGGCTCATTTACAACCTTTTCGAAACTCTATACCAGGAAGTCACTCTGCTTTTAATTGCTTATTGCTACTGTTAGCGAGAAGAGACTGGTTTACACCTGCCGCTTCTATTAGCTTTGTGTAAATGTCAGCAAAAGATAAACTCTGTGGCTGTCTAACTGACAGCCAGGAAGGTGTGTCTGCACCTAATTATACAAGTACCAATTTATATTGAAATCAACACTTTTATAAACAGTCATAAATATGACAGACCTTCATATCACTAAACTTTTCTGGGCAGCTACTACTTGCCTCTTGCTAAAGGCCACACAGGTTGAAGTTGTGTGTTTCTGTGCAAGCTGCTAATATGCAAGTGGTTGGTATCTACATCGGCTGCTGTTTAACGATATGGCACAAAAAATTGGCAACAAGGTTGAGTGTCTTCTTGCAGTTTGTAATCACTAAGTTACTTGCTGTTTGTCCACTTTGGACTTATCCAGTAATGCATGGGTTTCTCACTTTGAGAAATACTAACTATTGTGAATTATTCTATTATTAAGTAATTTGTGTTTGAAAAAAATATTAGCTTGGCCTTAATTTTAAACATGGGGTGCATAGCTAGCACCCTGATTTTCCCGAGCAACCAATCTTAACTTTGCAACATATTCTGAAGGCAATTAATGTATACTCAAAAAATTATTGAAACTCAACAATATTTTGTGCATTTCTATTAGCTAATTATCCAACAATGTTTTATAGCTATTAGTATATCTCATGTACCTACAGTCACCGGAAATATAATGTTTCCTGAATCTGATGGTTTTATATCTCAGAACATAATACTAATCATCTTTTCCTTAGCAGGTCTTAAAATTATATAAATACAACCTCAGATTAACAACACATGAAAAATTATACTATGTCGTGGCTTAATTAACAAAAATAAACCCAAAATGTAAGTACACCCTTACTGTTTCCAGAATAATTAAGAGACTAAATAGCAGACAGGTGCTGCTAATAAAATGCCCTTGGTTAATTGATCATCAGCAAATGTGACTGCCTCTATAAAAGCCATTTTTTTTGCATTTAACTTGTCTGGAGCATTCAGATTTGTGCTAACATATGCCAAGGTGAAAATACATCAGCATAGTAGAGAATCAATTGTTTCTGCCTATCAGCCTGGGAAGGATTATAAAGCCATATCCAAAAAAATAAAAGCCAATCATTCTACAGTGAGAAAAATTATTCAAAAGGGTAAAAGACAGTTGCCAATCTTCTCAGGAGTGGATGCCCCAGCAAAGTCACCCAAAGTGCAGATCGTGCAATGCTCAGAAAAAATTGTCAAAAAACACGTTAAATGTTAAGGTTCGTTACAGTATAATTAGAAAAAGACTGAACAAGTATGGTTTGTGTGGAAGGGTTGCCAGGAGAATACCTCTTCTCTCTAAAAAGAAAATGGCAACACGGCTTAGGTTTGCAAAGTTGCATCTGAACAAACCACAAAACTTCTGGAACAATGTGCATTGAATAGACAAGACCAAAGTAGAGATGTTTGGTCATAATGCACAGCACCATGCTTGGCTAAAACCAAACACACCATATCAGCACAAACACCTCATACCAACTGTCAAGCACGTTGTTAAAGGATGATGATTTATGCTTGTTTTGCAGCCACCGGACCTGGTAATCTTGCAGTCATTAAGGTGACCATGAACTTCTCTGTATACCAAAGTATTCTAAAGTCTTTCTGACAGCTCAAGCTTGGCCCAAATTGGGTCATGCAATAGGGCAATGATCCCATGCACAGCAGCAAATCTAAAACAGAATGGCGGATAAAGTCATACAGAAAACAATTACTTCAAGTTATTGCTGCTAAATTTGATTCTACAAGCTATTTAATCATAACATGTATGAGTGTCACATGTCACATGTCCTAATATGTGTATGTATATAGAATTCAAAGAGGATGTACTTTTTTTCCCTCGTGACTGTATACTTCTTCCACCCCAGCTTGCCCTGTTGCAATTCTAATAGCCTAAGAGCATGTTTCTGGTATCTGATATTGTTTGTTTATTAATTGCTCCTCATCTCTGTTCTCCTTTGACTTGGCTAGTTTAATCATTTATCTGTATGTCCTCTTGACCTCAGCTATTCTCTCTGACACTGTCCACCATTAGTCCGGCAACTCTAAGGACCAGGACACACAAGTCTATTTGTTGTTACTTGAGTCTGTACATTCAGATTTCTCTCTGTTCCTGATATTACAACAGGGCCTGCATACCTATCTCAATAAATGGCTCTGTGTGGTGCAAGGAGGGATGACATTATTCACAATATGGATCAATTTATCCAGGCTTTGCAACCATCTTAGCACATATGGCTCATTTACAGCCTGAAGCATGAGCTACTGCTCTAGCTCCTCCTACGGTTACTCAGCTCCAGCTGGAGAATAATTATTTTTTGGGTCAAACAAAGAAGGGGATTTGAGGCTGTGCATAGACTACATGGGTTTGAACCATATTACTGTCCATAACACCTATCCTATTCTCCTTATCACAGAATTATTTTTACCAAAACTAAATCTTAGAGGATCTTATGAGCAAAAGAGAAGGATATGAATGGAAAACTTCCATTAAAACTCAGATAGGTAGTACTTCCTAATTAGGCAACCTAACTGGGAGTACCAGAGAAAAAGAGTGAATGGGGTGGCGAAACGGCATAACCCTATAATAAACACAAAAGGAGAAATAAAGGAATGAAGGATTGATCGCCTCGTGAAAAAACGGGCTGATCGCCTCCAAGCCACCCCAAAATAACGTCTCAAAAATAATAAACAATTTTATTGGGACAAACCTGATTAAAAGCAAAAGAGAAAGCACCTGTCAATGGGTGAATAACTAGAGCCTAATAATTACAGAGTATGGCTAGTTTACACATGTATATAATGTAGCAGACTCTTATACAGTAGAGTATTAGATAGTAATGCATGTAAAGATATAGAGGCCATAAACCCTGCACTTTAAGCCCAATGCAGAATATAGCTAAATTGCACATATATGTATTGTAATAAACTCTTTTACAATAGAGTAGTAGGTAGATATATATGCAAGTATAGAAGCCATAAATCCTGCACTTGAAATCTAATAGCTGCAGAGTGTAGCTAAATTGCCCATGTATAAATGTAACAAACTCTTATGTAGTAAAGTGATAAGTAACAGTACATGCAACAATAATAGCCATAAATCCTGCTGCTATACCTACAGGGTTATACTGCAAATGGAAATCAAAAGGATAGAGAAGGGCATAAAAGAGGAGAAGGAAAATAAAGCAGAAGGACCTAGTTAGTAGTCTAAATAGAAAAGGCTAGGTCTAATTGCATAAGGCCAATGAACAGCCCAACTACCCCTATATAAGATATCCAGAGCTAAAAACCGCTCAGTGCCACTAAACCACAATTTAGGAAAAAAAAAAGGAAATCAACTAAATTCGATACATGGACAGCCCAACGCGCGTTTCGATGGATTAACCACCTTTCTCAAGGGCAAGAAATAAAATGTAAAGAAAGCCAAACGGAACATTCCCCCTCGATCCATTTAAATGTTTGATAGTATCTCCCAACACATCTAATTGGTCAACGTGCATCCACACAGAGATTCCGTCTCAAAGGAGGAGGGGCAGAGATGACAGCGCGTGTCACAAGACCCAGCGCATGCGCATATATGTATATAACACACTAACGCGCATGCGCAAGGACTTAGTGTCAGAATGAATGCCGTGCGGAAGGCGCACGTCATAAACCAGCGCATGCGCACATGATGAACTCCATATATCCGACAAAGTGTCGGTTTGTGCGCATGTCCGCACGCCGGCGGTCGCGCAAGTGCAGGGACCCAATATATGAATTAAATACCAGATCAATTCATCTTATTCCATTTAAGGAAACAAGATGCCACTTAATAGTTTAATATGTGGGCAGATATGGTTACATTCATATAGTAACAATCACTCCATGCGTGGACAAAAAAGATAGAAGGCTAAGGAGGTCCAAGTGTGGAACAAAAGGAGGAGGGGGTTCCAAAAAATCCTAATAAATAAATAAGTAAACACAAAAATCAACATTGATATTAGGTTCCCATCATATTTACAGTTGACCACACACACATACTATAAAGAGACAAAAGAGTGGTGAAAAGTATTAATAACAAATAGATAAAGTAAAGTAATAATAGGCTGAATATAAAGATATATATATATATATATATATATATATATATATATATATATATATATATTATTATTTTATATTTATTATATATTAATATATATTAGAGCAGAAAAGGCAATGCCCAAATCACAATATAAATATAGATATAATCTATATATATTATATTTGGTATAAAGAAAATGCATGTGTACACATAGGGGAAGTGCATACATGTAAATGGATATATACAATATTCCATAGTAGCATTCTGTGAGAGAGAGGTTATTTGAATGGGGCAAAAGAAAAGCCCTCATTAAGGCCTAGAGGTTGAAGTGTCTTCAGTTCATATATCCATCTTGACTCCCTCTGTCTTAGTATTTTGTCATAGTCCCCACGTCTCGGGGTCCTTTTGACCAGCTCCAAGCCACAGAACCTAAGATTATTGGAGTCCCCCTGATGGTGTTCTTTAAGGTGTCTCGAGATAGGTGTCTCGAGGCGATTTCTAGGGGATCTTACATGCTCCATAAGAGTTTGTTACATTTATACATGGGCAATTTAGCTACACTCTGCAGCTATTAGATTTCAAGTGCAGGATTTATGGCTTCTATACTTGCATATATATCTACCTACTACTCTATTGTAAAAGAGTTTATTACAATACATATATGTGCAATTTAGCTATATTCTGCATTGGGCTTAAAGTGCAGGGTTTATGGCCTCTATATCTTTACATGCATTACTATCAAGTACTCTACTGTATAAGAGTCTGCTACATTATATACATGTGTAAACTAGCCATACGCTGTAATTATTAGGCTCTAGTTATTCACCCATTGACAGGTGCTTTCTCTTTTGCTTTTAATCAGGTTTGTACCAATAAAATTGTTTATTTTTGAGACGTTATTTTGGGGTGGCTTGGAGGTGATCAGCCCGCTTTTTCACGAGGCGATCAATCCTTCATTCCTTCTTTTCCATTAAAACTCGTTTTATTATGGAAATTATTAATATTTGGTTATGCCTTTGGGACTATGCAATAACCAAAGAGTGCTCCGGCACTCTTAAAGAATCTTATAAATGATGTATATCTAGATAATATTCTAATCCATTCCTCAGACCTCCAACATGTCAGGATGGTACTGGCCAAAAATAGTCTATTCTGTAAGCTAGAAAAATGTTAAAAGACTGTTTAATTCCTGGGGTGTGTTATTTCAGAATCAGGGTTTAGTATGGACCCTACTAAACTAGAGGCAATACCCTTATGACCGCTTCAACTTAAAACCATCCAACATTTTATTGTTTTTCAAATTATCATGGAGAGTTCATAAATAGCTTTTCTGCTATAATTGCTCCTATTTATCAAATGATTAAAAAAGGTACCAATCCACACAAATTGACATCAGACACTTTTTATACTCTCAAAACTGCTTTTCCTTTTGCACCCATTTTGATAAGACCTGACATACTTCTTTTATCTTAGAATTAGTAGGTGCTGTCTTGTCTCAAAGAAAGAAACCAGAAGACTTCTGATACCTCTGTTATTTGTATTCAAAGAAACTGACAGATTCTGAAAGGAACTATGATATTGGGAATAGGGAGCTTCTAGTTACAGTTTTGGCATTTAAGGATTAGAGGCACTTTTTGGAAGGATCTAAGCACCTCATATTAGTGATAACAAATCACAAGAATGTATTGTACATATCCAAAGCTAAATGCTTGTCTTCTAGGCTCATTGGTCCTTATTCTTGTCATGTTTTAAATATGTCATAACATACAGACTTGAATATCATAACATCAAAGCAGATGCACTTCTCAGCGAATGTGAATGCATGGAAGTGGTAGATAACGAACCAGAACCAATTGTACCACCCGTTAACATTATTGCTGTCCTTTCTCGCCTTGACTACTGTAATCCACTTCTCAGTGGTCTTACGTGCTCCAAACTAGCGCCGTTACAGTCCATAATGAATGCGGCGGCAAGGCTCATCTTCCTGTCCGCCCGCACCTCCCATGCCTCACCCTACTGTCAATCCCTACATTGGTTTTCTATAAAATATAGAGCTCAATTTAAAATTCTGGTTCTTGCTTTCAAATCTCTACATAATGTTGCTCCCACCTATCTATCCTCCCTTATACACAAGTATGTCCCGTCTAGGCCCTTACGATCTGCTGAAGACTTACGTCTATCTTCTGTCCGCACTCCCACCTCTGATGCTCGCCTTCAAGATTTCTCGAGGGCTGCACCGCTTCCCTCCTCCATTAGAGGCTCACCCAGTCTCCACTCCTTCAAAAAAATCGCCCATTTCATTCCACTAAAAAAAGTTGCTTATTTCTGAACTCTTGGCCAAAATTTGTTAAGGTGCTATTCAGGTTGCATGGTATCTCTCTAGAAATAGTCTATGATAGGAAATCCCAGTTCATTACCAGATTTTGTAGGAGCTTTTTGCTCATAGATGAGTATTCAACTTTCATTGCATGATGCTTATCACCCTCAAACAAACAGAGCTTCTGAAAGAGCCAAACTGCACTTGTTCTGTTTTTCTACTGAGCTTCATTATAATTGGAGTGGCCTGCTCCAATGAGCAGAGTTGCTAGAAATTCAGCTCCTCATTCTTCTACTGGACTGAGTCTATTCCATGTAGTCTATGGTGTACAACCTAGTGTAGTTATCCATGTATTTTCAGATAAGGGAATACCCAATTTGGACACACACCTTGCTACTTTGTCTTGAACACCTTGTCGCAAACAGACATGTACTAGAAAAATTTGCTGACCACCTTAATGCACCAGCTCCGTCTTATCTGCCTGGGTTTGGGGTTATCCAAAACTCTCTGAGTTCCTTCCAGCTGATTTACTGTTTAGAAGAGGGGGAAGGCAGTAATGAACACCTAAAGTATGAGTTCATATCCAGAGACCTCATCCAGCTTTCGGAAAAGTCCTCTAGTCCTATGGTTCTCTCAAAATGAATCTTCACATTAAGGAACACACAAAAGAATGAGACTGGCAAGTTTCACTTTCATCACTTCCAGAACATACAGGGTACCATACCATTAGAATGAATTTCCCAGCCCGTATATCAGCTAAAGGTCTATGTAATTAGGTAACCAATGACCACATTCTGATAAGTACAAGGATATCTTTGATCAGTCATGAGTTCATCTATGTTATGTTTCCAATTTGCAGTTCTTTAATGAAACATGGATATATCTTTTACCCTCAAAATGTAAAAAAAATATAAGATGCCAAGCTATTTTAAATGTATTTCAATACATGTCATATGGTCATAATGTCTCCATATCAAGAGTTACTTGGTGCAGTATTCACCTACCACATGCGTATTTACAAAGTTACTTCAAGCATCGTGAACACATCAGTGCTTTTAAGTGGACATGGCACTTGGAGTCTGACTGTACAGCATAATGCTATGAAACAGTGCAAATACATAGATTAACCTTCCGCTGTTCGAGGTGTAACTTCACTTTCAGAAGCATCAAAGAGGTGTCAGGGGAACTAGAGTTTTTGGCTGGCTAATTTCAATTCCATCCTACTAGGTAACCTCCCCCTCTGTGGCACACCTGTCCTTCCAAGTGAAATCTGTCCTCCCTCAGTAAGTTTAAAAAAATGTTTTTGCATTTGGGTTGAGGGGGGGAGGGGTGGTGGACCACCCTACAAAAGATTACTCCAACCAAATCCAGAGTTCGATGAAAACTCGGTTTTTTATTTGGAATAACCATTTAATACCAGGTCTGTAACTGTGCATTGCTCAATTATTGAGTCTCACTTTGGTCTATTGCACTTGTGATAACTTGCTGCTTTCCTATCTCAGTTCCTGCTCCTTCAAATTACCTGCAAATCTACCTTCTGTATGGTTTCTGGCATCTGTCCATAGCTCTGATATCCTGATGCCACTTTCTGGATATATTTCTTTAATCACATTAAATACGATACTTGTTTTTGTGATGTCTATGCTCTTATGATTTTATAATGGACTTTTTTTTTATGTATGATGATGTTTAAGTATATGTAACATAGAATTCCATTAAACATGTGTGTAATTTATCTCCATGCCACATGAAATTCCATTTTCATCTTGAGTCTATATTATGTTAATTTGGTGATTCACTATATCACATTGGAATTATAAATAGCTCCCAAAGCTAAAATAATAATGCAATGAAATGCAGTCAAAGATTAAAGAATAGAGGTTCACCAAAATAAGATCATGTCTGTGCAATCTACCTTCCAGAAGAGATAATTTAATTTCAAAACAGGGTTGTCCTTAGAAGACAACATTTTCAACTGCATGATAGCTGAACAGACCTCATACCATGTACAGAACTTGTTGGAAACAACATGCAGCAATGAAACAATTTAACAAGTCATCTAAGGCAAACATACATTCACCCAAACCTGACTTCTACCACTTTAATCAGATGATTCTTCCTCTGGGTCAATATACTATCCTCCTTTTACTATGACACGATATAAAGCTACATGACCATGGCTCTGTTTTAGCCTATAAAGATGTTTATCAAGCATATGACACTATCATAGTCTACTGAAGCTAATTTATACCAGAGCATGGTACTTACACATATCATTTGAGAGAAATAAGTGCCTGTCAATGATAGATTCACATGTGCTAGAGTACAGCCTTGAGGCCTGTGGAGACCGCAAAATCCTCCATAGGCATTGCCAATTCCCTAAAGTTGTTACTAGACAACTGTCAGGATTGATATTGTAGCTCTTCCTAGTGTCTAAGAAAGTAAGGCAGAGAAAATATACAGAGACAAAGTAGTGCCAGTATAACACTTGACTGGGTTTGAATTTCTGTGATAATACCACAGTCAAAATGAGTATTTCATAAAGATTCTGTTTTTAAGAAATACACATTTTTCATGGGGGCAGGGCTGAGAGTGCCACTTTAAGGACTGGTTGTCAGCTGTGGCTTAATGTATGTATTTATTGCTTGCCATTTTGGGGTCTTGTTATGGACAGGACTGACTGTAAGTATCAGTGTTTACTGTATGAATTACACACTCATATAGGTTGTTTTGAATGACTGTAACAAGGCAATCACTCCCAAGAATGTTATTGATATTGACAATGTTTTATTTCCTTGCCTGAATTGTTAGATTTGCGCAGGTAGCACATTACCAATGGGTCAAAAATCATTAAAATGATATTGATGCATGAGTTTCCTGAATGAACACAATTATTCTAAACATTGCAATACTTATATTTGTCAAGCCACGTAATGAAGGAAGGAATCTTTAGCTGCTACCTTGAGTCACCTAAGGAAATAGCTTCATCTTTATTTGTGTTATGAAGGCTATCAAAGTCATAATAA
The DNA here is from genome assembly GCA_933207985.1 of Pelobates cultripes. Classification (NCBI taxonomy): domain Eukaryota; kingdom Metazoa; phylum Chordata; class Amphibia; order Anura; family Pelobatidae; genus Pelobates; species Pelobates cultripes. The sequence goes on from OW240912.1 coordinate 275,679,663, forward strand.
ATTGTGTGGTTTATCTTATGACATGTTCCTAAATGAATGTAGTTGTATAATGTGTCTGTAATTCTTTTAACAGAAGGGAATGTGAATCCTGTTTATAGCATTTAACACATTATTCCTTTATTTTCTTCTTTTCGATTTATAGTTGAAAATACTTTAATGTGGTTCAATATTTACAAAAGAATTACCAAATCAAAAGGTATCCCACAGTTACAGGAGACAAGATAATTATAAGGGTCAATTTGATAAGACATATAATCTTCAGAAACCTGCAGGTTTGCTTCATAAAATATTTATATCATTCTCAGTTGGAGGCCAAAAGAGAGGGTAATGTAAACGAATTCTTCAACAGCAACTTTGCAATGAAGAAATATCCACTGTTTTTTACAGCATAACATATATAGAAGCTAACAGCTTAATTCTTTGTGTTTTTTACATTGGTAATGTTATTTACAGCATACTATACACTAGAGCTACTCTGTGTATTTCAGGGTGAGGGGGGCAAGTTTTACCTGCCATATTCCTTTGTATTTTGTTTATGCCGCATCATATCAACTAGACTTTGAGATTTGTTTTGAGCCACATTGCAATTCAGCTGAACGCATAACGATTGGGTGACATTCTGATTTCCAAGCCGCCGTGCGCCCAAATCACGGGGGCACTTGAGCGAATACTTGTTTATATTCTTGATTTGAAATACCTTTCCTGGCACCAAAAATAAAGGGGATTGGATGGAGAAGAAGCTAATTATTTTGGTGGGGAAAATAAGCATGCTGGAGGAGAAGTGTGTCCACTAAGGTGGACTGTATGTCCGGTCTAATCAAGAGGAAAGATAATTAATTGTTAGGAGACAGCCAGTAAATGTTGATTTTTTTTATTCACAGATCAACTGACAACTGAACTAACCAACAGAGTTAAAAAAGAAGTACAGAAAGACAATCAATACTTACAATTAGGGAGATACTTTGACTGCAGCTACTGAGGAAAACAGACCAGCAGTAATACTGTTTAATGCTTGCTGTTACCATGTGGGTGTGGGAGATAGCCAGGGTCATTCATGCTAGGTTTAGCTTTCTGCTGTGTCCAGTTAGTTAGCTACTGCCAGTGGAATCTGACTTGGTTATCAATATACAGATGTAAACGTTGCATGGCTTTCTTTTTTGTTAACTGTAGAAAGAAAATCCTTTGTTTGGCAGTATGCTCAGCAAAAAAAGAAAAAAAATCTTGGTGCTCCTGCATTGGCACTCAAACATTAAAGTAGAGATAACCTGCTTCACGCATTCTAGTATGACACTGTTGATAACAGATTGATTTTATTTTGTCATGTTTAATTTTTTTCATCTTTTTTTGTGAGCTGGCTTTTTTATTTGTAAAGAGTTGCGATGTGGGATGATGGATTCCAAGTAAACATTTTACAATAAAATTACAGCTGTGCTTTAAAAACCTATGTGGATCAAGTTCAGTTCTGATTAGTTGATATCAACAGGCAAGGAATGTTTTAAGTTATTTATTAACTCCATTCAATGCTGCACTCATACACGAGTATATACTCTATATACGATTGCCAGGGTCTGCACCCATAGCCTGCAATTGTGAATACACGATTACAACCATTGCAAATGAATTTGTCTGTGCTGAAAGCAGAACTGGTGCTACCTGTCAAGTGTCAGCTCTCGCCCCCAACAACCCCGTGCACAGCAAGGGCTGGTATTGAGATCTAGAGATTTCCCTGCACTGCGCTGCTTTGCTCACTCTGTGGCTGCTCTCTAACTCAGCAACAGGAAAACCACTGGACCACAGGGGAATAAGGATCAGAGCCCCATTCACTGCTAAAAGGTATGCAGAAGAGATTCTTAATAAAGAACAATAACAGACAATGTGTGGGATGCTGAATAGGAAAAAAAGTCTCCCCACATACAATCTACCTCCTACACACTTATACTGTCACATCACTATCCCTCCCTGTCACAGTCAACCCTTCACCCACACTGGGTCACCCTGTCACATCACCCCTTCTCCACACACACACACACACACACACATCACCCTGTCACACTCTCCTCCACACACACACACATTCACTCACCCTATTACATTCTCCCACTACCCACACACGCAGTCACACTGTTACATCACTCACTCCTACACACACACACACACACACACACACACAATTACCCTGTCACATCCCCTCCACTTACACACACACGCTCAGCCACCATTTCATATCACCACCACAGTCCCCAAGCATTGGATTTGTTGTTCCAGCACATTCCACAGATGCTCAATAATATTAAGATCTGGGAAATTAGGAGGACACCATAAACTCTTTGTTATGTTCCTCAAACAGTTGCTGAACCGTTTTTGCTGTGTGGCAGAGTGCATTTTCCTGCTAAAAGAGGTCACTCCCAACAGGGAACACCATTGCAACAAAGGTGTTATGTGTCATGGTAACATCCACATGAATGCAGGGACCCAAGGTTCTCCAGCAGACCATTGCCAGAGCATAACACTGCCTCTGTCTGCCTTTTTTCCCATAGTGTATCCTCTTCCCGTGGTAAGTGATGCACATGCACCCGATCATCCACTTGATCTAAAAGAAAACATGATTGATCAGACTAGGCAACCTTCGTCCATTGCTCCACAGTCCAGTTCTGCTACTCATGTCCCCATTAAAGGCAGTTTTGTTAGTGGACAGTGGTAATCATGGGCACTCTGATAATCTGCAGATATGCAGCCCCATATGCAACAACTGTATCACCTTTTTATCATGACACCTTTTTATCATGGCCAGCATAAAGTTTTTGAGCAACTTCAGCTACAGTAGCTCTTCTATGTGATCATCCTTTTCTCCCCACACGCATTAATGAACCTTGGTCAACCATGACCCTCATGCAGGTTCACTGGTTGTTCTTCCTTGCACCATTTTTGGTAGGTACAAGGAAGGAACTACCGGGATACATCCCACAAGACTTGCCATTTTGGAGATACTCTGAACTAGTCGTCAACCCATTACTATTTGGCCTTTGTTAAAGCAAAGGCCTAACTAGACTACAAACTAGACTAACTTGATAACTAACTAGATAGTGCAACATAACACACAATGTCATAATATAGAACTGTACATTTGGCACAATACTATGGTGCAACCAAGTTAGCATCCAACATAATTCATGCCATTAAACTATAAAAAGTTCAGTTTGTAAAATTAGAGACTTAAGTTATTTCACTGAATGCTGATCAGGTCTCTGCATTAAAAATAAATAAATAAAATAAATGAAAAAGTGGTGTCCCTATGGACCCCTGAAAAAGCAGGTCAGACCAGGTGAGTGGCCTTTTATTTCCAGCCCTTGGACTGTAGAGTGAAGAGTAATTTATGAAAGGGGCAGAAGATGCATAGTCACATTGGCGCTAATGAGTTAATTATATTAAGGATTGAAACCTTTTTAAAATGAAATACTTAACAGTAAACAATTCTGTAAAAAAAAAAAAAATTATATATATATATATATATATTTTAACTTACCATTTGACGTTTTCTTTTTCCAATCTTCCTTCTTCTGCTCCTAAAAAATAATAAATAAAAAAACACTATATTAAGTATATAAATATGATATAAAACTGTTGAAAATAAAAAAGATCCAAATAACTAAAAAAAAAATATATATATATAATATTTTTATTTTATATTTAATATACAGACCTTATGTCTTTTTTGACTATTTATATTGACTACAGCTGCAAATCGAGAAAAAGTGTTGCTGCTTGCAGCTATACTTATGCTATTTCCTTAGCATCTTGCTGCTTCAGCTTTGCTAGGTAAACAGATCCATTGACTGATCTTTGTTAGGCTCAGAAGCCTGCCTGCAAGCTGTGATAGTAAATACCATGGCTCTTTGAACAGTCTTCCGAGCGGAACTGAATTTCATCAGCAGCACTGCTATTTACTGAAGTCAGTGTTTGCAAGTTAAGATCATGTTTTGATTATGTGTGATTATGTTATTGTATATCCAATAATGGGTCAATCGAGTCGTCTGCCTCAATACTTACGCTTTCCCTCCTCTAGTCAAATTTCTCATTACAGGGTCTCACAGTAAGTTTCCACACAGGTGTCACTTCACTTCCATCAGGTACTCGGGATTGCCCCAACCTCCAATCTGCTCTTCAAGTCTCATTCACCTTAAGTTACTATTTGTGATGGAATCAAGGATTGGTTTCATTAAAACAGGGGAATATTCAGACGCTCCCTTTTAAATGTGTGGGGCCCCGACCTGATTAGCTTAATTATGGAGGAATTTTAATGCAGCTTAATTGTAATTATCGGCTCCTCATTCCTTTGAGTTTCCTGCATTATGCAACTATAGGCGATGCATTCAGACTATTTTAAGGTCAGGCGATGCAACCTGGCTCAGGAAACTGCCATATCTCTTAACTTCAGGATGCTGTCAGTGCTTCCGGCCGGTGGCATTGGATGATATTTGAAGGAAAGAGCATTCTTACTTCACCACCCATCTTACTTTGTGGCCATATGCTGCCCCAAACTATTGACAAATTCGCATAAACTCTCTATTAGCTCCTAATGTACATCGATACTATCCCTCAGTGTTACATCACCTTGACAATTTATACCGATAATGAAACTGTATGCCATACTTGTGTGAAGCAGGCACAGACATTTTAATCTGTTACATCCTTTGACGCTCTGTGGTTGTGATATAAAACCATTTTCCACCAGGTTTTATTCTTATGGACATACACCCGATAATTGCATTTCAGCCTCCCGACAATCTAGGTCCAGCGAATCAGGGAGGGGGGGGGGGAGCACTTTCTGGGAGATTATGCCTGTTCCCATTTGGATCTCCAGCCTCTCCTTGATCCGCTGAATTTTACTATACACGTTATACATGGGCGCTCCTTTATGTCCCAACAACTCCCCTGCTCTCACGTTCACCTAACAATGGTAGTACTATACACTCAAACTTGCTTGAGCTGACCAGTTCTTGTGTATACACTTCCTATCCCACTGGAACGGGATAACCATGTTCATTTCACCAATGTTCGCTACCCCATTTTCTGAACTGATGCTTCTACCAGCTGTAACGGCTTACCTGCATGGGAGTCTGTAGCGCAGATATATGTGCTCACCCTTGCAAGTAAACACAGGCCAAGGTAGTCAGGGAAGAACTCACCTGGCCTGTGAGTCTGTGCATGGGGGCTTTCCAGGAATAGTGCTCCAAGTAGCAATACAGCAGGGATTAGCAGAAGCGTAGTCAAGGAAAGCCAAAGTCAGGGGAAGCCAGAGATCAGAGTAGTCCAGGAGGAAGGTCAGAATCCGGAATCAGACAGGAAACACTGGAATGCTGATACGAAGAGACAGGAACCAAACAAGGGAACCAGAGTCAATGAACTGACACTGCCCTCAGGGAGAGGCAGTGTCTTATACCTGGCTAATTGGTAATCAGCCACAGGTGTGCTGAGAATGTTGGAGCAGCCACAGAATAACATCCAGCCCCCAGTGCTGGATACAAGGCAAGATTATACTTCGGGCAATACTAGAGCTGTATAGTGGCTCAGAGGCAAAAAAGCAGGTCCAGGATTGCAAAGTACCCAGGTTCAAGTCCCTCATCGGGCACTCCTGGGTCGACCTCGTCTGGATGTCGTGGTGAGAACTGTGACAGAACACCCTTTGGGTGTGATTTGGTTGCTCATCATTACCTTCCAGATCAGAAGTACCTTCCTCCTCTGAGAGATCAAATACATCATCTGGCAGGAGGTACGTTCTTCCATAGGCATCCATGCCATACGTACAGCCTTCTTCCAGATTAGAGGGAAACACAGCACCTACTGTAGCCTTTGCTCTAGTAGTTCTCACAGGGGAGGTATTCACAGCTTTCAATGCTTTTTCAAATACTTCTAGATCCTGTTTACATACAACTGTGCCATTTGAGGCATACGTGCAGTCAGGTGGCAGAACTTTTTTGACAAAGCAGGAAGTGGTGATGGTGCTTGCTTGAGCAGAAGTGTCATCAGGAAGAGGTCCAGATGTTTCTGGAGCAGGAGGTGGAGATTCCACAGGGGTACTGGTTGCAGGTTCTTGAGGGACACTGGTAACATTGACTGTAGTAGTTTGGGTACCCTTTTGTGTCACAGGACGGGGACAGGGCTGGCAGTTTCCACGCTGTCTTGCTGGGATGACAGGATAAGTCCATATGGTAGCAGACAGAAGGGATCTTGGCCTAGGTGGACGAGTTGGGCAGAGAGAGATGAAATGCCCTCTTTTCCCACAGTATAGACATAGGCCATGGACTCTCCTGCGGTCTTTTTCCTTAGGAGGCAATCTAGTTCTGGTAAATCCAATATCCATGGGTTCCTCCATGTCCACTGGAGTTTTACGGCTAGCTTGAGTATAAACAGGGTTACAAGGCGGGTCCCTGAAGGTGGGTTCACGCTGCAACATGATGGGGACTTGGTAGGAGTCCTTTTCTCTAGGTAACCGAGATCTGCGGGTATATGGAGCAGGCTTGGGAGTAGCTTTCCTGGAGGTAACGCACTGAGAGTCCATTGCGGTCATGAATGACTCGCAGCTGTCCAAGACAGTGCCCTTTTCCTGCAGCTTCTGGTATGCCCACTCCTTAATCCGTCCAGAAAGTAAGTTGATGGCAGAACGGACCTTGACAAAGGCGCTGTTGTAGGTCTTAGGCTTAAGGGCAAAAAGGAGTTCACAATCCAGTCTGAATGCTGTGTAGAAGGAACGGGAACCATCAAATCTGTCAGGCATTACAACAAACGGCTCTGGATAAGCAGGTTCCGGGGCTGGGCGTACTGTGCCTTTAAGAAATAAAACTTCTTGCTGCAGCACCGAAACAGTCTGGGTCCGGCTTGATACTTGCTGAGCAGCTTACATATCTCGGGACTCCATATTGGTCAGTTCATTCAGTAATGGCTTACCTGAATGGGAGTCTGTAGCGCAGATATATGTGCTCACCCTTGCAAGTAAACACAGGCCAAGGTGGTCAGGGAAGAACTCACCTGGCCTGTGAGTCTGTGCATGGGGGCTTTCCAGGAATAGTTCTCCAAGTAGCAATACAGCAGGGATTAGCAGAAGCGTAGTCAAGGAAAGCCAAAGTCAGGGGAAGTCAGAGATCAGAGTAGTCCAGGAGGAAGGTCAGAATCCGGAATCAGACAGGAAACACTGGAATGCTGATACGAAGAGACAGGAACCAAACAAGGGAACCAGAGTCAATGAACTGACACTGCCCTCAGGGAGAGGCAGTGTCTTATACCTGGCTAATTGGTAATCAGGTGTGCTGAGAATGTTGGAGCAGCCACAGAATAACATCCAGCCCCCAGTGCTGGAGAGAAGGCAAGATTATACTTCAGGCACTACTAGAGCTGTATAGTGGCTCAGAGGCAAAATAAGCCGGTCCAGGATTGCAAAGTACCCAGGTTCAAGTCCCTCATCGGGCACTCCTTGGTCGACCTTGTCTGGATGTCGCAGTGAGAACCGTGACACCAGCACTGGTTTGCTGCCGTTTCCAAGAATGACTGGGTCTGTGACATGTACATCCACAGTGACATGGAACCTGTCATTTGGTTAATCAGCAGCATTCTAGCTCCATATGGATCGGTTCCCCTTACAAACATTAATAAGGTTAAATTAGGAAGTTGTTTTGGCTGGCAGCATCGCAACTACTCCATTTTGTCCATATGCAAACACCAGGTGGTCACTACATACCAATCGATGCTGTGACTCGATTAATATTTCAGGTATTCTTAAAAGCACATTCCGCTGCTGCGCTAAGCCCTACCTAACCCCCTTTTCCTGGATTAGCTTATCCCATGGCCATGATTGTTTGCTAGCACACGCTGCACACCCTGCCAATGTCTACCATTCTTATACTGGGGCACCGGCCAATTTGCATTCATTTACTTCCGCTTATCAATTCATGAAGCAGTTTTCAAATCAATGCCATGGTGGCGTGAACATCTTTTGTTACTCCAACCTACAAATTAGCTCACAACACCTTAAACTTTCTCGGATACAACCCTACAACATTTTCTGGTCACGTTCTAAAATACTCGGTGCTTCTTCTACCACACATTTTTCCCAGTATACATCATCTAATGTTTGGCACAGTAGAATTATTTGCATACACCAGATATTTACCTCGACCAGGAAAGGAATTGAGGCAGGCACTTAAAGTATTGATTTTTTAATGTGAACACATATTAAGTGTTAAACTGTTAAACTTTTGCCCTCTTTTACAGGTCTACTCGAACATCGGTTTTGGAACACCACAACCGAGTTGCACACCACTACAATAACTCGTTTTATTGTCATTGACAAAAATGAAGGCGAAGCTGGTAGGCGGAGCCATAATTGTGGTTGGGGTTACCCAGCCTATAAAATCACAGGCCTCCTCTTCCTCTGGGCTGAGAACGACTGCTTCAGCCATCCCACCGTTCCCTTTATTAAGCTATTCATTTAGTGGACCCTTTTTTACAGACCTACTCGAATGTTGGTTTCAGGACATACCATTACAAACTTGCACACCACTATTATAACTCGGCTTATTGTCCCTGACCACAAATGAGATTTAAGGCATCCCCTGCTCATAAGCAGCAGAAAAGAACATCGTAGCTTTAAAAAGACAAAATAATTCTGCAGTGTAGAAATCATTATAACTCATAAACAATTTCAAAGATTTAAAGGAACATTTAAGGTAGATGTGGCAGCATGTCATTAGTATGTCTGTACAAATCCAAATGTGTCACATTTAAGAAATTCCTTTTTGTGATGCATATTTACTTTAAATGGCAATTCAGGTAATATCACACATACAAAAATATACCTTTACTCCACAACAATGTTATAAAGGAAGTGAAAAATAAGTGTGACAACTCAGACTCCATTTATTGTTATGGTTGTTTTGTTATGTTAGACTCTTACTGTTATTACTTTATTATGTTAAGCATTGTTTCAGAAATAGAGAGGGACTTGTGTTCTTGGAATTAGTATAGGACCCTCCTATTTTGAGGTCGTGTGATGTGGTGGGCTTAACACAATATGACAATATGGCAGAAATGAATCCCCATATTTGTTGGCTAAGATAGATGATTTTAAGTGGCCTTGTAAAATGTAAAACTGCATTTTTATGTGTGCACTGTTTCTTGATTTGTATTATGTATACATTTTGACCTCCCTGGATGCACTTTTCCTGAGAAATGCATGTTTCGGGTGTGCCCTATTTCCCTTTTGTCTTTGCTATGTAAGTTTGGAGTCCAGACAAGATTCCTTTTGAGTTGAGCACACTTCCACGCCAACAGCTTCAGATGACCCTTTGGAGGTGACCACAGGAAACTATAGATTTGAGGAGGCTCTGGATTGTAATGTAACCTTAATTATAATTTTCATTTGGTATAGAGCAAATATATGATATGCATTGTGTGTTTATCACATTAATTTTGCATTATATATATATATATATATATATATATATATATATATATATTAACAATATGTTATTAAAATACACCTTAGTACATTTAGCACTAGCACTTTTTAAATTGTCTCCCAAATTAGTGTAGAACCCACCAATATTGAGGAGGGCTTAACACAATATCATAAAACTGAATCTCCATACTTGTATTCGAGCAACACAGGCAGCCCCCCTACCATTCCGAGAATAATGGCCTCTGCAAACATTTTTATGGGAAAAATGTAAAAACAGAACTCAATAAAATAATCTTTTTTTTTTCTCACAAGGGCTCACTGCAGATTGAACTCTCATAGTGGGGAAAGCCCTTATAAACTCTTTCTCATGCTATGTCAGCCATTATATTACATGGGGAAATTTCGTTTAGAGCCTGAATTTTAAAATCTGGCCTGTGACCGTAGCCACCATCATTGGGGACGTAAGCTGGACACTTTATGTAGGTCTCCAGATTATTCTTATTTTTTAGTCAACCGGTGCCCATTATAGGTGCAGGGTATGTATATGTATTTGTTTGTTGTTAGGGTATCTGTATTTTATTTAATTGTATATACAAGAAAACTGCCACTAGAAAGGTCCTGAGCTGAGGATGAAGTGAGGTATATTAGGAAGCAGCTTTCTGGAATCTATTGATTCTAGGTCTGAGACACTTCCACTAGAAAAGAACACAGTCACATAGAGGTTTAGTTTTAATTTGTATTATCAGGCGGCTGCTTTCCAAACTAACAACCTATCATAAAAAAGAGAGTAGCATTGAATACCTGCCTGTGCAGAAGGTGCTTGTTTCTAATTATGCTTTCCATAAGATCCCAGAGCACATTGTTGGGATATGTCTTAGTGTAAGGGTCATTCAGGTTTCCCTTGGGTCGAAGCCCTAGATGTTTCTGGAACCTTGCAGTGCTCTGAAAGCACAGATAATGCTTGCTGCACTGCATTTCTTTTGCTATTGTGATAAAGTGAAGGCAGATAGGCCTTTTAACCCCAGGGGAAGTACGTTTAGTTTGTGTGTTGCACAACACAAAGCTTTGTTTAGTTATGGGCCCCTGGGGTGGAGCATTTGGAGAGAAGGGTGGGCCAATGCTCCACTCCACAGTTTAGTGGTTTTCTGGGGAGACGTAGATCCAGGCCAGGGTTTTTTGGACCGTCTCCAACCCACTGCTCAGCGGCAGTTAATGAGCTGTTGCAGTGGGAATAAACCCCTCCCTGCTAGGCAGGTAAAAGAGAGGGATTACTGGCTTCCTCCCTGGAAGCAGGTAGGAGTGAGGCTGTTCTCTCCAGTAAGAAAGCCAAGGAGACTGAGCACTGGGAGGGCAAAAAGGAAAGCAGTCAAGGCTGGCTTGGAGCACTGGGAGTGCAGGAGGAAGCAGTCACGGCTGGCTTGGAGCACTGGGAGTGCAGGAGGAAGCAGTCAAGGCTGGCTTGGAGCACTGGGAGTGCAGAAAGGAAAGCAGTCAGGGCAAGGCTGGCTTGGAGCGGAAAAGCAACAGGCTAGCTAGCAGAGTGTTGCTATCTAATAAGGTTGGTGCAGTATGTTTTGTTAGTTTAACCCTTATAGAGAGGGTTATTCAAAGTGAGTCAGTGCTCAGACGAGCTAGGTTTTTGTTTAAAGGGAAACCTGTTACATTTATGTTTTCATTTACTGCTGTATCCTGTGTGGATTTGCAAATAAAGTGCCTGGAGTATATGCAATTACAAGGACTGTGCCTATTGTTTACCCTAGAGGACCGTGCTACCTGCAAACAAGGATCACACTATCCTGGAGGATGGTGTCCTTGCCCCTTGTGGGGAAAAGAATTTCATAAAATATTACAAGAGAAGTTCAAAAAAAATAAGGGAAAATGAGACTTGAGTAGGGACATGTGAACATCAGAATAGGGGAAAATGTGGATTTGGAGATCTAGATTTGGAGATCTAGAGAGATGAGGGAATTTGGGAGAGGAGGTGGCTTTAGTAGTAGGCTGAGGAAATAATAAGAGAATGGAGAAGTGTCATATTAAAATGGTTAGGAATAAGAAGGGTGGCGGGTGCTGTGGTATTCATCTAACCCATCCTGAATCTTACTTGCCACAGTAATTTCATTAACCTCGGCAGTGGTTAATACCCAGGGAGCAAACTACAGGGGGCAGTGGACTGGCCAAGAGGAGGAAGAGAACTGAGCCATAACAGCCTGAAATGTAAGGTATACACAGACAGCTCAGCTACCAACACTGTACACACACACAGCTCAGCTACCCGCATTGTAAACACACATAGCTCAGCTAATAACACTGTACACACACATAGTTCAGCTGCCCACACTGTACACACACACAGCTCAGCTACCCGCATTGTAAACACACATAGCTCAGCTAACAACACTGTACACACACATAGTTCAGCTGCCCACATTGTACACACACAGTGCTATTCAAACGGATCCCACACTTTACACACACACACTTCTGTTGCACAAATCGATAGACAAACTACTATACCTGCTGTTACTCATACCATTAACCACACTCAGTGATTTGCACACAATGCTACATAACTGCACACACTAAACACACATTTTTATAAACATACATTCACTTTATATGTGTGTATATACAATTTTTCAAATCATATTTAACCCCATAACCACTTAAGGACGGCAGGTGTGGTATGCCGTCCTTGGGGTCCCGGCTTTAAACGTCAGCGGGCGGCATAGCACGTCCCCGCCATCATATCCGGTCACCTGGGTCATGTGATCGCTAGGTCCTTGTGAGGACCTCACGATCACATGGACGGCATAGCCGTCCACAGCAGTGCCAGCAGGGGGAGTGCCTGGAATGATGGGTACTCCCCCTGCTGCCTGAAAAAAAAAAAAATAAGAATTTAAAACAGTTTAAAATACAATTTATATTATAATATGATCTAAGTATATATATATATATATATATATATATATATATACACACAAAGAAAGATCCAGGATGCACTCTCAGGACTTAGAGAAAAATAATGTAATTTATTTAAATTATGTGCAAGACAAAAACCGACGTTTCGACCTCTGCGGGTCTTTTTCAACATGGATCCTGGATCTTTCTTTGTTTATAAATTGGATGCACTGTGGATGGCACCCAGGCAGATATACTCTTTACACCGGTAAGGAGAGTGCCAAGCTACTTATTCATTATATATATATATATATGTGCACCCACACTTATTACATATCATTTTATTCAGGGGAAACAGGGTTTTCATTTAACATCAAATATTTAGGTATGAATTTTGTGAATTCTGTGTCTAAAGATATTCATGGTGTAAACCCAGCACTGCCCAAGCTCCTTATTAGCAGTTGTCAACAGTTTTGTGAGTTGGAAATTACCAAAGGCTCCCTTTGCAAGCAATAATGACTGCTAAGCATGCATAGCATAGTTCTGCTATGCGGTTCCATAGGGCAAGCTTATAAAACTGGGTTTCACCTAGTTTTAATTTAAAACTCTAAACTGGTTTTAGTTAGGGCTTTATAGAAATGATTTAGTATAGTCTACATGAATGAATCTTAATAGAGAAGATATACATCATATATTCAGATTTTTTAGATTTAGAGATTCCTTTCATTCCAAAGAGCAATATGTTCAAATTTGGTCCAATCTGGCTATCATCTGAATTTGGACTCTGAGACAAAATAATAATAATAACAAAGAATTTAACCAGGAAAGGCACATTCAAATTACTCTGGTTTTTAAGTACGTCCTGGGGATGTTACCTTAGCCCAACAACTGGGGGTTCTTACTATGTAGCCAAATTATAAACCAAGCCAAATATGCAATGGATGATCATGTTCGTCTTGATTTGTGACTCAGAATTTCACCTAAAGACATAATTGATGGGGAAAAAAAGATGATTAATGGCCATTCAGTTTTGATTTAATGCACAGATTATGTGACCAGTAAAGGGAAAAGGGTAGAGTAGTAAAATATATATAATCTTGTATATTATATATTTAATAAACATATAAATAAATATTTAATTGCTCCTCATCTAGTCCATTTTCATTCACTTTACGTAGGTGTGATTTTTTTTTTTTGTTTTTCAAATCTTTTTCCCTTAACAAAATTCTGACAAGCTAAACAAAATATTTTTTGGACAAAGTGATTTCGGCTGAAAAGGAATGTTGTGCACAATATAATGCTAATATTATGCTCAAATGTAAAAATAGCCAATATATAGAACAATATAACACACAAAGATGTTACAGATTTTTGGGTTTATTATTTTGCTTCTCCAGAAATGTTTTGTTATGTTTAGTATTATTTAAAAAATCTATTATTTACAATGGCTCTTCCAGTAATATATTTGTTAATAGAACAGCATAATATGATATCCCTTACTTTATAAAATTATATTTTACCAAGAAGTCACCCTCTCAAGGGTGGAGGAGGGTAAAGAAAAACAGAATAGGCGATATGCCAGGGAAGCAGTCATTAAATCATAACAAACCTTATCCTTGTAGCTAACTCAGGGTTCCAGGTTTTAAGGTAACAAGTTGAAAAGTGATGGAGTGTCACTGTCAGTTTCCACTAAACATCATATGATAATTTGGACAGGAGAGACAAGATGGAGAGATGAAACATTAAGATAAACCCCAGTATTTCTGACAGAATAAATCAATCATTTAATCATATTCATCCGTAGCATACACGGACTAGAGTGATTATTTTATAGTTTCATATGTAAAAGATGAAATCATAGTAATTATAAATCAAAACCATTGGCTGTCAAGCAAGACCGCAACATTTTGCCTAGTTCAATAACAAAGAAGTAAATTATCTATGGACATAAATACAAAGTAATAAATTAGCTATGGACATCATTTTTTTTTTTTTTTTTTTTTACACACTGATTTTATTACAATTCATTTACTTTCTAAAAAGCAGAGCACGATCAACTTCAGTGATTAATTTGTATTAGTGTACAGAAATATTACAATTCATTTAGACAGTTTTAAGGTTAAATGTTCATCTAAAAAGATGTGTTCAAATCTGAAGAAAATGTGTCTACATACCTGGTGTATTGTAATCAGAGTTAGCTTTAATAGAATGATAATTATATAAGATTTTAAAAGAGTACAAAAAGAATGTGTTCTATTTTGGAGAGATAAATCTAAAATATTTATTTAATCCAAAAATTGTTATTATAGAGGCGTCTATGCATAGAATACAGTATGTAATGTAAACCAGGGAGACATCGCCCGCATGTGCCCCTCGTACACAAGATGCTACTAAAGAGCTTGTCCATGCTCTAGTAATCTATCGCATGGACTATTGTAACTCTCTCCTAATTGGTCTTCCCAATAGCCTTACTGCCCCACTACAGTCTGTAATGAATGCTGCCGCCAGACTGATTTTCCTCTCTAGTCAGTCCTCTCACACCTCACCCCTTTGTCAGTCCTTACATTGGCTTCCTGTATCCTATAGGAGTCAATTCAAAGTGCTAACCCATACCTACAAAGCACTGAATAATCTTAGCCCCTCTTATATCTCCTCACAGATCCATAGGTATGTCCCTTCTCGGTCTCTCCGCTCTGCCCGTGACCACCTTCTGTCAGCTGCTCGCACCAGTACGGCCAACTTGTGCTTGCAGGACTTCTCGCGGGCGGTTCCCTTCTTATGGAATAGCCTGCCTTCCGCCATCAGACTCTCCCCTAATCTTCAATCATCCCCAATCATTTAGAAAGTACCTCAAAACCCATCTCTTCAGGAAAGCTTATGGTCTCCCAGAGTAATCTCTACCTTCCGTCCCTTGCTCTCACCTAAAGGGCAGCACTCTACTCTCTCCTCCAGCTCTGCTTCACTCCCACCTAATTTGACTGCTACTTCCTGTCCTAACGCGTTTTGTGCCCCACCTTCTATAGACTGTAAGCTTGTTTGAGCAGGGCCCTCTTCAACCTGTCGTTTCTGTAAGTTTTCTTGTAATTGTCCTATTTATGGTTAAATCCTGTCACGTTCTGTTCCTTGCTGCGGATCATTCTGGCAATGGCTTCTGGTATCCAGTACTCCTTTTGCTGTTCTTGCTTTGTTTTTCTGGTTTTCTGGTCTATGTCTGGTTTTCTTTGTTGCTGGGTTTCTGGGTTCATTCTTATAGTCCGTCCCTGGATTTCCCAGTCTCTTGGATTCACTTAAATGTTTGTTTTATGTTGCCACACCTGTTTGTTTTCCACTTTCCTTTTGTTTCAGCTTGGACCTGCAGCAGTGTTTCATCTCTCTGCCCTTTCTTGCAGGTAAGTGCTATTGTGGTATAGTGTGGGTTGTTTTAGCATGCATTAGGCAGTGTAGGACCTGCCAGATATGGGGTACATTGGCGTTGTTGGCAGGCTTGTGCAATGTATGATCATATAATGTGACTAAATCCCCATGATTTTCATATATAGTGCTTAGCTATGTTTCCTCTTGTTTTACCTTATATCTCTTGTCTTGTTTTACTTTGTTTTGTAATACAAGTCCATGTACAGTCCTGTTCAGTCATGCCCATGTTATGTTCTTGTTTTCCTCATGTCTTGTGTACATGTTCTAGGTTATGCTTTCTGTCCTGCTCCGGTTCTGGGTTCTCCTAGTTTTGTCTTGTTTTCTCCTAGTTTTGTCTTGTTTTCATATATGGTGCCTATCTCTAGTCTTGCCCTGTTCTCCTAGTTCTGTCTTGTTTTCATGCATGGTGCCTTGCTCTCCTAGTCTTGCCTTGCTTCAGTACTGGATACATCCCTGCTGCAGAGCCTCCCTATTCAGCTCCTGGGAGGTCTGCTTAATTACCTGCTCCTAGTTTCTAGGATCCGCATAAGCTGAATCAGGGTTCTGGTATGTGGCTGCACAAACGCTGGCGCTCAACACCAGGGTGTGTGCGGTTGCCCTGCACCAGACCCTGCTAATCCACCTCCACACTGTGACTCCTACTCTGAACATCAGGCATACATGGGTCCCGGTCCACGCACCGCCGCCCGGACAGTGTCTGGGTCCCGGGCACCGGACCGCCACCCTGACAAATCCCCCCTCTAATAATGTAAAGCGCTATGGAATCTGTTGGCACTATATAAATGGCAATAATAATAATAATGTCTAAGTTGGTACCTTTTACTATGTAAACGCATATCTAGTAAATGATTATCCAAAGCCTGAATAGAATGTGAAATATTCAGTTGGTTCACTGGGCCAAAATATATGATTAGAAAGTAAACCAGTTCTTATTTCAAGACAGAATATAAGCATATCCCCTTCTTGATAAAAGCGTTATAACGGCTTCCAAGCTATTCATATCCTGCTTATCTTTGTTTCCATTTGTTTCCAGGCACACAACAGAAGATAAGCAGCTGGGGTATGAGAAAGTAAATGGCTGCAAGGTGAGTTCTCTTACTAATGGATTTTCTCTTGACCTCTGTTGCTATGTGAGAGTAAAGTGGTAGAGGTTTGCTTATTTGTAAAAAAATAAATAAAAAAAATATGCAAAACAAGAGACATATTAATAACAGTAAGGCTAATAAGAAAAAAAATAATAGTAATACTAATAATATTTGGTAAAACGGTGACTATCTGGATTATCATATGATAACGTATCATCTGGAAGGTTCCCTTGTGAATGTTTAAGGAAAACAATCTCACAAAATTACCTGCAGTATGTAGCATAACTTGCCTGTGTTTTGCTGTGTTCAATGTGTGCAATATCTTTCTAGCTAGCACTTACAGAAGGTGTTCCTTATAAGGTACAGCTTGAATTGATGCTACAAATCAACATGAGTTTCAGCAAAATGGAGCATACCACAGCAGGGTAGTGCACTAAATGCAACAATACAATAGACAGCCATGTGACCTTTTTCTAGTGCCTTTTTTCAAATGTTAAGGGAAAGAGAGACAAAAGAGAAGGTGGGGGGGCTGCAAAGAGAATATGGAAGGATTCCCTTATTGTTAATTAACTACCTTAGCAGGATGTGGCTGTTATACACAGTCTAATCCTCTCGTGCCTCATTTTATTTATATTATTTCCATTAGCACTGCGAATAAACGAAGGTCCATCTTAATGATTGATATCGATGTCCTATAGTGAATTCATAAGGACACGGTGCTTATTTTCATTTTTTATAGGGAATGTATGTCTTTCCATTCGAAAATGTATGTTTCTTTTTTTTACTAAAACATACATTGGAATAAATTGAAAATGTAAGCTGAAAGTTGGAAATATCAATATTCTGGAGATTTTTTTTTCTAACTCATTTATCTTGGCCAAAGCTTCACTGCTTAATGAATACACAATTTGGGATTTTGAAGAATATCTATAAAATGAAATCTCTAAATACTAATTATTTAATGGGCAATGACTTACTATTAATGCTTATTATTGCACAAATAGCAGTACATCACCTTAGATGTTTAAAACATTACATTTCCATAGTGGTGACCACATTCATTAAAAAAAAAAAAAAAGTAATTTGATATATTGGATCAACTCCTGGTTTTATAATCCAAAAATGAAAGCTGCCCAATCTACAAAATTATTATTATTTAAATATAATTGTACATAAATCAAACTTATGATATCACTACATGGAGGATATCACCATGAATACCCCATGTCAACATCAAAGATTAATTTTAAAAATAAGTTTAAATGTAGACAATACTAGTTTACTGTCTCACTAATCTTTATGCAAGTCCATATACCTATGAAAACTAATTTCCGAACACTCTGCTATAGCAATTCAATAAATAGCACCACCCATAATTGTCCTCCATTTTCATGCCAGATTTGTCTGACAGTTGAATGTACTTAAATAAATAGTGCATACTATTTTAATTAGGCAGGTGTTCTAGATGCACACAGAAGGGTATTCCTATTATTACAATTTACAACAGAGGGTACCAAACACTATGGTGAATTAATTGAAAGCTTTAGTTTAATGCTACTGGTAACAATCTCTCTAGGTCCCATGGTTGTCCTGGCAACATCTTTATTCTTCAGCTAGGCAATATCACATCTATGGTATATAATGCATGTTATAGTATGCATCCCCAGAAAAATAAAAAAAAACATAAACCACTTCTTTTTACTTATTATAATTATGTAAAATATCTGCCGCCTATCAATGATGGATGGAAAATCTGTATTAGTAATTCATAATGATTCTACGAAATTGTAAGATTGACAGCTTGCAATCCTTTGACCTGTTTTTTACATATGTATGTTGTCCATACCATAATCATTCAGCATTTCACTGGTAGCCATAAATATGCAAATGTTTTTTTCTTAAAGTCACTCCTTATTGTATATGATACCAATATGAAGTTCTTCCAATCTTTTGAGCAAAACATTTTTTCGTAATTCTATGCGATAAAGGACAACTTTGTCTATTTCTTTAGCTTAATAGGCACCTTTCTCATACCAAATCTAGCAACAGATCGATGCTGCTTATAATTATAGTAACACATATGTTAGAAGAAATATATGCATTTATATGGCTATTTACAAGTCATTTAAGCACTCTTGGATCATTCCAAAAGCCTTCATCATTCTAGCATTTAAGTGTCAACTTTTTGGCATAAACCGGAGTTTAACAGGCCCAAATTAAACATTTTTATTATTCTTCCTGTGATTTGATTCCTCTAGGTATTATCATGTTACTTTTATCATCCTTTGTTTTATTACTGGCTAACATTTATCTCCTAGGAAGAATTATTTCTCCCTTTAGATAATGTCAACGTTTTCACTTAGCTGCATAAAATAAAATACATCACATAAGTAATAGCAAAAATGTAGTAGTCTCGAAAATCACAATTGAATAATAGGATGATATGCTTACATAACAATATTGTATTATATACAATAAAAATGTCTAACATACACTCCTGAAATAGAATTTCCTTAAAGGTCAGACTTTCCACCATTCCTCCATTCCTTTCAGAAATGACAAAAGTACACTTCTTTCTAAAAGAATGTTAACTTAATGCTCACTAAACTAGTGTACCCCATCATATTTCACAACTTGTACTCACACATTATGTTCTACTCTCAAATCCTTACCTTACAGCTACTATACTCATCATCAAATATGCATAAATATATTTAGTAAAATCATATTGTGTACCAGCCACTTTGTCTTTCCCTATAGACATATTGCACTTACCTATCATGTAATTGTACCTTAATTTATCTATATTATAAGATTATGGATATATTACAACCTATTCAACATACACGCCAGGCAAGTAAATCTCCTTTAAGCAAGACACTCACAGTCAAGTTTGTTTTTTCTCTTTATGTCCATTGTATTGTACTATTGCGATTAGACATGTTCATTTTTTTCATATATCATAGATATGGGCTGATTTGGTGAAATTTGTAGATGATTTTGTCATTCAGATGTAAAGTAGGAAATACACATGATGGGAAAACATAGTGCAAACAAATAATATTTTCAGCCAAGCAATGATAACATTTATAAAGTAACATTACAATGCAAATATATTTAATTCAAAATGTTAGTACTGCTATTATGTAGAATAGAGAATACATGATAAAGAAAGGCCAATACACACCAATGAGCAGAGATCTAGCCCCTGGAGATCTTTTATACAGAATACTTTACTAGTTTGCCATTACTAGTATGGACTTAAACTGTAAAGGTTAAAATTAGGAGATGAGTGAAGAGGTAGCAGGGGAATTTGGTGGTGATGGGAGAGAGAACTAAAAGTATAAATGCAGTAACTGGTAATGTGAAGGGAATGAGGAGGTAAGTGACTGTGATTCCATACAGCTGAAAAAACATGCATTAAAGTTAAAAATAACGTAAGTAGTGATTTTTAGAAATTTAGTGGCTTTGCTTCAGTTGTGTTTTGGAATAGGGCCTAAAGCCAGTGGTTTCCAAACCAGTCCTCGGGATTTAAGGATTACCCAGTACTCAGGTGTTTTTAGAAAGAAAAAAAAAACATCTGGACACAACTGGGTAATCCCTAAATCCTGGACTGGTAGGTGTGCCTTGAGGACCACTGGCCTTAGGAATAGAGTTACCCAGCTATTTGAAAGAATTTACAGCTTGGAGGGGTAATCAGTGGGGGGGTGGGGGAGGGGGGAGGTGGTAGAACAAAGAAGACATTTGTTGTATACAATTTCTATATTTGCCAATCAAATTCTATCAGCTAAAATATTAATAACTACATGTAATTGCAAGTACAAAATATTAATGTAGTAAACTAAGGGTACAAATGGTAGCATTTTCATGATATATGAATAATGTTGTAACAAAGGTGAAATAAATCCAGTAGAGTATCATACAAATTTCAGTCAGTACCTTAAAGTTGCAGTGAGAGGTAGACATTAAGTGGCTTTGTTTCAGTAGGTTTGTGAAATTGGGCATAAATGTTTTAGTGAGAGATAGAACTATAGAGGAAGCTCATAAACATGACTGATTTAACTTAATAGTGTGTGCGATGTCTGCACTAAACAATACTCAGTAACATGTGATCAGTTTGATTCATATGCAGCACCTCTGTGAAAGTAGGTCAGCTTGGGTGACTTAGGCAAGTGATTCCTGTAACAGGGGAAGCTCAATAAGGACTGAGCAGTTTCAAAGAAATGCAATGTGTTTGACTGCAATAGGGGATGCTCAGCACAGAACCAATACGACTTGAGCATGTGAGCTTTGCTGAAGAAGCTCAGTAGAGCATAAACCAAATCATTTTGGGAGTGTGACATCTATAAAAGCGGAAACCTGCTAATTAGTGACCAAATCATACTTATTGATTTGCAAACTCTGTGATAGCTTGATAATGAGAGACCAATTTAGAGGTGAAATCAAAAACAGTAGATTTAGATAAAGCCTTATTGGCATGGTTTAAAACACTTTATGTGGGCTCTCTAAACCAAATGTGATGCTCAAGTAAAGTGTGTAAAGAGATCAATGAGCAGGCTATAGGAAATTGAATACTACTTGAACCTATAATCTCTGAAGGAGTGCACATAATACTAGTGACCCAAACAGAAAAGTGATAGACCAAAATGAGAAAATTGTTAGAATGAACACTCACAAACAAAAATGCCACGTATACCTGATATGATAGGTAACAGTTGTATGTGTATGTAATATATAGTGCAACTAATAATTGTATTATAAAAAGAATGGTCCAGCACATCCCAAAATTAACATTTACAAACAGAAAAGTTTTGACTCACACAGGAGCTTTTTTCAAACTTTCTTAATTGAAACAAATGTGCAACAAAAGCGCATGACTAATATTAAATATTATAATAAATTATTATTAGCATTTATATAGCACCAACATATTCTGAAGCACTTTTCAATTATAGAAAGAGAATATTTGAATATAAGGTAGTCCTTGCTCAAATGAGGTTACAATCTATGAGGATCTAAGGTAGCTTTTTACATACTGTAAGCTATCTTGGCCAAGAGTAGTTACTGGTAAGGTGATCTTATTGGGATTCGATCCTGGGCGTTCACTTCTAAGGCAGTACTGCAAAATCTATGCATAATATTCACAGGTATATTAGGTATTTATTCTGCAGTACACAAACTAGCAGCTTTTCGCAGTATTTTGGTTTATCCAAATCATGTTTCCAAAAATAAATGTGTTGTTGAAATAAATCTGAACCAAAATGCAACATGGATGAAAACCAAAGTGCATGAAAAAAAGATGAATCAAGTTGTACAAAACTGATTTTTATTTATTTTTTTCCCCATAATTTACAAGTCTAGTAAATATGTAGAAAGGCATTGAGAGCTTGTATACGATGTATGTGATAGTTGCTCAGAAGTTTTCAATCCAGAAATCGTTGAGAAATTGTGAGATTGCATACTGATAAATTCATAATAAAGGCTGTGAGTTACTGTATAATATTTACATATAGTAACTTATAGTAATGGCAGTTAGGAATTTTAGATAGTAATGGTATCATTGAAAGACAGAGTTCTCCAGTAAACTAAATGTGCTTAAAGTGCTTTGTCAGAATATTTATATCGGCAGACATTTTGTGCTAAGAAAGAAATTAAAAGTGTATATTGCCAGAGTCACTCAGAACAGAGCGGACTCCATTTTGCTATCTTCAGGATAACAAAGACACATAATTTCCTTGCTTTCACTAACCACTGAGCCTGAGCTAAGGAATGCATTATATAAACACAGACACTAGTGACAGAGAAGACTAAGTAATTAATTTTACTTTCTAAATTTTACAAGGTTCCATTGTAAGTAAGGGGTGAAATTGAGTTTAGAACTGTCAATTTTAGAAATTACAATCAAAGTAGTTGCCACAAAGACTGAGACAAACGCTTTGAACTGACAGCAAATTTAAGTTATGGTAGTCATTTTAGATAATCCAAATGATGTCAAAATCATCATCAGGAAACGAGACTCCCCTCTATGGATTAAATACCTAAATTGCGATCCATAGATTGAACCCACCTACAGTTTCCTATTGGCTTTATCAACTAATGACATACAGAGAGTCTGGCCCTTTAAAAGTTAGGACAAAGGGAAGAGAGGAGTTAGTTGGTAGAGAGGGAGTTGGTGGAGTTAGGGCATTCAGATTTGGATATGCGGAGAGAGAGACTCAAGAAACACTCTCTGGGACTGACACTCAACTCCTTGACACTTAAAATTTACTCTCACTTTCTAACCAACATCACTTTTCTCTATTACTTGCATACCTCCATACAACCAATCATATTTCTGGGATTACCTACTCATCTGATGAGAATATCATCATACATAACTGGTAATTATGCTGGTTTTATTTAATTAATTTAAATTAATTAAACATTTACTAATAGCATGATATATGACTGGATAAATCACGGTCAAGTTTCAATATTTAGAAATCTTAGTTAACTAAAGAATATATAGTTATAAACATTCCATTCTGCAGGTGGAATTAAGAATAATTATATATTAATGTGATATTATCACGTGTTAGCAGGTGTATTGATTTGCTCTAAAATAAGATGAGATATCTGTTTAGGCAAATTAAAATTCGGCTTTTGTAAAAATCTGGTAGATTATTCTTATTGGATGGTTTCAGGAAATGATTAATGAGCTGGTTTGAATGTGATTTTAATTGAAAACTACATGAGAATAGGATATTATATGCCTAGGAGGATCTAGCCAGCATTGAAAGGGTTACTCAGTTGATCTAACTGTTAGCCAAGGTTTATGGCTTTTCGCTGTGTGAAGCTTTACTTTCTGTCTGTAAAGTACCCTCATAAATTTTATTAAGTGACATGTGATGCTGTTAGCCATTGGAACGTGTATAGCCATTACATTGTATTGCATACTTATGTTATACTAAATATTCACTGATTATTATCATGCATGCTGCCTAATATTATTGTTATTTTATTTGTCACAATAAATTAAATCTATTTTTATAACAAATTATGATTTTATTTGTATGGAATACATTTCACTTACATGATAAACGATCTCTAAGATCTAAGAGAAGTGGGCAATTCTCAACTGTTTAATATTATCAACCCATAAATATCCCCACAGCTTAATAGCCAAATCTTTACATGTAGTGTGTTTCAAGTTATTACAAAACTTTACCTACCTCACATTAAATGCAGTGAGTCCATGTGAATACATTTTGCCCAGCATTTAATATGTTATACAGAAAAGTATACCAGCTAGCCTGCACAGAAAGGTAGTGAGATTGTATTACAGTTGCCCATCTTAGCTCCTAACAAAAATGACAACAAGGGACTATATGACACTTGCACATAGAATCTCTTAGGAATAAGTTAGGGAGCTGCTGTTCTTTGTGTTCCAGGGAAAAATTCTGGCAGAGCCCTTGTCCTTCCTTCTGTCAAAACAGATGGAGAGGAGCTTTATGTGAGCTGCATGCCACACTGGTGAGAGCTGGGAACACCCTGATTAATGGTTAAGCCCGGGATGCTGAGACCACGTGAAACACCTGGCAGTCTGAACCTCAGAGCTCAAAGCTTGAGAAAATCTGAGGCAGAAGGAAATCCAGAGGTCTGCTTGCGAGATACAGCTGGATGGACCTCTGTCATTACGGCACATGGTCGCAGCCAATGCTTGAGGGGGTAAGAGGAGGGACAAAGGTGTGTGTGTGTGTGTGTGTGTGTGTATATATATATATATATACACTAAGTGTATTTTAATATTAATATATAATTACATATATATTAATATCAAAGTACATGTAGAATGAAATTGAATAAATATATATATAATTATCAATGTGTGTGTGTGTGTGTGTGTGTGTGTGTATATATATATATATATATATATATATTATAAAATAAATATGTAAAAAAATAAAATAAACAAAATAAATAAAATATATATGCGTAATTTCATTCTAACTGTATTTTAAAATTAATATATATATTGATATCAAAATACATAGAACAAAATAATATATCTATATACATAAGTATATACATATATCAATATATATATATATATATATATATATATATATATAAATAATTAAAAAAATTATGTGCATATATATATATATGTGTGTGTGTGTGTGATATATATATATATATGCACATAATTTTTTTATATATATATTTTACATAATTAGGTAATTTTATTAATTACAATTTGTGGGACCTGCCTGACAACCCAGGCCGAAAGTCCAGGGAATTTAATTTGCTGGCACTATATTTAACTCTGTAACTTTCCAAGACACCATAAAATCTGTACATGGGGGGGGTACTGTTTTACTCAGAAGACTTCGCTGAACACAAATATTAGTGTTGCAAAACAGTAAAATATATAACAACGATGATATCGTCAGTGAAAGTGACATTTGTGGCATTTTTCACACACAAATGGCACTTACACGGACGATATACTTGTTGTGATACATTTTACTGTTTTGAAACACTAATATTTGTATTCAGCAAAAATCTCCTGAGTATTACAATACCCCTCATGTACAGGTTTTATGGTGTTTTCAAAAGTTACAGAGCCAAATATGAGGCTTGCGTTTCTGTTTTTTCACATTGAAATTCGCCAGATTGGTTACGTTGCCTTTGAGACCGTATTGTAGCCCAGGAATGAAAATTACCCCCATGATGGCATACCATTTGCAATAGTAGACAACCCAAGGTATTGCAAATGGGGTATGTCCAGTCTTTTTTAGTAGCCACTTAGTCACAAACGCTGGCCACAATTGGCGTTCAAATGATTTTTTTTGCATTTTACACACACAAACAAATATTAACACTAACTTTCGCCAGTGTTTGTGACTAACTGGCTAATAAAAAAAAAAAAAACTGGACATACCCCATATTAAACACCCTGGGTTGTATACTTTAAAAAAAATATGTACATGTGGGATGTGATTCAGAGATTTAGGACAGATAATAGTGTTACAATGTCACTATTGATACATTTTAAAAATGTATGTTTTGAAACCGCAATATCCTACTTGTACTTATGTAAACACTGGGTATTTTTAAACTCAGGACAAAGTTTTGAATCTATTTAGCAGTTTTCTTGATTAGCTTTTGTAGACGAGTAAAATATTTTTCAAGTAAAAGTAAAAGAACATGTATTTTTTAAAATTTGTCATCTTTTTTTTTAAAAAAATTTTTTAAATTAAATTATATGAGATTATATAAATAATGGTATATAAAGAAAGCCCTTTTTGTCCTGAAAAAACAATATATAATTTGTATGGGAACAGTAAATGAGAGAGAGGAAAATTACAGCTAAACACAAACACCACAAAAGTGTAAAAAGAGGCCTGGTCGCAAATGTATTAAACAATTTTATTTCTAGCTCTGCAAATTGAACTTTAAATCACATACAGGAGGCTCTTGCAGGGTCTAGCAAGCTATTAACATAGCAGAGGATAAGAAAATCTAAATTTAACAAAACTTGCAATAAAGAAAGGATAAACTCTTTCCAGGAAGTGTTTAGGAAGGCTGTGCAAGTCACATGCAGGGAGGTGTGACTAGGGCTCATAAACAAAGTTAATTTAACTCCTAAATGGCAGAGAATTGAGCAGTGAGGCTGGAGGGGCATATTCTATACACCAACACTGTTTCATTAAGCTAAAGTTGTTTTGGTGACTATAGTGTCCCTTTAACTTTTTTTTTTTAAAAGATTGAGAAATATGAACCCTAATAATGGAGATTTTAAAAGAAACCTAGATCTAATTTTAGACAGGGGGCCTGGTGGTCGCACTTTCGGCAATTTATATAAATTATAGATAGAAACAATCTCCATGATGCCTGCAGAATCAGCCACCTGAGAGACACTTCACTTGTTTTTCTAGAGCTTTCTTGACTTATTCGAGAATTGATCTCTTTCTTAATAATTTCAATTTTTTAAATCAAATTAAGAACACAAAACTACTTTGTCCAACCAAAATGCTTTAATTATGGAATTAAATAATAAAAAAAATATATTATTACAAGAAACTAAAATATTGACCTTATTTTTTAGAAAATCAAAATTTTAGAAAATCACCCATAGTTTGGTGCACTATTAAAGGACCACTATAGTACCAGGAAAACATACTCATTTTCCTGGCACTATAGTGCCCTGAGGGTGCCACCACCCTCAGGGTACCCCTCCGGCTGGGCTCTGGGGAGAGGAAGGGGTTAAAATCTTACCTCTCTCCAGCGCCGGGCGGGGAGCTCTTCTCCTCCCCTCCGCTTCTTCTCCTCCTCTTCGACTGAATGCGCATGCGCGGCAGGAGCTACGTGCGCCTTCAGCCAGGCTCATAGGAAAGCATTCATAGTGAGAAGCACGCAAACGCCTCTAGTGGCTGTCAATGAGACAGCCACTAGAGGTTTTAGTGGCTAGATTAACCTATTTACAAACATAGCAGTTTCTCTGAAACTGCTATGTTTATAAAAAAAAAAATGGGTTAACCCTAGCTGGACCAGGCACCCAGACCACTTCATTAAGCTGAAGTGGTCTGGGTGCCTAGAGTGGTCCTTTAAGAGTGTGATAAGAGAATGCTTGATTAAAATGGGCTCTACACTAAAAAAAAAAAACTTACATTTTCAGATCTATATATCTCCTTATACAGGCTGGTTGATAAAAATAAAAAAATCCCTGACAAAGTTAAAACTGATAAAATTATGGATATCAAAAATAGAATTAATGATGTCCTTATAGAACAAAGAACACAAAACTATAATATTTAAAGACAAGGTGGTATTACAAAGACAATAAAGACAATAAACAACACATATACTAAAGGGGACAAATCAAGCAGAAAAAATCATAAACTAGTGTTGGATGATAAAATCTGAAATACCCCAAAAAGTACAGGATTGGCTTTTAATGATTTTTACCACTCTTTATATAACATCCCATAAATATTGCACATTCTAGTCCACGAGTGCCTAAAATATAGATCCCCATATGTTGCAGAACCAAAACTCCTATGGCAGATTTCTATACAATTTTCAAAAATCAATTAACATAGAGACTAATGAGAATTTTAATGAAAGTATAGAATAAAATAAATCTCCAAAAGAAATATTAGCAGTCAATACTATCTCCATTTAAAAGCAGGATATTGGGATTTTTATGTATGCATTTGGTTTTGAGGGCTTTTCCTTGAGTCCATTAACTCAGTTTTTAGTGTTCAGTTTATAGTGTTTTTTTCTGCAAGAACTATAGGTATGGGCAGAGGCAAATGGTCCAATATAGGAAATGGGACAATTTATAAAACTTTAAAGGACTAAAAAAGATAGATATATCTTGGATTGGAAGGAGTAATATTGTCAAATTTTAGATTTTAACTGTACTCAAAAGTACTCACTTTTGTTGCCACCGGTTTAACATTAATGGCTGTGTGTTGAGTTATTTTGACGGGACAGCAGATTTACACTGTTATACAGGCTGTACACTTACTGCTTTACATTGTAGCATAGTGTCATTTCTTCAGTGTTGTCACATGAAAAGATATAATAAAACATTTACAAAAATGTGAGGGATGTACTCACTTTTGTGAGAAACTGTATGTCTCATTAGAATATGTAATGAAATGTCTGTGTCCTTGGGGAAATGCACAAAATAAATAATTTAAAAAAAATAACTTCTTACAAATAGCAGATAACAATGCAATCAGTATATCTATATGATAGATACAGTTATATCAAATAAATGTCAGACTGTATACCCATTTGCCAGTAGTAACTGGTAACCAGTAAAAGCAGTTAGACTGGTTGACAGTTATATTGTACACACTTTTAATGGCTGCAATAACCTCTTACAAACAGAAATGCAAACCTGAAAAAATACAGGTTCTCTTTATTCTCTTTCCTATTTAAAGACA
>OW240912.1:275711327-275775251 GCA_933207985.1 Pelobates cultripes
AGACACACACAGCACCCCACAGACACACACAGCACCCCACAGACACACACAGCTCCCCACAGACACACACAGCACCCCACAGACACACACAGCGCACCCCCAGACACACACAGCACCCCCAGACGCCCACAACACCCTCAGACAGACAGCACCCTCACTCCCACACATATACAGCACATATATATTATATAAAATAACCCTCAGTGAGTTAACAGACAAATAAAATTAGAAACCCAGAATGTGACGGCAGATAAAAACACCCTTACACACAGCACCCCTCTTACACAAACACGCTGCGCACCTCACACATACAATACGTCCAAATATATTTTATATATATATATATATATATATATATATATACAAAAATCAAAACTGGGGATGCACTCACAGGACTTGCTTAAAGTGAAAAAAAGGGACTTTTAATTATTCCATGTGAAATGTACAGAAAAATCAATTTTCCATTCACATGGAATAATTAAAAGTAAATTTTTTTCACTTTAACCAAGTCCTGTGAGTGCATCCTCAGTTTTGATTTTTGTATATTTCTGACGTTTGGGATATAGCACCCAGGCTATTAGTTCTTTCTTATTACTTAAAGGAGAGTGCCAAGCATCCTGTTTTTTTTGCTATATATATATATATATATACACACACACTACAGCACCCCTCACACTGCACCACTACACACATTACGCTCCAGATACACGCTAGATCCCTTACCCTATATGCACTCTTAATCCTCTACACACACACACACACACACAATCTTCTATACACACTCTGGGTCCCTTACACACTAGATCTCTTACACACACACACTGCACCACCTACACACACACTACATTCCTTGTAAGCAAACACATACAACATTCTCTAAACACACCCTCTCTACACACAGTAGTGTGTGTGTATAAGTGACACACACTACGTCACCTATACACACACTCTACTGCCCGTATGCACACACTCGCTACATCCCCTATAACACTATGCCCCTATACACAAACTCTCTACAGCCCCTAGCCACACATATTACACCACAAAATTGACCTATTTACACAATACCACACTCTACACACAGGCAATCCCACAAGCATGCGCCAAACACATGCACCATACACTTTCCTGGCCCTTTTGCCCTCTGGTATCCCACTTGTGGAGACACCAGAGACAATTTAAAAGCAAACACAGCGCAAGCATGTTATTACATTTGCTTGCGCTGCGCAGAACAAATACAGGGCCTTTTTCTAATGCTAGAGCTCTTCAGCGGGGCTCTGCGCATTGAACCAACATGCTCACTTTCTCTGGCCCCGCCCCCTTTTTGGGGGGCCGCTCTAATTGAAAAATGCCCGAGCCTAATTTTTTTCCCAGTCCGGCCCTGGACGGCAATGATATATGAACACACAAGCTTCTAGTTTAAAATTAAGCATTAGCAATCCTTAGCTTGAATTAAATATGAATGTTTGGTTGTGAATACCATTGACTGTTCAGCTCTGCCAATTCATGGAGGGGAACAACTTATTGCATGTACGGTTAAAATAATCTCATAGGGCTCAGAGGCAACCTACTATCTTCGACAGAAGCACACAAGAGGTCAGCAAAAATACTTATTTTTATACAAATAATATTTTATGTTTAACCTTAGAATTGAAGCTGCCAGTTAAACACAGTTTTACATTAATGAATAGTTTGCACAATGGTGTGTGTCTTGTTTTTTTTTATTTTATTTTTCAATGCTACAGCAGATTTTTAGATATTTTGATAATAACTTTTCACTTACCTCCCTTGTTACTCATTATGTTAGTGCCTCATTACAAGCACTGGAAAGGGTGGGGAAGTGGGTAAAGTGTTGAAAGCCTAACACAAAGCTCAGAAATAAAATAAATATTGTTTTGTTGCATTCATAGTGCTCTGCTGCACATTTAACAGCACACAAAGCACATTCAAAATAGTCCAAGGACGCAGATAAGCCTGCTTAACATGCCTTTGTACAACATTTCAGCTAGTGAAACTAATGAAGACTAATTTCACTTTTTTGATTGCTCTTGCTCATTAACAGTACTTTTTATTGGTGTTTACTCCAGGGTCAAGGGGAAAGTCTAACAAAAATTCCATAAGTAAGTACTGGTTGGTGAAAAATATTACAATGATCTTCCTTGTCAAATTATTCTTTTTAGTAGTTTTGAATTGTACCTTTTCTGGCTTGATAAATGTATTATGTGAATATGTTGTATTTATTTTAGAAGCTATTTGTAATTTAACAATTTATACTTGATGGTGCTTGTGTGAGTCGAGATAAGATAATTGATGGATAAGTAATTAATAAAAGTAACACACAGAATATCCATATATAAGAAAAACAGCACACAACAATATAAATAGCAAATCAAATTCTTAGGCAGTTCTACACCAGCATATAATGCAGAATGTCTGGTGTGCATAAACAGGGAAGGGGTAAAATATATATATATATAGTAATATCAATCTGTCTGTCTGTCTGTCATCTATTTCTCACATTCTATCTCTCTATCATTAGAAATATTAGAAGAAACAAAAACAAATGTGCTTCGATACCTCTATTAAGTAACCAGTACTATAAAAAGCTGGACAGTAAATTAATAGAAAGGTCAAAAGAAAAAAGACCATCTTTATTAATTAAAACATGCATCATAAAAAGAATAATGAGAAGTAGCAAAATAACAAAACATGAGGCAGCACAGACTTGGCATTCAGTTGCATCCAGCGTCAATAATTTCTCATTATTATTAGTACTAATTTATAATAAATGATGGTGTGAAATGCATGTTATGCAATAGTAAGATACCTAGTGTGTTAATTATCTCAACACAAATGAAATGCAATAATGTCCTTTAGTAACTTTGTTGCAAAGAGAAGTCATTCCTTACTTCCCTCCACCCCCCAGAAATTCAATGCTCTGATCTTTAACACAAACCCATTACACAGTAGATCATAAAGAAAGAAAGGAATTGGATATGCCCTCAAACTGTCGCCATGGATAATCATGAAGTCCCCCAAGTCAACATACAATCTCAGGATATATCCAATGAAATATTTTAACAGAGTATTCAATAGTTAGATTATTAGATTGTTAGCTGTGTGACTGTAAAAAAGATGGGATTCAAAGTTTTTTTTGCTGCAACTTTCTCCTAACAGAATTTTTTGGTATGAGTGGACGACCCAGGCAGATCTCTGGGGTTGAACTCGGAGATATTGGAGAATAGATACTGATTTCACTCTCACTAATCAGGAAATGGGCTGCACTTGGTTAGTGTTATTATTATTATTATTTTTTTATTATAAAGCGCCATCACATTCTGTAGCGTTGTACAATGGGTGGACTAACAGATATGTAATTGTAACCAGACAACTGGACGTACAGGAACAGAGAGGTGGAGGGCCCTGCTCAATGAGCTTACATTCTATAGGGAGTGGGGTACAGTGACACAAAGGGTAAAAGTAGGGGTACAAAGTAGGTTGTTAGAAAAGTATTCACTGAGGGCTTAGTAGGTAATTTTGACAGTTGCAGGAGAGGAGTCATGGGGGGTGGGGGATAAAAACCTGCTGACAGTTTAATTGATATGCTTTCTTGAAGAAGTGAGTTTTCAATGATTTTCACTGGGTGAAATATTTATGGAGAAGGGAAGGGAGTTCCACAGAGGAGGTTGTTGTACTAAAATTCAATAGGGCCCTTATATATTTGAATTTTGGATGATGTTGGGTTTAACATTGTTAATACCAAAAAGGCTATTTTCTGTCTTCAGTGAGAATATTTATTGGCTCCCCAAAACATAATGTTCAACAGCGGACACCGCTGATAAAGAAAACCAAGGGGGTACAGCAGCATTAAGGAATTTAAAGGCAATCTGCTAATGTAATCGTGAGAGTGTAAATACACTATAATATACCATACCATTAAAACTTGAGGAGACAAACCTGATATACAGCAAAAGGAAGTACAACTACTATATGTGAAAATGTTTAAGAATGGTAAATGAATAAGAATGATTTCTCCTAATCCTATCAGAAGTGGCAGGCTCTATGAGATGCTAAATGTATTATGATTAAAGTCACTCTATGTGATTTAGAAATGGCTACAAAAGAAGACTGGGGCTTGCACTTAGATAGATCCTTTAGGAAATTTTAACATTTTGGTGTTAATGTCTCCTTATGTGAGAGATATCTATTTTAATTTGAGAAGGTTTGACTTTATTAATGTGAAGTATGCACTTTGAATTTTTTTTTTACATGTTTCAAAAGCGATCCCCAATTTAGTTATTGATTCAGCATTTTATAAAAAGCAAAGTACGTCTTTTTATTTTTTTCATTTTTTAATTCTTTATTTTATTCGTGCTGAGTTTAGAAAGGCAGATTTGCACTGCCACAACAGCTGGTGCAAACATATTTCTAGACATTTGAAAACATTAGTATGGCATCAAAAACATTCACATTTTTCTATAGAGGGAGTAAACAGGATTATAACGTAAACTTCATACAAACAATGGAAATCATCAGCATGGCATACAGATTGGCATCACAATTTTAAAGTAGGAGTAAGAGTCAGGCCAGAACATCACCTTTTGAAAATACGATGAAAGTGTGATAGAATACGTGAGGATAATGAGAGTCAGAGGAGAGACTGAACTGATTAAACGTGGCTGAGTACCTGACTGCACATGCAATTATACATCGGGGCCATAAGATAGGCTAAGCAGCGTAACACTATGAGTAGGTAGAGCCCCCTAGGAGGCTTTCACAAGCTTATGCAGTAAATGTGGGAGAGTAATCAAGTATAAACAGTGTTAAAGGGCATTAGGTTTGCCAGACATGGACTAACAACCCACGGTATCTGCCCGCTTTTGCCCAGTCTGTGAGCTCAGTCAGCCAATGCCTGCAGCGTATTGAGGCATTGCAAGCCTCTGGGCCCGTATGCCTCAGACAGGATAGTTCAGCCTGCAGGGTCAGGGTCTGGATCAGGATGAGATGTAGCAGATTGCTGGTCTCGGAACCCGTCTGGCTGGGGGAGTAGGCTGGTCAGGTCTGGTTGCTTTGCCGAGTTTGATATATTCAGTGGTGTCTAGCAGTAAGCCATGGCCATTTCTGTGTCCGCGGCAACTTGTGGTGAGTTGGGGCACTTCTTGATCAGCGCTTCTTGATCCGCCACCAGGATGAGGCCTACTTCATAGGCAAGGTCAGTTTTACCCTGCCCGGGTTTAGAGGCTGTCTCCTGGGTGAGTGGCTGCATGGTGGCTGTATGGCAGGTTGGGGCATTCTGCTCTCCAGTTTGCACCAGAAGTCATCGAAGAGAGAAGTCTAGTTTGGTCAACAGTCAGTAGGACGGGGGGAACACATGGCGTCCTGCATGTTTGGTATGTCGCTGAGTTACAGGCTTGTTGGCATGGTTTCAACTCGTGCTCCATCCAGTTCAGGTTTGCCTCCCATGGGTGGAATGTGATCACCCTAGCAGTTCTGGAGGGGAGGTAACAGCGCTCTAGCTTATTGGAAGTAGTTGCCATGTGGAGCCTTGCCAGGGGATATGTCGCCTCTCCTGTCTGGCACACACTATGCCTCATGTCGCCAAAAGTGCTGCTAGTAGGCTTTAGTTGGGTCACAGATTGCTGTATCGGTTCCCAGCTAGATCATGGGTCAGGTAGGTTACTGGCTGTCACCTATTTCAAGCTGTATGGGGTTGGAGAGATCGTTAATTGCCCCAAGTGCTGATAAGCTCAGAGAAAGCACATCTCTCCCCCAGTACAATGCTTTTTTCTATTGATCTCTCTTCAATGTTTTGACAAGAAATTACTGATTTTTATACACATATAAGTTAAAATCATCATAATGGCATGCATAATGGGGAAATGTATTATTTTTTATTTTACACTCTATTTTCGGAATACCTGTAGGGAGTGACTTTCATTATGACTTTAAATATCTCTATATATATCTATTTAAATATAATGATTCTCACATTTTCAATAATCAGTGAGTTATAGTATAATTTTATAATAGCTAATCACACTTAGAAACAAATACAAGGTGGGACAAAATTCAGAGTAGGATTTGAGTATTCAATAACGGTTTTATTAATGTACCAATTTCAATGACATTACATACAATTAATGCTTAATGTATAAAGATTCATTGACTAGGTATGGAAGATTACCTCTTTTAAGTGAGCTCCATAGGCCACCTCTGATTGCATAGTTAATAACATTAGTTAATGTTTGAGGCTCTATTGCTGAACTTTCATCACAGATATTCTCCTTGAGCTGTTCAAGTGCATGCAGCTGAAAGGTCGGGCAAACGTGGTGGCCAATTAATCTGGGAATTTCTTGAAATTATCCGTTCACCAAACAGTTGTCTCAAGTGGTCCGTTATGCCCCTGACTGTATGGGCAGTAGCCCCATCCTATTGAAACCACATTTCAGGACAATTTTCTTCTTTGCATTAAAATAATGTACCTGCCATTTTGAAAATAAAATTTCTCTGTTTTTACTTGCTTCTTTGTGAAATTACCAATGATGATTCTCCCAAGACTCAGTTATATGTACCAGCAACAAAACAATTTAGCTACTAACAAATATGTTCTTTACCTGTCACATCCTACTCTGAATTTTTTTGCCACCCAGTATGAAGATGATAAGGTTCATGACTCAAGGATGTGCAGTTTTTATGACTTTCTTTTTATTATAGTACTTTACTAATTGGATATTTTAGCAAGCATATGTTTTGTCAAACTTTTGACAATTAAACAAAAGTAAACATTTTAGTCTTGGGTTGCAAAAACAAAAAACATACCTCAAAATCAGAAAATTATTTTAATAATAGAACAAATAGTTCAGTATGTCTCAGCTAACAGATGCACCAGCTAGAAAGATTGGCGCTTCGAATCTGGTTATAATAGGGTTTTTTTATTTTAAATATTCAAGCAAGGGAATGCTTGGATAAAAGAGACATAAGCTTCTTCTGCAAAGAAAAAAGCAGTAAAGAAAAAAATAATATTGTGATATATACAGGGAGTGCAGAATTATTAGGCAAATGAGTATTTTGACCACATCATCCTCTTTATTCATGTTGTCTTACTCCAAGCTGTATAGGCTCGAAAGCCTACTACCAATTAAGCATATTAGGTGATGTGCATCTCTGTAATGAGAAGGTGTGTGGTCTAATGACATCAACACCCTATATCAGGTGTGCATAATTATTAGGCAACTTCCTTTCCTTTGGCAAAATGGGTCAAAAGAAGGACTTGACAGGCTCAGAAAAGTAAAAAATAATGAGATATCTTGCAGAGGGATGCAGCACTCTTAAAATTGCAAAGCTTCTGAAGCGTGATCATCGAACAATCAAGCGCTTCATTCAAAATAGTCAACAGGGTCGCAAGAAGCGTGTGGAAAAACCAAGGCGCAAAATAACTGCCCATGAACTGAGAAAAGTCAAGCGTGCAGCTGCCACGATGCCA
This sequence comes from Pelobates cultripes, assembly GCA_933207985.1. Classification (NCBI taxonomy): domain Eukaryota; kingdom Metazoa; phylum Chordata; class Amphibia; order Anura; family Pelobatidae; genus Pelobates; species Pelobates cultripes. The sequence continues at coordinate 275,718,811 of OW240912.1, forward strand.
CTTGCCACCAGTTTGGCCATATTTCAGAGCTGCAACATCACTGAGTGCCCAAAAGCACAAGGTGTGCAATACTCAGAGACATGGCCAAGGTAAGAAAGGCTGAAAGACGACCACCACTGAACAAGACACACAAGCTGAAACGTCAAGACTGGGCCAAGAAATATCTCAAGACTGATTTTTCTAAGGTTTTATGGACTGATGAAATGAGAGTGAGTCTTGATGGGCCAGATGGATGGGCCCGTGGCTGGATTGGTAAAGGGCAGAGAGCTCCAGTCCGACTCAGACGCCAGCAAGGTGGAGGTGGAGTACTGGTTTGGGCTGGTATCATCAAAGATGAGCTTGTGGGGCCTTTTCGGGTTGAGGATGGAGTCAAGCTCAACTCCCAGTCCTACTGCCAGTTCCTGGAAGACACCTTCTTCAAGCAGTGGTACAGGAAGAAGTCTTCATCCTTCAAGAAAAACATGATTTTCATGCAGGACAATGCTCCATCACACGCGTCCAAGTACTCCACAGCGTGGCTGGCAAGAAAGGGTATAAAAGAAGAAAATCTAATGACATGGCCTCCTTGTTCACCTGATCTGAACCCCATTGAGAACCTGTGGTCCATCATCAAATGTGAGATTTACAAGGAGGGAAAACAGTACACCTCTCTGAACAGTGTCTGGGAGGCTGTGGTTGCTGCTGCACGCAATGTTGATGGTGAACAGATCAAAACACTGACAGAATCCATGGATGGCAGGCTTTTGAGTGTCCTTGCAAAGAAAGGTGGCTATATTGGTCACTGATTTGTTTTTGTTTTGTTTTTGAATGTCAGAAATGTATATTTGTGAATGTTGAGATGTTATATTGGTTTCACTGGTAATAATAAATAATTGAAATGGGTATATATTTGTTTTTTGTTAAGTTGCCTAATAATTATGCACAGTAATAGTCACCTGCACACACAGATATCCCCTAACATAGCTATAACTAAAAACAAACTAAAAACTACTTCCAAAAATATTCAACTTTGATATTAATGAGTTTTTTGGGTTCATTGAGAACATGGTTGTTGTTCAATAATAAAATTAATCCTCAAAAATACAACTTGCCTAATAATTCTGCACTCCCTGTATAAATATTGGTGCTTTATAAATAACATTAAGGCTATTACATGGATGATGCCTAATGTTTTTGTCAGAGATTAATTATTTTCATGATAAAAGCAAACTGGATTTTTTTTGACATTTTTGTATATGTGTAGATATCAAATGTATACCAGTAGTAGATAAATATGACATAAACAAACTGAAACTCATGTTGCCTAGAAGCAGTGTCATCCCATTCATCTGCCAAGGGAGTAATATCATGTCTGTATACGCAAGGTAGAGCAAGAACATGGACAGCTTTTTTGTACTAAATGTGAATGATTCTTTTAATGTTTGCAAAGCATTTGGTAGCATTGAAGGGAGGCCCCCTCTATAAGTGTAATGCTAACTACTTCAAAACGTGCACATAGCTCAGCTGACACAACACTTACTTTTAAGATCTATCGTTTATATGGTGTTTATTGTTTGTGTGTTTTTTGTTTCATTATCAAAGTATATTCATAGGCGTGCGCACGGGATGTGCAGGGTATGCCTGGACACACCCTAATCCCCACGGCATGCGCTGTGTGCCTCCATGGGCTGGTGAGGAAGATCTCCCTCACCGGCCCGCAAGGAGGGGGCAGAAGAGGACCCGGTGAGCTCTTGCCAGCAGCTCTGCTGGGTTCCTTTCGCGAGGTCAGAGTGTTGCCGCGGCAACGCTCAGATCTCGCAAGAGTGATCTCAAGCCCTGCAGGCTAAAGTTCACTCACACTAGGACCACCAGGGATCAGGGATGGCAGCAAGGATCCCCCCTCCCAGGCAAAAGGGAAGAAGGGAGGGGGGCTATTTCCTAATCTGTCCCCCTACCCCCACACACACAATCCCTCCAAACAAATTCACACAGCACCCTCACACAAACAGCACCCTTACATACACACACAGCACCCACACACACAGCACACTACCAGCACCCTCACACACACATCACACTACCAGCACCCTCACACACACACCAACAGCACCCTTACACGCACAGCACCCTTACACACACAAAGCACCCTCACACACACACACAGCACACTACCAGCACCCTTTCACACACACAGCACACTACCAGCACCCCCCATACACACACACACAAACACACACATCACCCTTACACACACAGCACCCACACTGCACCAGCGGCATACATACCGTGGTCGCAGGGGTCGCAGCTGCGACCGGGCCCGTCACTCCAGGGGGCCCGGCCGCCCTGCGGACCCCTGCGACTGAGTACCCGCCGCCATCTTTTGCGGCTCTGGTGGGGCAAGGGGTTCATCAGGTGGCACATGCTGTCAGGGCCACCCAATGGAGATGGATTGTCAGGGGGCCCGGTCAGCGCTGGGCGCTTTAACAGCGCGACCGGGCCCCCTGTGATGACATCACTGCTGGGAGGAGTGACGTGCAGAGCCCGCGTGGGAGGAAGGAGGAGGGAGTCAGAGTGGGAACTCTGACTCCCATCAACCTGAGCCACCACTGGACCCCAGGGAATGTCACCCTTCTGCACCTAAAAGGTAGGAAACAGGAGGGTGACTTGTGTGTCGTGTGTGTGTCTGTCTGTGTGTGTATATGTGTCTTTGTATGTATGTGTGTCTTGTGTGTGTATCTGTCTGTATGTATGTGTATATGTGTCTTTGTGTGTATGTGTCTTGTGTGTGAGTCTGTCTGTGTGTCTGTATGTATGTGTGCCTGCCTGTTTGTGTGTCTGTCTGTCTGTATGTGTGCCTGTCTGTTTGTATGTGTGTGTGTCTTGTGTGTCTGTCTGTGTGTATGTGTGCCTGTCTGTATGTATGTGTCTTCGTCTGTGTGTGTGCCTGTCTGTGCCGATATGTCGGTCTGTATGTATGTATGTGTGTCTGTATATGTGTCTGTGTGTGTGTGTGTGTCTGTCGCAGGGGGAGAGGGGTGGGGGATCCCATGGATCATATAATTCAAAGTAATTTTAAAGGATAAGGTAGCCAAACTGGATGCTTAGTTGACTTAAATTTTTCCAGTTTTTATTTTTATTTAGAATTTAAAATTCACTTTAAATTCTCTTTGAATTCTCTCTTTAGTGAATAACCCTGATAACGTTTAAAGATGACATTGTTGCTGATAACTATATACTTATCAGCCATGATATTAAAACCACTAACAGGTGACGTGAATAACATGTCAAGTAAATAGTTCTTGAACTACTTCATGTGTTAGACGAAGGGAACATTATCAATTGAAAAGATCTGAATGACCTTGACAAGGGCCAATTAGTGATGGCTAGGTGACTGGGTTAGAGCACCTTACAAAATGGCAAGTCTTGTGATGTGTTCCTGGTATGGAGTGATTAGCATTTACCAAAAGTGGTGCAAGGATAGACGACCAGTGAACTGGCATCAGGGTCATGGGCATCCAACAATAATTAATGCATGTGGGAATCAAAGGCTAGTCTGTCTGGTCTGATCACACAGCAGAGCTACTGTAGCTCAAATTGCTGAAAAAGTTAATGCTGATCATGATATAAATGTGCCAGATTACACAGTACATCACAGTTTGCTATGAGTGTCCATGATGACCCCTGTCCACCACTAAAAACATCTTCAATAGGGATGTGAGCATCAGAACTCACTATGGAGCAATGAGAGAATGTTACCTGGTCTTATGATTTAGATCAGGTGGATGGGCAAATGCATATGCGTTGTTTACCTGGGGAAGAAATGCAGCAAGATGCACTATAGGAAGTTGGTAGGCTGGCAGAGGCAGTGCTATGTGCTGGGCAACGATCTTCTTGGAAACCTTGGGTCCTGGCATTCATGCTGATGTTACTTTGACATTTTTCACCTACCTAGTGATTGTTGCAGACCATACACAACTCTTCATGGCAATGGTGTTCTCTGATGGCAGTTATCTCTTTCAGCAGTATAATGCACCCTATCACACTGAATAAAATGTTCAGGAATGGCTTGCACAACATGGCAACAAGTTAAAGGTGTTGCCTTGGACTCCTATTTCCCCAGTTCTCAAACTGATGGAGCATCTGTGGGATTCGCTGAAACCACAAATCCAATCCATGGAGGCTACACCTTGCAACTTGCAGGACTTAAAGGATCTAGTACTAATGTCTAATGACACACATTCAGAAGTCTTTTGGAAACCAGTCTGTTTGAACAGTACGAGCGGGACCTACATGATATTAGGCAGGTGTGTAGCGGAGTAGTAGGGGTTAATCCACGGTATCTCCACTGGTAGTCAGGATAAAGCAGGTAAAACACAGGTAGCGTAATAACAATCCCTTCCTCCCAAGAACTAGATGACACATAGCTTGCAGGTCAACTGAGGCTTTAATCCAATGTCACACAATTTATACAGGTCCCCATGCAAGGGGTTTCTGGACTGGTGTTACAGGGGTTTAAATCAAGGGCACTGTGTGGGAAACTGACCCTGCAAGGTCTTTTCCCATCAGGCCATGCTGTACAGGAGAGATAATAGTGTAAGAATGTACTGATAATCACATTATCTCTCTGTACAGTAAAACATACAATTGTACATTAAAATCCATAACTTGTAAAATAGTGAGCGGAATTAGTCGAATGACCCTTTATTTTATAGCTGGGATCTGAGCATATCGTCTGGTGAATTACCGTTCAGATCCCTGCAGAAATAAATGAACGCCATGCGAAATACAACTTTAGGTGAACAGACATTGTACCTGGAGAATATACGAAAAGCTTTAATCTACTGAAATAATTATTTGCATGAACAGCCTGGAAGTCCAGCGGTGTTCGGTAAGTCAAGTAGCCGATTTTAGTTCCAGACACTCAACGACCAAACACTTCTGTGCTTCCGTGATGGCCGCCGCCACGTGTTCGGTATACGAATGGCGGCCACCCACGAAACCCATTAATAAACTGGAGATACATTTTTGCAGTAGTTAATGGGAGACACACGACCCCCGTTGTGTGGTCTCCCATTTGGAAGTTTGCTAGTTTTACAAACAGTGTTTGAAAATCACTGTTCATAGAACTCCAAGCTGAACGCTGGCGGCATTCGTATCTTGCAAGCACACGAATGCTCTATACATATACATGTAATAAAAGGGGAAATAAATGAAACATTAAACATTTTACACACATACATTTCTTAAGTGGCTAGTTTTGCCACAAGGTGGTTTTAATGTCGTGACTGATTAGTCTATACTATTGTTGATTTATTCTTTCTTTGCTGATAGATCCAAATCTTCAGCATGGCTTTTGGTACCTCATCAGTAGGCCAAAAGCTGTTTAGAGTGTTCTACTTCTTCACTGTTTGAGCTTAGGGACTGCATGTTGGTGCACTCTGGACCTGTTATGAGTAGATCTGGTCATGGTAGGAGTAAGCTGTTGCAACACGCAGAATATTGCCACCAAAGTTTCAAGTATATAAAAAGGAGCTTCTCCCACTTAACTCACTATCTTGGTATGATATGCTTTCTGGGGCTTTCAGGACTGAATCCTGTGTGTTCAACAATAGAGTTTGTGGTGCTTTGTGGAGGTAGTTTACACCAATAATCATGCCAAGCACCACACATTTCAATAAAGATTATCACCATACATAATAACATGAAAATGATATTTAAACACAAAGATAGAGTACCGCGTTTACAGCAGCAGTAGCTTAGTATCCAACAGCTAAAAATACATAGTAAAAAGAAAGAGAATGTTACCTGCGCTCTGGCCCATCATGAATATGATATTTGTTTGAAGTAGACTACTGTACTGCAAAACTATTCACTTCACCTGAATTGATTGGTTAAAAAAATAAAACTGTTTGAAATTTGCCAATGTAATGAATTGGTTTGGATAAATTTCAACCAAGCATTCATTTTTAGAAAATGATGCAGATGAACCAAAAAGTGCAAAAATGTACCAATAAATATATACATAACATAATTATACATATATATTTTACAGCACTCTGATAGGCGCAGTTTTGCACCATATGGTTTAAGAAAGTGAGAAAAATGAAGGAGCAGTAAAAAAAAAAAATCAAAAAAATCTAGATTTATGAAGTCTTCATTGACACATTTATTTACCAAAAGCACTTGTTTTATTAGCTAACAGCTGGATATTGTATTCCAGTACTTTTTTTGCTAGATTTTCTGCATTTTGTTTTTGGAAGAGTTAAGTGGTCCTTTCATTTAACTGTTGAGATTGATATTTATTTATTTTGTGTTCTATTTTATATCAGCTGGTACGCATCATTTATATTTTATTCTTTTATATGCTTTATTTATTGTAATATATTTTTCTTTTCCTGAGTGTGATAACCAATAGTTTAACTTTTTAGCAAATTGCTGTTTAGTTAATTAATGAGGTGTTAGGCTTATTGTTTTGTTATTTCACAATTTGTTTGAAATCTAATGCACATGCGTATTTTAAAACATTAAACCATAAGGCTTGCTTATAAGTTCTTCCAAATTTGTGGTGCAAATGATATTACAGAAAATGTATCCATACTTACCATAATTTTCTTGCCCTGGCTATTATTCATGGCAGCATTTACCTATGGGTTAGCTCCTCCCTCTAGCCAATAGGACAAGAAAAACTTAAATTAAACAATTAAAGGACCACTCTAGGCACCCAGACCACTTCAGCTTAATGAAGTGGTCTGGGTGCCTGGTCCAGCTAGGGTTAACCCATTTTTTAATAAACATAGCAGTTTCAGAGAAACTGCTATGTTTATCAATGGGTTAAGCCTTCCCCCTATTCCTAGTAGCTGTCTCATTGACAATACTACGCTATGCGTTTCTCACTGTGATTTTCACATGAGAGCGCCAGCGTCATAGGAAAGCATTATGAATGCTGACCGGCCGCGGCGAGACTTTGCCGCTGCGCGCGCGATTCAATGGCGGGGCTAACGGAGGAGGAGAGGAGGCAGAGAGCTTCCCGCCCAGCTGGAAAAAGGTAAGTTTTTAACCCTTTCCCCTTCCAGAGCTGGGCGGGAGGGGGTCCCTGAGGGTGGGGGCACCCTCAGGGCACTATAGTGCCAGGAAAACGAGTATGTTTTCCTGGCACTATAGTGGTCCTTTAAGAGGAGAGGTATATCAGGCTCTTTATCAGCCCAGTTCCTCAGTCCAGTAACAAGCTTGTCCTCCACAATGGGAGGGAACGTTAAATGCTGCCATGAATAATAGCCAGGAAAAGAAAATTACAGTAAGTATGGATACATTTTCTATATTCCTGGCTAATCATGGCAGCATTTACCTATGGGACTACTCAAGCAGTAAAAACCACAGGGAGGGAAGTAATTTAAAAAATTATTTATTAAACCTATACGGAATTTAGAACCGAAAGACCAAATTGTGATTCAGCCGATGTGGCAACATCCAATCTATAATGGCGAATGAAGGTTCTGAGTGAAGACCAATTAGCTGCCTTACAAATGCTCTCTGAACGCCAGCTACTGCAGCCCATGAAGTAGAAATTGACCTCGTAGAGTGTGCTCTGATCCCTTGGGCACAGGAACCCCTTGAGGCCTATACGCTCTAGTAATAGCTGTGATGATCCATGAACAGAGAGTAGCAGTTGAAGGGCCTTCACCCTTACGAGTTCCCCAGGGAATGATAAACAACTGTTTGGACTTCCTCCAATCAGCAGTACGTTGAATGTATGATGATAAACATCGTTTGAGATCTAGTTTGTGACACCTTTCTTCCGCAGGAGAAGCTGAATCAGGAAGGTAATCCGGTAGGATAATTTCCTGGTTCAAATGAAAGGATGTTACTACCTTAGGTAGGAATTCTGGTCTTTGACGAAGAATTACACAGTCATGAAGGAAGGCTATGTAAGGTTTGTCAACCGAGAGGGCTTTAATATCAGCAATTCTCCTAGCTGATACTAATGTCAGAAGGAGTAAAGTCTTGTGAGAAAGCATGGTGATTGAGATATCCTCCAAAGGCTCAAACTGAGAATCTGTAAGAGAATGTAAAACCAAAGGAAGGTTCCAAGGGGCCGTAATGGAACGGATGTGAGGTCTGATTCTGATGTCTGCTTTAAAAAAACGAATCACCAATGGATCTTCAGCCCATTTGATCCCAGAAATGGCAGATATAGCTGAACAATGGACCTTCTGACTGACCGCTTCTCCAGGTATTGTGTCTAGCATATTCTCTACCTGGTCGGTAAGCCTTACTCTCCCTATAGGAATTAGAGTAGGTCTGGAAGAGGTTTCCTTGGTCTCTTGTCTTGAGGCAGAAAGACCTGCTTTGCATCCGCTGCCCTCCTAATGGCGTCTTCCAAGTGTTTGCCAAACAGAACATCCCCTAGAAAAGGAAAGGCACATAAATTGTGTTTAGATGCAATGTCAGCTCCCCAAGATCTTAACAATAGGGCTCTTCTTGCAGATACCGAATATCCCGTAGATTTAGAAAGTACCCTAATAAGGTCTGTAGAGGCCTCCGAAAGCCATTCACTGGCCAATTTCACTTCCTTTAGTGATTCCGAGATGTGGTGTCTTCAAACACCTCTATCCTGGTCTTCTTTGATATCCATCACCCATACTTTCATGGCCCTTGACATGGCTGAAATAGCTACTGCTGGATGACAGCCTAAGCCCGCTGTGACGAACAACTTTGAAAGGTTGACGTCAATTCTCTTGTCCATAGGATGCCTAAGAGAAGCATTACTATCAATAGGTAGAGTGCTTGGCCACCTTGATAACTGGTGCATCTACCTTAGAATTGGAAATCCAAAGTTTTGAGTCACTCTCATTGATTGGGTATAGCTTTAGGAGGCGTAATTGCAAGGAGAATGTTTTCTCTGGAGTGACCCATTCAGTCTTCATAAGCTCCTTAAATAGATCTATGTACAGGAAACAAGACTCTTTTGCAGCTCAGATCCCCCAAAAATCTGTCTTATGCAGATGATTCTTGTACCTCCTCTGGAATCTCCAGTGTTTTCCTGACCAAGGAGATTAGATGCTCCACGGCTCTAGCATCCAAGTGGCATTGACTATTGGAGGCTTCCTCTTCACTGGAGGAAATCTGTTCCATCTCCCAGGCATCTCTAATGCCTCCTTCCTCTGATGATTCTGACCCCATCTGGAAGGAATCTTGTCTGGGTCTTTTGCCTCTAGTAGATTTGGCCATTCCTTCTGCCACTGCCTGTTTTATCCAAGTGGCAATATCTTGTGCAGAGGTTGAGGCCTGGGGTGCCTGATGTTGTTCGGATTCACCCGCAAGTAGGGCTAACCATTTCCTGCAGAACCTGCAATTCTCCAAAGGCTTTGCACCATCGCCTGGGCAGGCCGCCGGCTTCTCCCTTCTCCGTGATGGAAATCTAGGGCCCGACCGGTCTTGAGGGCTGTAAAGACAGAAGTCAAAAAAAGACTGTACCCTCTGTGCACTCTTTAGTAGTATTTCCAATAAATAAAAAAGTATTACTCACCTATGACCTATTGCAGATGGCTTGGCGGATAGAGGAGAATGGTCAAATGGGCTAAGGATAAGGATTGCTTTAATTCCATAATTTATGCAATATAAATTGTTTCATATTGGGAAGCAAAATGCTTCTCTTACCTGCAGCAGGCTGAATTTCTGGAATTCAGAGAAGAAAACCGCATCAAAATCGGATCTTGCAGTGCAGAGAAAACTGACAATCTATAAAAGCTCAAAGCTTCAGTTTAAAATTTTCGCGCCTTGCACCTTTTAGACTGTGCGCATGCATGTATGGCTGCAAAAAAGACCCGATCGCCATCTTTAGAATTGGCGAACTAGGGTCATCCCGGCCGTGCTATTTGTGCATGCACACGACTACTACACTCGAATTTATAAAAATAAAGAACATATAAAAAATATATATATTTCAAGTAATAAAAAAGCATTGATATGTTAAAACATAAATATGATAAATTCCATACATTTTTTACTCCATTTTTACATTTGTTTTTATAAATAATACTAAATTTAGATTTAAATATAAATATTTCAATTAATTAACATATGTGACATTTTATACAGATTCGTTTTTGGTTGATAGTCAGATGTTTTTTTTTTTTATATACTGAAAAATAAAATATATTTGGCTACATTTTGGTGCAGTAATTTCTTGTAAGAAAACTTTGACACCCCCAGCATCTTGATCAAATTATATCTCCAATTTGTTATTTTGTATATGTCTTCCTTGTATGAACCATTATATAATATATGCGTCTCCAATTATGAAGGCTGCTTCTTATATAATCAATGAACTATTATAAAGTTATATTGTTGTAATAATACAGCATATTAATGTATTTCAAATATACTGTAAATTGTATTTGCTTTGCAACCATAGTCATTTAGACAGATGTAAGCATTCCTAAAAAGTTTTAGTTTTTTATAAATCTCCTTTTTTTCTATCTTTCCATTTTCCCCTTCCCCAATTCTGTGCCCCCCGCCTGAAATTCTATTCCCATTTTCAGCCGTCTTCAATTTACCATTCTTATTTTTTTAATTGCAGAACTGCAAAATCACATAAAAGGGGAATATTACTTCTTCTGCATTAGAATGGTTCTTTGTTTTTCTTTCTTTTGCTATTGAGGTAACAAACAGCATGGGTACTTTATGAGTTTTGTTCGTGTACAGTGGCACAAAATGAGATCCCCACAGAAAGGAACAGAGCAGTTTGATCAGAACAAAAATTGTCCCCTGGCCTCTTTTATATCTAAATAATGAATTAAATAACTGATTAATGCTTTAGAATTGATCTGAATTTTATACCAGGATAAATTTACATTCAGGGTCCTTTTTCATTGAATCACACTTTGTGACACTTTTCAATCCCCAAAAAACAAAAAACAAAAACTGATTAGGACGTTACACAATAATTGTAACATAGTGCATGCAGGGACAAATTGCTCTTTAAAAAACATCAAGCATGAATGAAAGAAAGGCTAGCCAAATATTCCCCTAGCGCTCTACGTTCTTTGTAAAGAACCTGGAAAATGAAAGACAGTGCATTGACCAAAATTATATTTACTATTTTTGAAATGTGAAAAACCTTTGTTGTATGTTGTTTGTTTTACCAGCCTTAGCTGCAAAGTAAAAAAAACTACATATTATTAAGATGCAGTAAATGCTCATGTGTGCTGTTAGTTATTTATCATATAGGAAACTTTCTTAAATGTAAAATGTAAAGTTTGAATGTTGCTGTATAGTGAATATCAATATTGGTATTTAAATCATAACTATTAGATTCTAGATTGGGGGTTGCTTTAACAGTATCTCAGTTCTAGAATGCTATGATTAATCGTTTGCCTTTTGTAAAACACAGATGCAACAGAAGGGCTCGAATACAATGTATATGTAGGTTCTGCCGAATGTAAGAATGACACTGGAATCTAGAATTAAAACATGCAGTGGGAATTATTCATTGACTATTATTGCAATCTGTGCTTGACAGAATCTAGATACGTATTTTTATTAGATACAATTATAAATTTATCACAATAAAATATTATAGAAGAAAAAATGAAGGAAGCAAATCCAAACATTTTAGCAGAGTTTGTTCAATACTGTTAATGCGTTGTTTTTCAGATTCCTTTAAATTTGGGGAACTGGATTCACTGACATATGCTAAACTCTGGCAATCGATTTTTAATATGGTAATTGGCTAAAACAAGAAAGCAAACTAAGTAATAATGTATTTAATTTCTGACACCTATGAAGTGGAGACCCTGAATAGTATTGTGAGACACAATCACTAACACACACGTTGTTTACTCTAAACAATGCATACTTAAATATTAAATATGCATCACATATGATCATGAGTTGTCAGTTAAAGGGATACTATAGTGTTAGGAATACTAAACTGTATTCTTAGCATAATAGTTCACTCTGCCTCCCCTCTCCATTTTTGCCCCCAGTCAATAAAGGGTTAAAAACTCTTTATTCATTTAACTGATTCCAGTGCCGATGTCAGTGGTGGGGCAGCGCTCTTCCTCCTCTTACATCATCGGACAGGGGGGCCAATGCACATGGGTGGCTAGCGACGTGAGTGCATTAGTCTTTCCCCATAGGAGGTTATTATTGACACTGGATGTCCTCATGCAGAGTGTCAGAACATCCAGCGTCAGTTAGGTGATATAAAGTCCGGTAAAATCCAGGAAACACCTCTAGTGGCTTTCTGGTAAAACTGCAATGTTTTACTTTCCAGGGCTAAGGGGAATAGTGACACTGTACCCAGACCACTTCAATTAGATGCAGTTTTCTGGGTGCCTATAGTGTCCCTTTAAGGTTTTGCATTTGCACTGTAAACGGAGTCCTCCTAATTAAAACTCTTCACCAGAAAGCCACCTAAGTGCAGGGATCTGCCTAGTCATATGGTTTTGAATACAATTTCTAGTAGGTTGCTAAGAAAATAAAAACATACATGGCTTAATTACAATAGCAAGTTGCCTGTTTTTTTTTCCAGTTGCTGTCAAAAAGGCAGTGGGAGTTGATTGGAATAGGTGACTTTCCAACCAATTTGCTCTAAGTGAGTTTCATCCTTGAGTATTTTTCCAAGATGATTGATCCATCCGTCTTTCAAAATGTTGTTTTGCATTCGATCCTGTCTTGAACCATAAGAAATAATTCAATAATGCTATGGCTATCACATAAAAAAAATCACCCTGTGACATTTCAAGGTTCAGTAGAAAAAAAACCCCAATTATAATTATTTTAATATAGTGTAACCTGTTTACTGATGATAACCTTAATAGTATTTGTATAGAAGCATTGTTTAGAAGCATTATGATAGGAAAAGGCAACCTTTGGCATTCCAGGTGTTTTGGACTACACCTCCCATGATGCTTTGCCAGCATTATGGGTGTAAAAACATTGTGGGAGATGTAGTCCACAACATCTGGAGTGCCAAAGGTTGCCTACCCCTGCACTATGATTTTAGATAAGTATGTGAGGCTTTACTATGAATCTAATATTCTGATTATTTATACAGCATTCAAAAAGGAGATTATTTTTTATTACATCTAAAGAACCCCCAGTTTTATTCCTTAACGCAAATAATGTTAAGCAGTCATAAAATATTATGTAGCTCAAATTAAAACATAACAAACATTTTATCATACTCATAATGATTATAACAAGTATATTGGACAATACATAACTAAAATACTTATTAACTTTTTATGAGTAAGAATATTTCCCTCTTTCTATATCACTACCTGTGATAATCCACGTAAAAAACTGTCTTCCCAGCTCTGTTTACCAATACACACTATGGCTAAAAAGTTGAATTGTATTTTAGACATGAGCCACCCAGGCCAATTTAAATGAACACTTTCAGATGAAAGATTACATTAACAAAACATTTGTACATATTTTGCAATCATACAATTTGTAGAAGAGAACTCTTTTAGGGATGTACATGGGCAAAAAATTTGGTTCAGTTCGGAAATTCAGAGGAAGTAAAAAAATTTGTCTGCTTTGGCAATTCGGTCCAATGGCATTCAGAACTTTGGCAATTCGGAACTTCAGTAGAGTAATATGCAGGGGGCTCTAAGTGCCTGGACTGCCACCACAACCACTTACACATCTGTAGGGATCCAAGTACCACGATTGCCACCACAACCACTTACATATCTATAGGAAAACAACCACTGTACATATTTATAGGGCTCCCAGTGTCCGGACTGCCACCACAACCACTTACACATCTATAGGGCTCCCGGTGCCCAGACTGCCACCACAACCACTTACACATCTGTAGGGCTCCCAGTGCCAGGATTGCCACCACAACCACTTACACATCTATAGGGCTCCCAGTGCACGGACTGCCACCACAACCATTTACACATCTGTATGACTCTCAGTGCCAGGATTGCCACCACAATCACTTACACATCTATAGGGCTCCCAGTGCCCGACCACCACTACAACCACTTACACATCTACAGGGTTCCCAGTGCCAGAACTGCCACCACAACCACTAACACATCTATAGGGGTCTCAGTGCCCATACTGCCACCACAACCACTTACACATCTATAGAGCTCCCAGTGCCAGAACTGCCACCACAACCACTTACACATCTATAGGGCTCACAGTGCCAGGAATTAGCCTATTGGTCAAGATTCCTGTCATCATTCTTGTAATTTTCCCTTACTCGCTCTTTTTTTTCCACTTTTCAGAAATCCAAAGCACTTCGGCAATTCAGACCAATGTCATTCAGTTCGGCACTTCCGAACTACGGAACTTCAGCACTTCGGACATTCGTAAGCATCCGAATGTCTGAATTGCATGAAATTCTTCTGAATGTACTAAACTCTTTCCAATCTTGTAACACTTGAAAAATAGCAAATTAAATAAAATTTCACACCACCTCCACTTCCAGAGAGAAATAAATAAATAAAAAACAAAAAGGGGGGAGAACAAACATCTAAAACATAATTATGTATAGTGAGAGAATAGTAGGCAGGAAGAACTGGGCTGTCCCTCACCTTACCCTAAAAGCTCTCCCTACCCTAAACCTACAATCATCTCAGTAACAAACATTGTCTACTCCTCACCCTATCAAAACCCTATCCTTAACCTATCTGACAAATCAAATAAAAAAATTGAAGAGAAGAAAACCCCCCAAAACAAACACCAAATAAATAAGTAAATTAGAGAAAACACAGTGTTTACATTGCTCCCTGGGGACATTTTCAGTGGCAATCACCCAGACTGCTACACACTCAACATCACCACACTCTGCATGGAGGAGCTGAACTTTCCCCTTGGAGATGCATCTCTATCATGAGATGCTGATTTGCCAGTGTGGCATTTTACAGTGCATGCGCAATAGCCTACAAGTGCTTTCTTATGGGAAAGCATTAACTTGGCTGAGATAATCAATTCTGATGATTTCAGCCAAAGATGCGTAGCGTGGGCGGGCCAGCACCGGCAGAGGTCTAACCCTATGTAAGGAGGGCAAGGGGGGAAGGGAACCTAAATAGTGTTTTTTAACACTATATGGTTAGGAATACATGTTTGTATTCCTGACCCTATGGTGTTCCTTTAATGTAATGAAGACACCCTATTTACAGTATAAGTTCTGTTTGGTCACATTGCTCTATTCTTTTTACTTGACTACAATGGGATTGAATGGAGAAAACTAACTGCAAAAGAATAGCTGACTAAATGAATGCAGTGGTTTTAAAACATACTTGCATTTCAAATAAATGCCATTTTTTGTGAGGGCAACAGGTCTGTAAGGATTTATGTTTAATGCTACATGCATTGTTCACAATTTTATTTTAAAAATGTTCCATGTTTACCCTTTTTTGCTTCACCTTTCCTGTTCTTCTGCCATCCTTTTTCAACTTTTTGGACTCTCAATGTTTCTCTTCTTTCCCTACTCACCATTGCTCTCTGTTCATTAGCTACCCATTTGTCATTTCTCACTCCTAATTTTCTGTTCATGTCACAGATGGTTGTGGTGAGTTTTATTTAAAAAATGTAGAAAATGGAAATCTTTGAGTCAACTTGGTTTTCCTGTTGGCCTATAATTTATTGACGTTACGTGTTTCCATTTTTGTCTATATGTGCATTGGGAGGTCTTACATACGTTTGCTCAGTATTTTACCAATAACATGTGACTGTTTTTTAATTTTCCTTGCTGTACCCACTACTTTCTTCAATAAAATGTATTTAAAATAACAACAAAAGTCCTATGACTTCTTATGTTTTTATTTCATGGGTGCCTCCTGGTTAATCATCTTATGTAATTAAAAAAACCCTCTATAACAAGTAAAGTTACTCTAAAACATATTTTGGCATATTTGATCTGTGTAACCAGAAAATAAAATGTGCAACGGGAAGAAATCCCATAGAAAATCATTGACACTGTGGTGCTGGTTGCCATTCACTTGGTACAGTAAGAACTTTACATGTATTGTGCAAATTCTGCACTTCCTCATACCATGCTTTATAAGGCAAATATTAATCAAAAGCAGGAAAAAACACCAGATATATATGATCTGTAAACACAGTTCACCAATGTGTTGAAACAATGGATTTCTCTTGAAAAACCTATGACAGTTATTCTCAGGCAGCCAAATCTGTTGGTTCACTCATGAGCATTATGTATACCTGCTTACTGCATATGTAAATATTTCTAAAAGTATAATTGTAATTTCTCTTTCCCAGCAGGCTCATTTAGAAATGCATCATATGTAAGTTAGGTTCATTTGGATACATCACGTGTAAGTATCACACATTAATTATTACTAAAAAAATTATAAAACAGAGTTAACACTAACCCAATAGTAACAATTACTTTACCTTAACACTAACCCTACACTAAGTACAGAGTGTTATGTAAATGCCCCCTACTGTGAGACTGCTGCATGCTGCAGCTCCTGCATATTGCCCTTGCCAATCACACTGTGATTGGTGCTGGGCAGATGGCAAAGTCCAGTGCAGATCACAGTCCGCTACAGGGCATGCAAAGATACCCTGTCAGAGTCTTTTCTGATCCTGAGGACAGACTCAGATCCACAGACTGTGGATCAGACTATGGGCTGTATGCAGTGCTCACTTTGTGCGCTGCATACAGCAAGTCTGAATCAATTAAATATGTCCCCTACCTGGGTCTCCCTGGTGTGATCAGGGACTTAACCCTGCTCACACCAAAATGTTAGGATGTTGTATGCTGTCCTAAAGTCTTTAAAACCCACTTTGTTTAGGAGTCCAGAAGGGGTAAAGCCTAATTGTGAATATTTCTTATGGTAATCTTTTGTTTCTTACTGATATCTTTGGGCTCAACCAGAGGAATGTGAATGGCAAAACACCTAAGCTTAATTAACACCCATGTCCTACACAACATCCATCTGACAAGTGGTCATGTATATGTATTAATACAGTGTATATTTCTGGGTACATCACAGTGATGTTCTTCTATGTTATGAAGCACTAGGGCACAGGTATTGCTAGGCATATATAACCGGTTTTCTTAATTGCTTCTTTATTACAGACCTCGTTAGAAAACATATCATGATAACTCTGAGGGTCGTATTAGGGCCATATGAATTTATTTTCCTCATTGTTGTCTTTGGAGTATGATTGGTTAGTTAGATAATATTATTGTTGGATGTGTTGAGGTTCAGTGGCCAGTTGCATCTATATATTTCAGCTATACCATTTGAGAAGGTGTCACTGGCACTGTGAATGTGTAAAAGTCTAGGTATTTCTTACACAGAATGCGGAATGCTAGTGGTTGTTGATGTGGAAGCACACTTGGCTGGAGATAAGATGGTGTTGTGATCATCTAGTCCAACAGGTTTATACTCTTTTTAATCATTGCAAATGATGAAGTTAGTGCAGGATTATGGCGTGTTTTGGAGAACCAAGTATTGAGGCTTCTATGGTGAGATTAGCTTTGTCTGGTGTAGACAACAGACTTGTGCATAGTGCAAAAATTAAGCTGAAATAAAATAGTTCAGTCAACATAGGTTTCGAGCATGGGAAATCCGGCTCTCTAGACCCACATCTAGCAAAAGGAGGAGGCTTAAATATTTAGAGCTCCACAAGGCTACTAAAGGGGAGGAAATGGTGTTTCCAAGTGGCTGATGGGGAACAGAACTTTGCTGCACACCCTATATTAGTTACGTAGTATGGTGGAAAAATATAAAATACCTGGCATTGGACTCTTAGAGAGCATAAGCAGCACACTGTTCATGGATAGAGTGGAGAGGACATAACACCTGGGACTTATCACCACACATCTGTTTTAATTTTGTCATCACTTACGTCAGGGGTAGGCAACCTTCGGTACTCTAGATAAAGCTCTTCTAACCATAATGCTGGAAAAGCATTAGGGGAGCTGTTATGTTTGACAGTTTAGCTGGGGTCACCTGCATGGTGCTTTCATTAGCTCCATTGAACTAAGCACCAGCTGAGTGCTCTCAACTAATGAGCTAAGTCATGCATCTCCATGATAAGTTCAGTGCTGCAATTTCTGAAGCCACAATAGAAAGTGATGGGCACCTGGAGGAACATTAAAGGATCACTATAGGGTCAGGAACACAAATATGTATGCCTAACCCTATAGTGCTAAACCTACCATTTAGGTGGCTTGTCCCCCCCTTGGACCCCTATAAAAGTTTAAAACTCACCTTATTTCCAGCACTGTGCAGGTCTGCCGGCACTGGCTCCACCCCCTTTGTGACATCATCAATGTGGCAAAACTAGCCACTTAAGACTATAGTTGTATGAATATGTGTCTATACCTTTAAAACTGTTAGAACCAAGTGTATTCATGTATCTGCATTTCAGGCGAACAAGGGCATTCGTATGCTGGCGAAAGGAAAAACCCCAGCATTCATACTGTAGTTTCACGAACAGTGTATTTCAACACTGTTCGTGAAACAAATAAACTACCGAATGGGCGACCACACACAGGAGGTTGTGTGGCGCCCATTAACCGATTGCAACATTGTTGCAATCGGTAGTTAAGTGCTTTCCTAGGTGGCCGTTGTTCGGCTACCGACCACGCGGCGGTCGGCCATCTTGGATCCTTTGTTAGCCCAGCGGTATTGGGTCGTCGAGTGCCTGGAACTAAAATCGGCTACTCGGCGGCACGAATACCGCTGGACTTCCAGGCCGTTCGGGAGCCCCGGGCATTCGGTAGTTTGTTCCCCTAATGTCAATCGGTTCTTTGAATGTAACTTGAATAGAATGTGTGTTTCGCGCGGCGTTCGGTTAGTTATGCTGGGATCTGAGCGGTGTTCTCACGAACTGTGCGCTCAGACCCCAGCTATCTACTGAACGTCCATTCATTTAAATAGAGTGAATAATGTAAAAGTTATGGATTTTAATGTTAAATATTGGTTCTGCTGCACGGAGGGATAATCCACTTAACTGTATATTCTAGTGGGAGTATCCCTCTCGTCCAGCAGTGCACGATGGGAGAAATGTCCAGATTGCTAAGTCCCCCATGTAGTCCCCTACTGTATAACCCCTGCAATGTCAGTAGGGAAACCCCTTGCATGGAGACTTGCATAAATACGGTGACCTGTGAATAAAACCTCAGTTGACTCCCAGCCTATGTGTCATCTAGTTCTTGGGAGGTAAGGATTCTTACTACACTACCGGGATTATTGTATGCTGTATTTATTTACTTGGATTATTTTATGCCGTTCCTGTTACCCAGCGGAGATACTGTGGATTATACTACCTCTCCGCTACAATCAATATGGCCGATTTTTAGCCAATCCAATGCTTTACCTTAGGGAAAGCATTGGATTGGCTAAAATTGGCATTGGGGCGGGACCAAATGCTGTTTTGGCCAATCAGGACATCCTCAAAGAGATGCATTGAATCAATGCATCTTTATGAGAAAAATGCAGCGTCTCCATGCCGAGCGTGGGGACGCTAAATGGCAGGGCTGCTTACTGTGCAGCCCTGAGCCAGGAAGCCCCTCCAGTGGCCATCTGAGGAGTGGCCACTTCGAGGTGTCTCTAGGAGCAATGTAAACACTGTCTTTTTTTTGAAAAGGCAGTGTTTACATGAAAAAGCCTGAAAGAAGCTATTATACTCACCAGAACAAGTACATTAAGCTGTAGTTGTTCTGGTGACTATAGTTTCCCTTTCACTCAATAATCCTTTTTTTCCAACATCTATGGAGAATATGATAGCTCTTTTATATGCATTTGTCTCCTTTTTGGCCTAAATACATTAATTGGTTGAGGAAACTATAAGCAGACAAGACTTGTTTATTATCAAATTTTCCTTCCCTGCTCCTATGTGATTCCAACATGTAACTGATATAATTGTAAAACTTTAAGTGTACGAACAATATATATTTTTTCATTTACTTTATTACTGTTGTAAAGGTGTAGTTTAAGGAATATCTAAAAGCAATGGGTTAAATCTTGATGTTTACCACTCACCTGTGATGTGAATAGGAGGTGATTGGAATAACAGAAACTTCCTATAGTCAGTTAAGGGCTATTGACAGTGTTGGTGCTGAGCATATTCTTAGTATTAAGAGAATAGTATTTGAATATGGATAAGCAGTTTACTGCACTTACTCTGAAACCATCAAATAATCAGTTTTCACCAACATCAAGTTGTTTTGGGCAAAAAGATTTTGAATTGAAAATGACTACACTTTTACATTTTAGCTTGACATTTTAAGTCTTTGGAAGCAACAAAATATGATATCTATATAAGCTACGTAAGATCAGTAGGTTGAATTTCAGAATTTATAATACACATTCTCAATGGCAAAATAAATATTTAATGGTGTTTAAAAGTCTAGTTTATTTTTTTATTCTTAAAATGTTTGCAAAGCTCACAACGCTATTGGTATGTTAAATGTGTATTGCTACTAGAGCAAAACTGTCCAAACCACGTAGACAAAAAAGCTATATAGCTGTTTTAGACATCTGGATGCTCAGGATAAGAGCCATAACATTACAGACAAATAGATTGCTTATTCTGATTAAAACTAATGGATATACTTTGAATGAAAACAATGATGGGTGACTTTTGTCTAAAGTTACAGAATGCATTCAACTTCTAATCTAGTGGACAACGTGTTTGATTCTTATTTTATGTGAAAAACCTGCTAGGTAATTGTAGAACACCAGATAAAGTCTTCTTTAATATGGCAACATAAATCTAACAAGAAGGTGACATGCACACAATGAGTGTACTTCTTTTCCATCAGGGTGCCCAGTGTCTGTGCTATTTATTAGCCAAATTGTGAATAGGCAATGAAAGGCCAATTTATATGTTACAGCAGGAGATGTATTACAACTGCCTGGAACATTGATTTCTGTGTTTGGCCTATTCTTGATCAGGATATGCACACGTAAAATAGCAATAATGTGGGGCTCCCTTATCAGATCTGAGATATTTCCAGGGACTGTCTGCAACCATTAACCTTACGTATTATCTGACTTTAGTGATTAGTATAGGGCACATAAAACTATATTGATAGTCACTCATTGGTTAGAATAGCAAGTTGAATTATTAAGGGTTAGGTTTTTGCTGACTCTGTGATATAAATGATAGTGTTAGGCTAGTAGCGTGAAATTGCTAATTTGTCACTTCTTTCATGGTGCAGTCAATGATGTGGTACTAATGAATGAGGCGCATAATTGTGCAATTCTGAATTGTAGTTCCTTGCATGCCTATATTAAGTGGCACGGAATGTCATGACTGTCTTTGTTTGCTAATTCACTTCAGATATCAATTCCGAGCAGGAAGATGGTCACAAATGTTGTTCCTATTTATCTTAACGCTTTACAAAAGAAATTCTTAGTTTAGCTTTGCTTTGTTCTGCTAAATGAGAATTTTAAAGTGAAGCATTGTTCAAAAAATTTACAATTTGTCTGGATTAGGTTTTAGTTCCAGGAACGTTAGCAAAGACAATTTTAAGAACTGCTACAAAAAACACTATATACTTATAGCATACTACTTTCATGTAAACATTTTTGTTTCAAACTGAGGGGAAAATGTAATAAAAACAGACCTGCAATTATCTTTTTGTTTCTTATTAGAATATAAGCTTATTACTGACTTAACTGATTTAGAGGTATTTTTCTCTATACAGTAAGGTAAGCCTGGACTACCAACTTGCAATAAGTATAGCAGAGATTGGTGCAGAATAGATTTTTTTTATCCAGCATTTCTAAAGCCAGCTACATGAGTATCAGAGAAGAGTAACAGATATTACTCTGTTCCGGTGCATGTACGTTGGCAATAATGGCATAGCAGAGAAGGATTGCCCTGGTTGGGGATTTGTCCCAATTTTTTTACAGAGTCGAGGGCATTAAATATTTCATTTATATGAATGATACATTATATATCCAGCCCATATAAGAGGTAATTATTTAAAGTGAACCAGTCATGACACTTAAAGGAAATATTGGGGTATAAATGATCTTGTCTTCCTGGGACTGTTGAGAATTACACCCCCAGGCATCAACTGCTGTTTACAACTGCTGTCATTATCTTATCCCCTTTCCCAATGGTGGATTTGATTAGATTTCTGATGGACCTTCATCTTTGGAGTGTAAATAGCAGCTATGTGCACATTTGTGTTGATTGACTATCATTTCAGAAGAATTCGGAAGAACATTGAAAAAAAAAAGCATCATTGTGTTACTCTGTTTGCTATTCTTTATGCTATATTTTCCTACATATAATACATGTTCCATAGAGGCCATGCCGTTTAGCATATGTACTTAAAGAATAGACACAATGCCTAGAAGACTTCAGTACATCCTTTTGTTATCACACTATGTAACATGATGACACTTTACAGATAGTAAAGTCAAGCTTACCCATGTTTTCATGATAACGCTACAGTAACTGTATAATACATGTGCAAAGACATTTGAGATTTTAGGTGTGGTATTTAAAATAAAGATATTTTAAACATTTTAATAATTCATTTGTGTCAAATATTTTCCTATTTGCATGATAATTAGACTGCTCTGTTTGAGATATTTCTTGCCCCACCACTGTAATAGGAGAAAGCAAAGATGCAAACAGCATTTGAAAGGGTGACCTTGAGTTCAGAAACATATGTTTCTATTCACCATACCATCCCGGTATCAGCAAAATGAAATATGTTGTTTATATTGAACAAGAAGATGTAAATACCTTATTCTGATTTTTTTTTTACTGTTTATCATGCTATACAGTGCAATAAGAATAACACATGTACATATATTTCTTTTACTGTAGGATTTTCCTACTCTTTAGAAAATGTACACTATTTGAAATAAACTGTAACCACAGCTTGTGGCCATGCGTCTCTAAGGAGATTTAAACTGTGTAACAATGGAAGTTTTACAACTCTTCATTGCTGGACCATTTGCTAAAACATTCTGAATAACTCTTACACCAGATTCGTAAACCAGTTGGTGTTTTTAGACAAAGCTAGGGATATTTGTTTACTCTCATATAACTAAACTATATTTTTAGGACAGAAATTACATCAAATATCACACCCATACCGGCATGTATATGGAAATATCAGTAAGTAATTTTATTTTTAAAAATACTAATAGCAATTCTGGACAGGCAAATCAAATGTTACATCATTCACATTTAAGTTATAGTTACATGTTCTAGTTTATTGCTAGTGTGATGAACAGAAGAATAAAAGTTCATTTCAAAACATTCTAAATGGAATGAAGACATACCCACAAATCAAGCCACTATGTAGTGAATGTGGTTGATTAGGTTGCTTTAACATTGATGCTACATTTAGGCTGTAGAAAGTGTGTTGAGCGAAAAAAAACTTTTTTTTAATTTTTTTAAACTATACTGTCTTGGTTAAAATGTGTACGTCTAATGTGAAAAATACAGAACTCAAAGTTTAGTGATAAATTACCCTAACTTGACTTGTACAAAGATCCTATTTTGACACTTGACGGTGACAGTATGAACACTGGACCTGTTTTAATTTGGATGACATTTTGAACACACTGCAATAACATGCAATAGAATTTACATGGATATTGATAAAGTTGCACATATTTTATATTTTGTTCTACACATGTCAATCCCAACAATTGTCCCTGGGTCAGGAAAAACTGGGCTAATAGACTTAGCAAGTTTAGCCATGGCAGAAACTTCTGCATCAAAATGTGTTCTATTGTTAATGAACACTTACATTAATTATGCGTCATGACTTTTCTATTTTAAACATTTGTGAGCTTCTTTACATACTTTGAATTACATGACATGCATGCCACGTAATCAAATGGATTTTACTTGAAGGATAGTCTTTGGATAACTATATATGACTGTTTCACAAGCAATAGAGCTATTTTCTGGGGAGGGAAAAAAAAACCTCTTCGTTGTATACAACATTACATTGAATAAGTACTTTAGCTGATTTGTCACTATGATATGCTCTTTTCTTACTGCTAGAAGAGAAAAGAATTTCCCTTCACTGTGTCTATGACTCAATAAGTAATACTTAGACTACTTAAGGTTATATATGAAATGACCTTATCTGAGACATGTTTTAGTGCAATCAGTCATTTAAAAGTAGCAAGATAATAATGTGGAGCTGTTTGTTCATCCCCTGTTGTTGTGAGCAGTGTACCTCCCAGACATGCTATAATTGTATTGAGCTACTGCTTTCCCTTGATGGGAGTTTCTGGCAAACAGCACTTTAAATAAGTGGAAAATACTCAGTTATCACTAAAAATGAAAAGGATCAATAATAGTTTAGTAGTGCCTGATAATTGTAGGAGCTGTTATACACAAGAGCTTGCATCTCTTTGAGTGACTCTTACAAATATTTTGTCTTTTATTATGTAATAATCAGAGTGAAAATGCAGAGGGGGAATCTTTTTTTTCTTCACAAATCCTCCTTTGCTCAAAAAAAAAAAAAAAAAAAAAGCAGACAGTTTAAATGTCTAAAGCTACTTCTGATTCTGTGTTCGCGACAGGAAAACACATTTTCTAGATCAGAAGAGACAGCAGCAACTCTATCTGCATTCTAACCTTTTTACATTGTACCATTATCTGCTGTGCCAAAATAAATAATTATTTTAAAAAAATAAATTTGCTTTTTGTTTGTTTTTAAGTACTTGAAAAAAACAAATTGCTAAAGAGTATCTAATGTAGGTATATATTTTTGAGAAGCGAATAAACATATCATTCTTTCTTAGATAGCACAATTGTTGGACACTTTAATTTAGGTGCTAAAATGTATTTTCATTATATTCCCTTCCTTTTTTATCCTTTTGCTTTACACTTTTTTAGAACTGTTTGCTTCATGGTGTCTCTGTCTCGCTTGACAAACACAAATATGTTTGTACACAAACATCAGGGGAAACGAAGTACAATTATTATTTTTTTAGCATTGACAGAATAAAGGTAAAGTAAAAATATCTTGGTGAGGAACAAAGGTTTTGTTTAAAAGGTATTTTTCTATGCTTAATATACAGATTTATATGTAAAGATGATTACAATTTTGTACTATATATCAGTTTTCAAGGCAACACAATATATTGTTCTGCTATTTTATGTTTCAAGAATGTTTAGTGATATATTTATATATATATCTGTATATAATTACTTGTGGTATTGCTGATATATTTTAGTAGTATTCATATTGATTACTTGTATGTGCATAAATTATATTGTTTTAAAGTTAACCAATAGAATCGATGTTCGAGAGTTGAAATCTCTTTCTGTCCAAGAACGCAAAAACTAGAACATTGGGAAGATAATATATGACTGTGATTTGTGGATTTGCTGCTAGATAGAGGTAACAATATAATATGCATACAATTCTCTCAGCCTATTTTTCTGCTAAATAAAGATGCAAAAGACATACGTCAGGAGAGAAGATTGCTAGAATTGTGGATGGCCTCACAGATTTGTATGTATCGACATCCGATTATTATATTTAGTAATATCAAGCTATGAAAGATAAAATGATGTTACCATTATTGAGAAGCTGTATTGCAGAAATCACTGTGATTCTAGTTCTTAAGGCGATCATCAAAATCCATCCACCTCTAGTTTTGCCTTTAGCAGAACTATATAATGACATAGGCTATTTGTGCAATTGTGGATGTAACATTGCAAGCTCCTTGTTGAAGGAAATTCTGATTATCGCTGGAAGAAAAGGGAAGAGAGAGTGCAGGATTTGTGCATTATTTCTATTGTGAAGAGAAGAGTGCAAGGTTACAAATAGACACAGAAGAGTAGAAATCTTTTGCAAATGTTAAAACCAAATAAAGCATTTTTGCAACTGATTAGGCCAATCGTTTATAAATTGAAGGCAAATACAGTCATCTCTGTTTTACGCACCAGGCCAACACATTTTTGAATTCTTCACATTCAAAATATTCTAAAAAAAACATATTTTCTCCAGCTAACAAGTTTAGCATGCGTTATCTATCTTTCTATCTATCTATCTATCTATCTATCTATTATATATTCTACAATAAATATCATGACATAGGTAAAATATATAAACCAAAAGTCTTTGTTTTAAAATAAATTCAAAAAAGTACATGTTCTGCACATTTAAGTAAATTTATCTCATGTTGGTATATTTAAAAAAAAAAAAATGAATTTAACCATTTGGTATTCATGTTAAGATGTAGAAGTACACCCATGTGTAACATATCAAAGGATTATACTATAAATATTTACTTCTGGGTATAAATACATTTAAGCCATTTGATTAAATTATTCTCAACATGTTGAATTATTTTCTAGTCTCTATATGTAAAACTAAATGAAAATTAATTTGGCTATTACTGTACAAATTCTAGATAATTGGTTTTATTGTTTAGTGCATATACATTAGTTTGCTTTAAAGGTTAAACTGAAATTGTCAGTACATATGTGAAGAAAGAAGAGATATTTTAAAACAAAAATATGGAAAAAGAAAAATAAGCATCAATCAGAAAATGGTACTGTATTCAATTTTGAAAAATGCAAAGTAGAACATTCTAAGATGAATATTTTAGGAATCATTTTCAGATCATGGGAGTACTAAAATTATGAATACTAATTATTCTTTTTGAATAAGGAAACAGCGAAAATTTCAATTATGAAAGGAATAAGTCATCTCTCCCCTCTAGAAGCCATATATAATTAAATGCACTACTCTTTTTGTTGTGAGAACCATTATTAAAATTATCAAAATTGAGCTATCAAGGACAGTGCATGGGTAATTCTTTTTCTGTTCCTTGAAAGATTTTTCCTAATTTTATCTGTGTAATATTGTGTATTCCAATTATACTAGGGAGCATACTATGTTGGTATTATACAAAGGACAACATCAATAACGATGAATGCTATTGCTATGCATCATTATTATTAATATCTTGTCAGTAGTACAAATACAAATTACTGAAATAAATTGATGCAACACAACATAAAACAGTACAGAATTACAAAGGTACACCGCCCAGTAAGTCAAACAGTGAAACACAATGCAAAGTATTTATAATAAGAGTGACTGCAATTAGCTGAGATTATTGCAAATGTTCAGAGTGCGCAAAATCATTCTCTGCTAAAACACCTATTCTGCCTCAAATGTTTCCAAAATATTCCTTTCTTAAGTTGATCTAACTCATATTCATTGAAAAAGAAATCGTAATCCTAAATTGCACTCTATTTTTATGCACAAAAAAAAAACTATTTATCTTGAGAACAATAAAATAACGTGATTCTATATTAAAAAAAGCTTTTACAATTGTATATTATGTGAAACTGTAATATATAAATGCCATAAATGTGTTATCAATACTTTAAGAACATAAAAAAATTGAGGTACTAAGAAGTATACTTAACAAACAATTACATATGTAATTAATGCACTCATAGGGTATGTGTTTAGATAATAATGCAGAACTGCAGTTATTTATATAAACTATGCATATACTGTTTTAATATAATTATTCGAAACAAGGCTATAGTTTTAGGTTCTATTTATGATGTTTTTTGATTAGATTACTATTTATTTTTTTACAGTGCAGACAGTTCTCCCACTCAGTATATTCAGCATGTAACATTTAGTATATTCAGAATGTAACATTCGTTTTAAACTGCATTTCCTTTCTTAGCATATAGATGGCACTTTTGACATAGAGATACAGTGCGAATGCTACAAAAAATAGGATTCCTGAAATAAATAATTTTAGGCAGACATGTGTAAGAGCCAAAAAGTGTTTTATTTATCTTTCTCATGTGAGTAAAATTAATTTAAATAAGGGAAAACTAAAAAAAAACAAAACACTAATGTATATGTCGTTCCCAAAAAATAAATACAAATAAACATGAAAATATGTAAAAATGAATCAAGCTAATTTTTTGTAAGACAATCAAAAATGTGTTCTACCCATTTAAAAAGTATAAAATTTGCCTAATTTTAATACTGCCATGTTCAAAATGTTTCCATCCCTATTAAGTCAGGGCTGAAAAATATATTCTTTTTTTATTTTTTTAAAGTCCATACTCCTGTACACAGAGGGGAAAAAAAAATCTGCCTGTTGTCTTGCAAGTGTTACTTATCATATTAATTAAAATCTGGTGACACGATAACACTAGCAGCTGTGTGGGAAAGCGAGGGAAATTAACAAACGTTTGATTTGTTGTGTTGCTAATGTGACACTTATTATACGGGTCAGAGTAAAACAATATCACAGCCAAAATATGCTAATGCCTTTGCAGAACTGTTAGAGTTGTAAAAACATGGATGCTTCACGATAGTGCGAAAACTAAATATATCTGTTTTACTAGAACTGATAAACTAGTTTCCTGCCTTATGCACCTGCATTGTTTGCCGAGTCATTTATGGGACTAAAGAATGACTGGAATATTCCTGTATTTCTAAACCACTACCACCTCAAACAGAGCAGAAGAATAAAAGCTGTATATTTTATTTCCCTTATATGCCTATAAGTTCATGACATTCTCAGGGGATAATAGAGCTCCTATCTAGTTATAAACAGCAAATGTGTGTGTAGCTGTGATAGTTATTTAATTCTTAAGAAATGTGTTACTCTTGATTATAACAGTAGAGCCATTCATTCTTTTATAAATGTTTCATTTTTGTTTTTTAATGTAGAAAGGCTTTTAAATAAATTGTTAAAGTTTTCAAAGTAAGCTCATATTAACCCTTTCACTGCTGAGTTCTTCTTGTTTATGAATTAGCATAGTACCTGGTACGCAGATTACTGTTAGGAGTATTAAAGCATATGAATCGTATAGATAAAAGATTTTAAAGTATGACATAACTTTTTATGCAACACTTCAGAATATGTCTGACACGTTTATATGTAAGCACAAGCATAATTTTTTTGTCATAAACTGCAGATTTAATAAAATACACAATAAAATCTTTAAATACCATTTTTATTAATATTTGTTAGGGATGTCTTGGAATGCAGCTTAAGAAAATGCCACCTTAATGTCTGCATTAAGGCACAATACTCCTATACAATAAGTACAGTTACATATTGCATGTTTTAATGTGCTCCTCCCTACCTTTTGTTCACTTACTGCTTTGCTGCAGCTATGATTTTAACATTAAAATGTTGTTGTACCGTGTAAGGTTCACCATTTACAGTCACTCTGCAGAATTGCAGAAGGACACATTCTGATATAGAAATTAATTTATCTGCAGAATGAAAACCAATGCTAGTTAGCTCATACAAATGATGCTGTGAGGGATTATATTTACCACGTTTTTTAGCTAGTGCACATATTTCTGCAGCGTTCTTAAGATGTCTATGCTGTAAATGCTGTACTTCAAACATATATGTTCAAGTATTTTTGAGTTTGCAAAATGTGTACCGTTTGTATTTCAGAAGCAAATTTATAGTATCCACATTTTCAAATTAAAATATATAACATGAATAAAGTGGAAGAGGATAATTTTGTTTATACGATAATAGGAAACATTGATACATAACTGAGTCATTCTGTATTTAATGTTCACATTCTGTGGATAATTTATCAAACCCTTAATTGATCTTATGAAAAACAAAAAAGCATATATATATATATATATATATATATATATATATATATATATACTTATATATATATATATGTTTGTTTTTTAAAGTAGTCTGATCTTTTTCTAGTGTTTATTGTTTTATTTTAAATCTATAACGTGGAAAAAATACATTTTTCTTTGAAACTTTATCATTTTTTTTCTTATTTCTTACCGATATCACATAAAACACTTGTATTTAAAATGTGTTATTTCTGCTCAGTCTCTCAGTTTTTTTCCAATGTTTTGATCATATTATTGCAATGGGGTGTATCCAGTCAACCAATTCCTTTGATAGTCTGACAACAGATTATGTAGATTTTCATAAATTAATATTGAGTGAGAAATATAGAGCAATGGTTAGGCTTCAGGGTTCAGATGGGGACAGAAATATCACCTTTTCACTGAAAAACTAGGAATAAAAATCAGATACAACTGAAAATGTAAAGGTTAAAGTGGAAGTGATTCAATTCCACAATATTTATTTTCAGGGTAAGATTGTGCTAAAGTTCCATTGAACTTGCGACATGCACAGCATGAACAAAGATTATAGTATTTCACAAGTCCATTATTAGGACCTATGTATTTACTTGTTATTCTGATAATAATAAAAGCTTAAATGTATATATTTTTATGTGTACTTCTGGACAGACTTCTTGAAATATTTCCATTATGTGAAACTGAGCCATGAGAAGCTAAAAACAAATATGTATATATGTATGCACGTGTGTGTACACAGAGTATTTATTTAAGAGCAAGAGAACACCCAAGTAAAGGGCACCTTTACAATTTGCTAGGCAGGACAGTTGTGCGGGGCTTCCTTCATCCACATAATCACATAAATATTTAGCCTCAGAAACATACTTAACAATCACACACTCATCTAAATAACAATATGTATACCCACACATAGAAACATACTAGTAAACAGATACATAGTAGTATGCATACAAAGAAAAACACTAGCAAACATAGGTACACATATCTGTACACAAACTGATCATAGAAATGCACTAACAAACATACACCAACACATTAGCAGACAAAGACATACTAGTACAAATACACAGAGATGCACTAACATCCCTACTCAGACACAAACTAAAACACACAAAGACTCATACATATACATAGACATGCACACTAGAATTCCCACTTTAAACTCACTAGCAGACATATGCAGAGATCCACAAACATGCACATTTACACACTACACACACATACAGATACATACACACAATCAAACAAACATACTCACGCACTAACAGAAATATAGACATTCTTGCACACATGCACACACAAACACAAATTCAGACACTTTCTAACAACCTGAGTGAAGGAAACGGGGTTGTTTGGTGGATGAATCACCTCCCAGGAAGTCTTGTGGGAGGGATGGAAGGGGTAAGATCCCCCAGTCATGATAGCTTTTTATATAACTTGTTTTTCTTTTTAAGAAAGTGGAGAAAAGCAAATCATATTTGAAGGAGCTGTCATCTTCTCAACAGAGAACAAGATAGAATTTAGAAAATTGTGCGGTTTAACATCCATCAGGACATATTTATAATAAAGGGCTGTTCCCCCATATCTTCTTTGGTTTCTTTTCCAATGGCTAACACACATATAAAAAATCATACTAACACACGCACTACTCCTTAGTTGCATCTTTTGCCTTACTTGCTACTTATGTCTCTCTTGTTATTCAGTTTCCCATATGTGCACCTTAATTAACCCTTTCTATATTTTGTCCTTATTTCTTCTTCATTTTTTGTACCTTGTATACTTTATACTTGTCCCCTTTGTCACTCACTAGGTTTGGTGATCGGGCTGCTCACAGTCCTGTGTACCTCTCATTGCACCACCACAAGCAGGAAGTTCATTAAATACTTCTTCCTGTTATACATTATAAGAGGCCAGCATGCTCATTCATATAAACAGGATAACCAGTGCAGTATAAATTGAGGACAGTGCAAGAGAGCAACAGTTTTCCAGACCAAATCATGAAAATATTGTGGATTTACCTCCATGCCTCCAACACAAAACATGGGGACACTGAAATCATGGGTGCCAAGGCAGATGCATATTAATTATATCCCTACCTGTCTGTATTTTTGTCTTTTTCTCTCTGCCTGCTGTGCTATTGTATATTGATTGAAGCAGTTTTGTTATATGTTACAAGTGAACAAAGGAAAGCTTGCACCTCAAGAATGGAGAATTGCATTTAAAACACAGTGGGGGAGGTGGTACTCTCGGTTCATTCATTCATGTTGTTTTTTTTGTTTTTTTTGGCTCACTGCAGGAATACTCCTAATACAGCTAAGCTCTGAAATACTTAAAAATATTTTAGAAGATCTTTATGCAAAGTTGGTTGATGTACTTTTTATGGCAAACAATATATTTTTGTAGAACAAGATGGATATAATAAAAATACATACAAAATGATAGGCGGAGCTGCTTAAACCTTGAATAATCTGTAAAACACAATGGTATATATACAAAATAGCGTAGTATGTCTATTTGATAGTATACAATAAAAAGAGTAAATAGTAGTTTCACTCACAAAGTTGGAGTCATACCATCATTTGACTCTCTTAGTATGCTTCCTTGGACCATTCAGGGGTTGTCCAGACCCTTTTGCAGCCAGAATCTTGGTAATTCCTCTTTGTACTGTTATTAGATATTCCCAATGAAGCTGTAGAGTATCCAAATGGTCCTTTTAGAAAATAATTTTATTCGTATAAAAAAATATATAACATATACCAGAAACAACTGGTTAAAAGTAAAGTTAACAAAAGACTATTCAAAGTAAAAGTCCCTTTAAAATGTCCTTGGTAAAAACAATGGAAGTAAATGTAGACGCGTGGAACGCACGTCACGCACGTTGCGTTCCAATACATAAGAAAACCGGAAGTGGGCGCCCAATTGGAGGAGAAAGTCCGGAGGGAACTTTAAAAGAAGAGGAATGAGTATAGTGAACTTTATCCAACTGAGGAAGCCTGAGTAATAGGCGAAACACATTTTGGACTCCATTGTTTTTACCAAGGACATTTTAAAGGGACTTTTATTTTGAATAGTCTTTTGTTAACTTTACTTTTAACCAGTTGTTTCTGGTATATGTTATATATTTTTTTATACGAATAAAATTATTTTCTAAAAGGACCATTTGGATACTCTACAGCTTCATTGGGAATATCTAATAAGAGTACAAAGAGGAATTACCAAGATTCTGGCTGCAAAAGGGTCTGGACAACCCCTGAATGGTCCAAGGAAGCATACTAAGAGAGTGATATGATGGTATGACTCCAACTTTGTGAGTGAAACTACTATTTACTCTTTTTATTGTATACTATTGAATAGACATACTACGCTATTTTGTATATATACTATTGTGTTTTACAGATTATTCAAGGTTTAAGCGGCTCCGCCTATCGTTTTGTATGTATTTTTATGTATTTATGGTGGTGTAGGGGATACCACATATTAGGTGTATTCAGAGCTGCTCACTTTCTTCTTTCTTCCACTTTATGCACAATTTTCTTTTACAAGATGGATATAATGTTTTTTTTTTATATATTGTCCCATGGAATGTATCCATTTCAAAATGAGTCCACATTAGACTTGTGAATTCAGTTTCAAACAAATTTTGGTTGATTGGCGATTCATCCAAATTCCGCAACTCTGAAACGCCATATCGACGTATCACAAGATTAACAATTTCATTTGTTTCATGATGTGTCGCTGTGGGGCACGAGAAAGGGGAAAGCAGTAGAGAAAAACTTACTGCCGTGATGGACAAAAAGTCTGCCTATTGCTGTGAATTTTATCTCATGCCCAATCAAGAGATGAAAGAAAATTAAAACGAATTCCAGTCGGGTGCATCAGAAAGGTCTGGTTAAATTTAGTGTTTTTCTGAAAAACTAGAAATATCCTAATGGGTCCCACTGCCCCAAATTGTGGTCAGGTGGAAGCTACGTATTAAATACGAGGGACCTAGTGCTCCCCATATCCCCAGGTGGCTGATGGAGGCTATAATTATAATGCCCTGGGGAAAACTTATGTCACCCCATCCCCCACAAATTGGCGGAAGAGGTGGTGCCTCTGATTAAATATACAAGGGGCTGAACATGCCATTGTCCACCCCACAAATTTCCTTTAGTCACTCCTGGGTGGCTAGGGGTTACCAAAGTACCCTACCTATCCTCAATCCTAAAATTAACACTTGTAAAAATAATAAAAAAATAAAGTTATATATTTAATTCCACAGATAACCCGGCACTCACCCTATAAATATATACACACAGTCTACGCCTACAATCTATGCCTGCAATCCTGCGTTAAAATAAATATCCTTCACAAAAGAAGCACTCACAGGTCTTTCATTTTGGTGATTTTTAATCCAAGGCAATATTTACATTCCAAACAAGATCTTGTTTGGAATGTAAATACTACCTTGGATAAAAAAAATGGGCCTATAAATTAATAATATCCTGACGTTCCTAGCAAAAATAAAAAAGAACCAAATCACAAAAAAGACACAGAAAATAATACAACAATGCAAGAAAAACAACCCGTATGAGATCCTCAAGTGCTCTGTGCAGAATGAGGTTACATTTTAGTGTAAGACTGGCAAGGTGGTTATGTTACTGCTTTGTGTGTCATTTACATCAACTCTGATTCACATAGTTCGAATTATTTGACATATTTGTGATTTATTCATTTTTGTTTATTCCTGACAGATGATTTGATTTGTAGTGTACTTCAGTGACATTGTTTGTGCTTTGCCAATAGCAATAAATTTTGTTTCAGTGTGGCATTGCAAAAATGCTTGATGTTGCGTGGCCATTAGGCTAGGTAATATTTTAGGTGTTTTTGCATTGTAGTACATGAACCATTTTGTTTTCTCCAAACCTAAATTATTGCATGGACGAAATTTGTTCATACCGTAACAACACATGGGCAAAACTTGGTTTGTACAAATAAAAAACAATCAATTTGAAGAATCCATTTTTTCCCTTGCACAAGTCTATTAGACAGTGACCCAAAATGGATGCAGATGCTCAATATCAGTGCAAAGTTGCATTGAAAATATGCTCGTTCAGTATTGAAGTTTCTAAAGAAACCATATTTTCTTTGATTATACTCAAAAAATGCATCTTTGACACAAGAAAGGATGGGGTTCATGGTTTCATGTGTTTTTTTTTTTGCAAAATATTAACTGCATGTTGCAGCACAAATTGAAAATGGTCAGAACAGTTATTTTTCAGTCTTCAGTCATCCTATGTGGTAATCATGTTAACACTGTAACCTTAACTTCCTGTTTTAATTGAATGATGTGTAACCTGGCATGTTGATTTATTGCAGTGTGGCTTGAGATTTAACATAGTATTTGTTCACATATGCTCTTCTGATCACAACTAATGAGAAAAAGTTATTTTTCCTTTTTGGGAATATAGCAGCTTGAACTAATCTTATATTTGTCCTGATGGCCAGTTAGCTTCAATATCTTGACAGTGTTGCCAAATAAAATTTCAAGTTTATTATATAGTAGAACCAACAGATGGTATCAAAATCACACAATGGTCAAAATAGTTTATATAACGCTATTTTAGACAAAACAACAACCTTGCATCTCTAGACTTGTTTTTCCATTTCTTTATCAGCTGAATGTATGCATTTATTTTTTATTTTTGGTCACAATGTTGGTTATGACTTGCAACCTATTTATTTTAATTTCAAACATAAAGCAAGCAGCAAAGTTTTTGGAAATAAATTTTGATTGCAAGTAAGTATAGTAAGTATATATATATATATATATATATATATATATATATATATATATAATATATATACATTTAAAAAATGCATGTCAGCCCAGGAATGAGAATTATCCCCATCATGGCATGCCATTTGCAAAAGCAGACAACTCAATGTATTTAAAACAGGGTGTTCCCATAAGTATATATATTTTTTAAATGTATATATATAATACATTTTAAAAATATATATACTTATGGGCATACCCTGTATGCCCATAAGTATATATTTTAAATGTATTTATTATATATATATATATATATATATATATATATATATATATATATATATATAAAATACATTATATTATTTAAATACATTGAGTTGTCTGCTTTTGCAAATGGTATGCCATGATGGGGATAATTCTCATTCCTGGGCTGACATGCAGCCTGAAAGGCAACATAACCATTCTTGCAAATTTCAATGTGTAAAAACTAATGTGACAAAGTCCTATATTTGATCCGGTTAGTTTCCAAAACACCATAAAACATGATCGTGGGGGATACTGCTGTACTCAGAAGACTTTGCTGAACACAAATATGAGTAATTCAAAACAGTAAACCATATCACGACGAACATTTTTTAGATACATAAATGAGAAAAGGAAAGTAAAACAAGGATTAGTTAGATTAAAAACAAAAGAAGGAAGGTATGTAGAAGAGGGTAAAGGTCTAGCTGACTGCCTCAATTAATATTTTTGTTCAGTATTTACAGATGAAAATGAACGAAAGGGACCTCAGTTAGGAGAAAGGACAAATGAGTAATTTTTTATTATTTATAATTATTTATTTATAAAATATTTTACCAGGCAAGATACATTGAGATTTCTCTCGTTTTCAAGTATGTCCTGGGTCCACAAAACATTGCATTGATACATTATGGTACAATAAAATACTAAAACAATATCAATACACAATATATAAAAAAGGTAACATAGAGCAGGTAGGAAATATATATTCAACCATGACACGTGCATTCTGTTTTGAGGTATGTAGAGAGGGATCTCTTAAAGGACTTTAGGCTTCACAGTTGAAATAGAACTTTGAGGTTCTATTTTAACTGTCAAAAGTAAAGACAAATAAGTCAATGGGGCCTGATGGAATACACTCAAAGTTATTAAAAGAGCATAGCGGTGTACTAGCAAAACCATTTACAGATTTATTTAACCAATCTGTCTGACGAAGCTGCATCTCACATAGCACTGAAACGCGCGTCAGGCGTTTGCTTTTTTCTAAAGTTATGGGCACTGGGCACGGCACTTTTTGCCTAACACTTTTTTGTTCATCATGTGGTTATAATTTTTATTTATCCTTTACTGCTCATATGTCTGTCTAGTTAGTTTAACAGGGAGAGAGGTTATTTAAATTTTACTACCAGCTTTCTTTTTAGCTGGCTTTTGATCTCCTATCCTGCACTCTCCATTTACTAACACTTCTGACAATGTCTCCTCTTTTCTTCTGAACTACCTTACCTGTGTATGAAGATAAACACAGGAAAATGGGATATTCCCTATAAGGAGGAACTTTTTTGAGTATATCACATGAAATATCTTTATTAAGAGCCATCTTTAATAAAGCTCACATTATACATATGAAACCATACTTATATGCTATTACCCTGGGCGGTGTTATACTTTTAAGACCATAGGAGCATACCTTACTAGGTGGCTATTAAGTCTTTATCATTATTATTATTATCCTCACCAGATCTCGTTTATATATACTAGGAATTCTGACATTAGGTATTTTGTATACTTTTTGACTATTTATATGTCCAGGTGATACATTGTTTCATCACACTTTTGGTGATGTGATTACATGTATCTATTCTGTATCTATTCTTTCTCGGTTTAGTACTCTAGATAGCTGGATACACCTGGATGCTGTCTCTCTGCTATAGCGGTACAGGTGTCACCTGCTATCTTCTTTCTTGTTTACTTCAGGGAGAGCATAATCTTATTGATTTTTTTGATTGGGTAACTAAAATAATAGATCAGGGTGGTGCAGTAGACATTGCTTACCTAGATTTCAGTAAGGCTTTTGACACTGTTCCACATAGAAGGCTTATCAATAAACTGCAATCTTTAAGTTTGGATTCCAATATTGTTGCATGAGTAAGGCAGTAGCTGAGTGACAGGCAACAGAGGGTTGTAGTCAATGGAGTATATT
This sequence comes from Pelobates cultripes, assembly GCA_933207985.1. NCBI lineage: Eukaryota > Metazoa > Chordata > Amphibia > Anura > Pelobatidae > Pelobates > Pelobates cultripes. Next base: position 275,756,368 of record OW240912.1, read on the forward strand.
CAACCATGGTCTTGTTAGCAGTGGGGTACCTCTGGGATCTGTACTTGGATCCATTATCTTTAATATTTTTATTAGTGATATTGCAGAAGGTCTTGATGGTAAGTTATGTCTTTTTGCTAATGATACTAAAATATGTAACAGGGTTGATGATCCAGGAGGGAAAAGCCAAATGGCAAATGATTTAGGTAAACTAGAAAAATGGTCAGAGTTGTGGCAACTGACATTTAATGTGGATAAGTGCAAGATAATGCATCGTGGATGTAAAAACCCAAGGGCAGAGTACAGAATATTTGATAAAGTCCTAATCTCAACATCTGAGCAATGGGATTCAGGGGTAATTATTTCAGATGAATTAAAGGTAGGCAGACAATGTAATAGAGCAGCAGGAAATGCTAGCAGAATGCTTGGTTGTATAGGGAGAGGTATTAGCAGTAGAAAGAGGGAAGTGCTCATGCCATTGTACAGAACACTGGTGAGACCTCACTTGGAATATTGTACGCAGTACTGGAGACCATATCTCCAGAAGGATATTGATACTTTAGAGAGAGTTCAGAGAAGGGCTACTAAACTGGTCCATGGATTGCAGGATAAAACTTACAAGGAAAGGTTAAAGGAACTTAACATGTATAGCTTGTAGGAAAGACGAAACAGGGGGGATATGATAGAAACATTTAAATACATAATGGGAATCAACACAGTAAAAGAGGAGACTATATTTAAAAGAAGAAAAACTACCACAACAAGAGAAATTAGAGGGGCAAAGGTTTAAAAATAATTTCAGGAAGTAATACTTTACAGAGAGGTTAGTGGACACATGGAATCGCCTTCCAGCTGAAGTGGTAGAGGTTAACACAGTGAGGGAGTTTAAGCATGCGTGGGATAGACATAAGGCTATCCTAGACTTAAGATAAGGCCAGGGACTAATTAAAGTATTTTAAAAATTGGGGAGACTAGATGGGCCGAATGGTTCTTATCTGCCATCACATTCTATGTTTCTATGCTAGCAGGGATGAAATCTCACCTCTACAAAGCCCAGTAGGAGCTCCTCAGCTGCCAGGAAGTCTTGAACCTGGGGTATTATGGTTCATATGGACTTGTTTAGGCAAAAATGTAGAACTGCCTAATGAGAGTAAAGAGAAGAGCTAACCCAGTAGAAGTGCTATGTTTCTATGATGATTATATAATTAGTGAAATTGCAGTTTTTGTGTGAAAAATACAAAAAACAAATAAGAATACAAACTTTGGGCAGGGTTTGTGACTGAGTGGCTACTAAAAAAGACTGTACACACCCTATTTTGAATACCCTCGGCTCTTTACTTTCGCAAATGGTATGCCATGATGGGGGTAATTCTCATTCATGGGCTGCCATACGGTCTCAAAGGATACATAGGCCCAGCAAGCAAACCTGACAAACTGAAATGGGCAAGCCCTTTATTTGACCCTGTAACTTTCTAAAACACTATAAAATCTGTACATAGGGGGTGCTATTGTATTTGGAAGACTTCACTTAAAACAAATATTGGTAGTTTCAAACAGTAAATGTATCATGACAATTATATCATCATTAGTAAAAGTGCAGTTTTTATGTGACAAAATGCAAAGCAAATATGAACACATTTAACCAGAGTTTCTGACTACTTGGCTACTAAAAAATACATGTGAAAATGGTATGCCTTGATGGTTGTCATTTTCATTCCTGAGCTGACATATTGTCTTAAGGGCATCATAGGCCCAGCAAACCAATCTGGCAAATTTCAATGTGTAAAAACTGAAAAGAGAGAATGCCCTGTATTTGACCCTGTAACTTTCCAAAACTCCATAAAACCTGTACAGGGGGTAATGTTGTACTTGTCGGATATTGCTGAACATAAATATATGTGTTTTATTGCAGTAAAAGCTAACAGTATCATGATATTCACAGATAAAATGCCACTCAGAACTAAGAAAATAGCAACATTTATCAATTTCTCACACTTTTTTAGATTCTATTCATATAAAATTATGCTTCATATAAAAGAATTTTATATGAAATAAAAGCCTGGTTTCTCCTGAACAAAATGATATATAATAAGTGTGGGTGCGCTGAATATGAAGTAGGTAAATTATGGTTGAACAAACATAGAGCGCAAATTCCAAGTTTTGTTTTGATTAGAACTTGTACAATTGCCTCCGTCCTTAAATGGTTAAAAGAATGGACAGTAACCAATGCTCTGTGAGGTTAAGGACAAACCAATCAATTATGGTTAGCTATGTTTAATGAAGTATTCACATGTATTAGTACACATTAGAATCTGACAATAAATTAACATTATTATACAGAAATTCTGAGATACAGATTGTTGATTTCAAGGTCTTAGTCTAACTGCTTTGTTTTTTAAAAAAAAAAAGAAATCTCTCTACTAGCTTTAGAAAATGCACATTTTTTATATTTATAAAAAATACATTTTATATTTATATTTTATAAATAATTTGTCAGATTTGCATAGTTTAATCAAAGCTACTAAATATTGATAATATGTTTATTCTGTGTGTCCCTTTTTATTTTGTTTATAGACAAAAGGGCATATCCACTTAATAGCGAATTATAAGGAATTGAAAACAGAATTGCACAATTCAAGATAAACTAGCCGTACTTGTGCTGAAAAAAAAACAAAAAAAAAACGTCCCATTGAAATATTTGTGTTCTAAGGGTCAAGGGATTCATGGATCTATCTGTCTGTCTATCCGTCTGTCTATCTAATCTTTTGCTTATTAAAAGCTTGCAAAACTGGTACTTATTATAGTATTTACGGATTACCATGTTTTAGAAATATTGAAGTGATTACTTTTAAAAATTTTATTTGACCACATAGCTGAAGTCATTGGTTGTAGGGGAGAAGTGTGGATTTGCCATTAGATTTCATTTCCATATATATTAGTTACAAATTCTAATTATATGTATAAGGGATAAGTAAACATAATATTTAAAATCACAGGGTCCATAATTCAGGTCATTTGTCTTAGACTAATACTCTAAAATGTATGATAATGTTTTAAAGAAAGTTATATCATAATAGTAATAAATATAAAGCTAGTTTCTATCTTAAGTGCAAACCCTCAGAACAAACCCTCAGACAAACTTTTAAAGAGAAATAGTTATGGCAAACACAATTTACCAAGTGGTATTAAAGCAGGCAGCATAGCCGTAGTATGTGGTGCTTTATTAATGTATTTTAATATTTACATATACAGAGAAGGCCTACCCTATATTCTCCAGGTCTATCCTTGGATACAGAGAAGGTTTTTGATGGACTTTACTGGAAATATATGACCATTATTATGAACATATCCTGTTTATTTATGCCCAACTGCTATAGTCAACAATACATACTTTATATTACACCCATTTAAAAGTGCAAACCACCATGGTTGTCCCCTATTGCTCATTTTATCTTGTGTTTGCATTAGATATCTGCCTGCCAAGATGCCTCAAAATGCAGATGCAGGGGTAGAACTAAAAATTGACTTTTTTTTCCTGATATCCTAACAGCGACATCACTACATACATCATTACCTTTCTATTTTTTTTTATCTTCCAATGGCACTGTTTCTTTTTACGTTTCTTATATTTTGTCATAGGTTCATGCTATAAAAAGGTAGACTGTACTTTTATGTATTTAGCATGCAGAAATTACTATTTTAAAATCCATCTTTTCATATAAGTGGAAGGAAAGTAAACTACATCTATAACTTATTATGTATTTGGTTAACTAGTAAGATCTATTAAGAGTCAATTTCTTTAAAACAGGGAGTTCTCTTACCTGTTAAAGCGTGTCAATACCAAAACATTGAATGAGAATTTGAGCCCTGTGACTGATGTTAAAGAGAAACTTTTATCGAGAGAACCTAACTGTAATCTCACAAGTGATTTTGAGTTATCTAATACATTATTAGACATTAATACGTTTGATAGATCCCTTGTGTTAAGGAAATATTTTTTAATGATAGAGGATCACATAGCAAACACTTAGGGATAAGGAAGAAAATAATGTTGGGTACAACTTAGGAACAGATGGTAGTTTGACCGTAGGATAAGTGTATGTTATAAAAATGAAAGAACTATCCACAGAGGGATCTGTAAATAGCAGTGATGTATGCTATAATCTCTGTAAATTATGTTAAATTAAAACACAAATTGCATTTTTATCCATTGCAATCCATAAGTTTGTTTGAGGATAAGCATTAACAATTGTGTAAAAGATTTAATTGAAGTTAGTGTCAAAATGAAAAATCAACTGAAAAGAATAAGTAATCAAGCCATTCTAATAGATATGCCATTATATACAAGCGACAATTTATGGATGCACAGACATGCAAAGCTTTGAAAGGTGACCCTATAGTGTGAATCTATGCAAAGCTTTGTTCTGTTTTGGATACAGACGGCTGTCTGCATAGTTATTTAAGGGATACAAAGCAAATACCGATGTTCTCAGTGAGTTTGAAATTATCAACCACTCTTTACTATGGATATAACATCTCTATAGTCAGTAACACCTGTGATGAGGGCATGCTAGTCTTAAACTACAATTTAGAGAAATAAACTGGATAGACAACTGGATGCTTGTGGAAGCAGTTTAGTCTTTGTTGGGACACATTGTTTAATCCCTTAAGGACACAGTTTCAGAAATAAAAGGGAATCATGATGGAATATTTCCTTCATGTGTCCTTAAGAGAGTAATGGATTTTACTTTCTTCATAGGTGTCAGACTTAGGTCATCAAACAAAATTTGCACTATTATACAGCAACTGCTACATGGAGTGGTAGAAAGAGACCCAAGTTAAAGGAGATAGTAACCCCTTTCATGAGCATATAATGTTCAATAAACAATTTATTGATGATTTTTTGTTTTATATCAGGTGGTGATAAAGTTTCATTGTCTTTATGTCTCTTGTATATTTCCAGCACTTATCTTGAAATTAGGTTTGTTATAGAACATACTGCTAACACCATTAAAATTTTAGATTTCACTTTTGAGATTCTGTCTAATGATAAGACTTGGATTTATACTTATAGACTGCACAGTTATATCCGTTCTGCAAGTTAAGAGGCAACAATCTTGTTAAGGATATTCCCTTGGATCAATTTATACGCCTCAGTTGAAACTGCTCCTGTGATACTATGATTGAAGTACAAACTAAAGAATAAAAAAGAAAGGCTAATGGTAAGGAAATGTCTTAAGTGGGCAGTAGATAGAGCTCACAACATAGCTTAGGCTAAAGACGTATTTGTATATGATTTTAGAGGACAGTATGGAGTTAAGCACAATCACATTAGTTTTGTTTGCAGACATAGTGTTGCTACTTATTGCTCTGAAAGATCTTTTATTTGTAGCAAAGAATGCTCTGACATTAGCCATTGACATTTCTCCAAGCATGTACCTTAGTGAAGAGGAAAAACAAAATATAACTGAATGGCTATGTTATAAAGGGACAGCAATCAAAAGTTCTTAATTGAAATGTATTAAGCAAATTGCAAATTGTCTATTGCGTATAAATGTTAGCTTTTAAATTCAAAATCGATGAAGATTTTCCAAAATCAATCAATTCAATATAACTGATAAGTGCTTATATATGATTAGAATATTGCAGAATGAAAATAACTCAAACCTTTTCTGAGATATGGGTACTGTATTTTGACATTAGCTAGTTTTTTGTTGTCCCATATGAATAGGTGACCATTTCTTTGAATGTCATTAGCATCAGGCATATATAGGTCGGTGACTTGGTACAAACAAGTAAATCTCCAATTTTGACAATTTTTATTTTCCGGTTTTTTTTGCAAACCAAGAACTGTGGGTTACAGAAAAGAAAAAAGGGGGGTGGGGAAGAAGTCGTACATCACAGTTGCATACAACGCTACATGTATTAAGAGCACTCTCGTGGTGAGCACACCAGCACACCGAGTATTTAGTCCAACATTGTATCAAGTGGTCTTGTTGCACTATGTGTGCCTCACATCTGTCCCTTGTTATCAACGTGGTTCCCTGTTGTAACCTTATGTTGGTGCTCATCACCTTTATCCCTTCATGAGCGTGTTTTCTGTGGTGGTGCATTAAGAAACTATAACAACTAACTAAATAACTGGTGTATTACACAAGAATAGTGCATATGGATCCTGAAATGCAGCTTGCCCAATGTTTTGTTTTGTGACGTGTTGCCCTAGTAGGCTTAGTGCCTTTTTGTGCGGTGTCCCATCTACATGTTTGCTTTTAGGTGTTATATTTTGTATCGTTGTCATAACTTGTTAGTTTCCCTAATTGCTGTCCCTGATTGCCAGTGCTTCGCTGCTATGGTCTCGTATTCAACATTGGTTGTTGTCAGGGTTATGAGCTCATCTATCGATGGTATTGTGGTGGATTTCCAATTTCTCGCTACTAATGTTGCTGCAGCGATCAGTATGAGAAATGTGAGCTTACGGATGGCTTTCGGGAGGCCTGGAGGCCATATGTATAATAGGTAGCTTTCTATCGTTGGTGTAATCTGAGTCCCCATGCTGGCCTGCAACAGCTGTCCTAACCACCCCCAGTATTTTGCTATTCGTGGGCACGTCCACCATATGTGCAGAGTGGTGCCTACGTCTGAGCGGCTCCTCCAGCATTTGTTATCTGATAGGCTATACATTTTGGCTATCTTGTCAGGAGTCAGGTACCACCTATGTAACAGTTTCTGAGACGTTTCCATGTGGGATGCGCAGTGCGACATGCCCTTAAATGCACTGAAGGTTTGTTTCCACATTTGGAGTGTTAAGTCCCTCCCTATGTCTTCGTGCCATGCAGAAGGACAGAATGTTTTCCTGTCTAAGTGTGTTCAGGCTTATCAGTTGAAACCCTGTAGTATGTACTGTTGTAGGGTCCATTCCCTGGAGTTTGTCTTGCTTTTGAGTGTATGTTGTAGTTGTAGGTATGAGAAGACGGCTGTATTTTGGAGTTAGTATTGCGTTTGTAAATCCTGGAAACTACGTATGGTGCCCTTGTCCGTGACTTGCTTGACATGCGTCACTAGATGTTCTGCCCAAATTCTATAGTTAAAAGTAGGGTTTACAGCATGTATGGCTTTCAGGGGGGTCGCTGGCGACCATCGTGTGCTTAATCATAGTTTGCATCTATTGTTGTCCCATATAGCCAACATCAGCTTTGTGGTTGGTAGTAATTCATGCAATGGGATCCATATACTATGTGCTAGGTGAGTTGTCTCTCTGCCCTGTGATTCGAGTTCTGCCCATTGTGGCATGTGATTATGGTGGCCAACTGCGTTGCCCTATAGTAGTCCCTAATATTGGGAAAACAAAGCTCCCCCTCCTGTACTCTGAGAGTGAGGCATCTCCACGGTACCCTGGTGTGGCGAAACCAACCTCGCCACTGTGAACTGGAGAAGCCTGGTTGCTCGCCTGCTCCCTTTGGACTATGGCCCTGCAGGTTAAACCGTTTATTTCCCCTGCAGAAAGGCTTATTTGTGTGATCTGAGTGCCATTCATCTAATAATGTGCACTCAGATCCCAGCTATCTGGGGATATGTGAAATGTCTGTGTGTTATGTGTAAATGTGACTTTATGTATTTTAAAGTGTTTTGTGTCTTTTTGCAACCATGTGCTTAATGGAGTCTTGTGTCTATCCTGGGAGATAATTGAATTACTCTCCAGGATAGAAGACTCTGAAACTGGTTTGGGCCAGAAAGCCATGCTTCATTTAGTCACAAAGGACTTTCCCTTAACTTTTGAACCCCTGGTCTGATTCGTGCCATTTTTTAATATGTTGTTCCCCTGAATGGATTGATTATGAAAATGTATGTTTTATGTTTGTGACATGTATATTTTAGAAGTTATAAATATTGTGTAAAAACTGTATTCCTCTGCCGGTGATAATGAGATTACCCATTGTGTTCAGTAATCATATCACCTGCAGAGGGGAGGATTTTGTGTGGGAGTGTCTGGGTGTATTGTACGGATTGATTGGTTGTTTTGTAACACCCTGTGGGCTGTATTATGTTTGTGGATTGGGAATAAAAGAGACTGTATGTGACAGTACAGGGAGTTCCTGTTTTAACCCTCAAAGTGAAGTGTCGTCTCATTATTGGGGGAAGGATTTATTGTATGCTGTTCCAGTTTGACTGCTAGGAGAGTAAACCTATTCGTATGGTTCCTATTCAACTGTCTACAGCATTCATATGCTTGAGAGGATTCAAATGCTTCTCCGGTTCGGTGGTTGTGGTGTCTGCTGCAGTGCTTGGAGTCCTCAGGAAGCGCTAGGAGCATCCTTTAACGGAGGTACCCAGTCGGGGTGCCAGGCGATCCGTTACATTGGTGGCAGCGGTGGGATGGCGTCCTAGTGCGAGGTAAAGCAGCTCAGAGACACCGTTCGTGGAGTTACAAATTGAGGGCAACGCTAGCACACGTGCAGCGACCCTGGGAGCAGAGGTATCCAGCGACTTGGAGCAGACAAGTATGGAAGGCTCTGGCGATGATTGGATGGCCGAGGTGAGGCAGCGAGTGGCCCAGTATGGGGATGATTTACCCATGGAGGTACGCCGGGTGATCTGGAACCAGGTCACGGCCGAGCGAAACACAAGGCTGGCCCGAGAATTCCGGCTGGCGAAAGAGAGAGAGTATGCTCAGCAGAAGGAGTGTTACAGCAGCCGAGTAGAGGCTGCATCCAAGGAGGCTAGCTGTCTCCCCCTGAGGCGGCCGCAGGAACCCGAAGTAGGGGTCCTCATAGACTGGTCCTGTGAGGAACCACAACAGGCAGGTGGAGATGGGACCGGCCCAGATCCCCAGCAGCAGCCGGAGTTGCCAGGTGCGGAAGCAGGTGGTCCTTACTCGCAAATGTTGAGGGACCTCACAGACTGGTCCTGGGAAGACCCACAGATGGCAGGTGGAGATGGGACGGCGGTCTCTCAACCGGCCCTACAGGGATGCTGGGCGGTCGGCCCAGATCTCCAGCGGCAGTATGTACCCCAGGGAGCTGAAGGTGCAGTCCTTCCTCCCCAGCGGCAGTGTGCACCCCAGGGAGCTGAAGGTGCAGTCCTTCCTCCCCAGCGGCAGTGTGTACCCCAGGGAGCTGAAGGTGCAGTCCTTCCTCCCCAGCGGCAGTGTGTACCCCAGGGAGCTGAAGGTGCCGTCCTTCCTCCCCAGCGGCAGAGTGTCCTGCAGGGAGCAGAGACCGTCAGTCTCGCACCCCAACCACAGGACAAAATAATGAAAGGGGAGACAGCTGGTCCCCCTCTCCACCAGCAGAGAGAGTGTCAGGGAGAGGAGCCTGATACCCCCTCTCCCCAGCGGCAGTTTACAGTTCAGAGAGAGGAGCTTGTTACACCCTCTCTCCAGCGGCAGCCTAACCCAGCAAGGGGAGATGTTACACCCCCCAACAGTGCAGATGGGACTGTAGTCTCTGCACTTACAGCACAAGGGGTAGGGACAGTCGGTCCTGTTCCCCAGCCACAGAGCGGTGTATCCAGAGGGGAGACAGTCGGTCTCTCCCTCCCACAACCAGGCTCCCACCAGGCTACTTCCGTGGTAGCACTGGCATCAGGGCAGAGTACCGCTGGTCTCTGCCCACTCAGCAACCCACCAAGGCAGCCTAACAGTTGCCCACACAGTCGTGGTGAGGCACCTGGACATGGACAAAGTTCTCCTCTACCCAGGTGTAGTAACCAGTTATTGTGGGTGGGCTGTACTGCTGTTTCTGTTTTGTGGGTGGGTTGCTGGACTAACCAGGGCACTGACCGGCAGGAGGTCAGATACCCTGTTTGTCTAGTTGGTAAAGGGGAGAAGTGTGGCGAAACCAACCTCGCCACTGTGAACTGGAGAAGCCTGGTTGCTCGCCTGCTCCCTTTGGACTATGGCCCTGCAGGTTAAACCGTTTATTTCCCCTGCAGAAAGGCTTATTTGTGTGATCTGAGTGCCATTCATCTAATAATGTGCACTCAGATCCCAGCTATCTGGGGATATGTGAAATGTCTGTGTGTTATGTGTAAATGTGACTTTATGTATTTTAAAGTGTTTTGTGTCTTTTGCAACCATGTGCTTAATGGAGTCTTGTGTCTATCCTGGGAGATAATTGAATTACTCTCCAGGATAGAAGACTCTGAAACTGGTTTGGGCCAGAAAGCCATGCTTCATTTAGTCACAAAGGACTTTCCCTTAACTTTTGAACCCCTGGTCTGATTCGTGCCATTTTTTAATATGTTGTTCCCCTGAATGGATTGATTATGAAAATGTATGTTTTATGTTTGTGACATGTATATTTTAGAAGTTATAAATATTGTGTAAAAACTGTATTCCTCTGCCGGTGATAATGAGATTACCCATTGTGTTCAGTAATCATATCACCTGCAGAGGGGAGGATTTTGTGTGGGAGTGTCTGGGTGTATTGTACGGATTGATTGGTTGTTTTGTAACGCCCTGTGGGCTGTACTATGTTTGTGGATTGGGAATAAAAGAGACTGTATGTGACAGTACAGAGAGTTCCTGTTTTAACCCTCAAAGTGAAGTGTCGTCTCATTATTGGGGAAGGATTTATTGTATGCTGTTCCAGTTTGACTGCTAGGAGAGTAAACCTATTCGTATGGTTCCTATTCAACTGTCTACAGCATTCATATGCTTGAGAGGATTCAAATGCTTCTCCGGTTCGGTGGTTGTGGTGTCTGCTGCAGTGCTTGGAGTCCTCAGGAAGCGCTAGGAGCATCTTTCAACGGAGGTACCCAGTCGGGGTGCCAGGCGATCCGTTACACCTGGGTTTCTTGTTCTGCCAGCAGAACTTTATCAGTGTCGTTTGTATAGATTTAAGGTATTGTGTTGGAATCGGGATTTGCAGTGTGCGAAATAGGTATAAGAGTTTGGGTAGTACCATCATTTTGACTGCAGTACTCCTGCCCACCCATGACAGGTATTTACCTTCCCATTATTTTAACATGTTAACTATCTCCATTTGTAATTTGGTATAATTCAATTTAAATAGTGAGTCGGGTGATTTTCATCAGCTTAATAACCAGAAATGTCAGATAGTCCTGTCTCCAGTCAAAGGGGAATGCCTGTTTAAGTCTACCTGTAGTGGACTCGTCAATGCCTATGCTATTCACTTGGGTTTTTGTGATATTTAGTTTGTAGTATGATTGTGCGCTGTAGGCCCGTATTTCTTTTTGGAGGTTCGGGAGAGAGATGTGAGGTTGGGATAGAGTCAATAGTACGTCATCCACGAATAGGTTTTGTTTATATTCTTTGTCCCCTATTTGTATGCTGTGTATATTAGAGTTTTGTCTGATAGCTTCCGCTAGCGGTTCCAGGGCCAGCACGTATAGGAGAGGGGAAATGGGGCATCCCTGCCTTGTACCGTTCGATATGTTAAACGGGTCCATAAGAAACCCTGATGTCATGACTGACGCGTTGGGATTGCTATACAGAGCTCTAGCAGCTGTCAGAAAATCTTGGGGAAGTCGAGTTTGCACAATACTGCGACTATAAATTGCCAATTCAGACTATCGAACGTTTTTTCTGCGTCCAGGGAAACTAAAAGGCCTTGCCTTTTGTGTCTGTGTATCATGTGTAGAATGTCCACTACTTTCCTGGTATTGTCTGGTCCTTGTCGTCCCTGTATAAAGCCTACCTGGTCATCTGATATGATGGTCGATAATATGGGTTTCAGTCTTGTGGCCAGAATTTTGGCGTACAATTTGGTATCCGAATTTAGGAGTGATGTCGGCCTGAAGTTCTGGCACTGTGTGGGAGGCTTTCCCGGCTTTGGGAGTGTGATTACTGTTGCGGCTAGGAAGTCGGCAGGGAAGGCGTGGTTAAAAGCTAGGGACAATTACGGAGTTAGTACATGTTGGAATTTTGTGCAATACGTGTTGGTGTAGCTGTCTGGGCCTGGGGCTTTCCCTTTTGGGCAGGACCCAAATGCATGTTAGAATTTCGTCGTCTGTAATGGGTGCTGCTAGTACCTGTCGTTGTGACTCTTTTAGTTTTGGTAGAGGGATCTCTGCAAGGTATGCATCGATAACCACTTCCAAGGGGTTGCTCACTTCGTGGGTATCTTTCAGGTTGTACAACTGACTATACTATCCTGCGAATTCCTCGCAGATTTGTTTTGGCAGGCATATTTTTTGGCCCGCTTTATTTGTGATATGTGCAATCCGTGTTTGCATTTGTCTGTCCTTCAGCCTTTTCGCCATGAGTCAACTTGCTTTGTTACCCTGTGCATATGTGTTGGCGTTTAGTTTCTTTAGCATATGTCCAAATTTAGTCAGCTGCAGTGCCCTAATCGTGGTTTGAAGGGTTGTGATTTGTGTCTTTAGGTGTGTGGAGGGTCTGAGTTGGTTGTCCCTATGCAGCTGGTCATGCATCAGAACCCCATCAATTCTTGAGTATGTGTTCTGCATTTAGGAGTGATGAGTGTACTCTTTGTCTCCCGAGTGTTGTGCCCTCCACACATCCCTCAAGCCATATGCTGATATTAGAGTTTGCAGGACCTTACTTTCTTTTATTAGTTTGCGATAGTTCGGAGTTGACTCGGGTCTAGTGGAGGCAAGACATGGGTCGAGTACGTGGTTGAAATCCCCGCACATGATAAGGGTGCCTTTTCTAACCTGGTCAACTTTGGTGAACACTTTGTGTAATAAATTTCTTTGGTAGCTATTGGAGGAGTAGACGTTGGCTATGGTATACTCCATCTCATTAATTACACACTGCCATATAGCGTATCTCCCCCCTGGGTCAGTGATTTGCGTGGAGGAGGTGATTGTAAGGTCTTTACTAAGTAGGATAGATACTCCTTTAGATTTGTGTGGTGAAGTGGCATGTAACTGGTGTGGGTATTGAGTTAGTCCGAAATTCGGGTGGGCGGGATGCGAAAGTATGTCTCCTGTAGACACACCAACTCTGCCTGCACTGTTTTAAGTTCTCTGAGCAAGGCATGTCTCTTATAGGGGATGTTCAGTCCCTGTACATTATAGGAGTATATTTTCATATTACGTTATCCCGGTCATCTGTGCTGTGTGAAGTCCGTGTACCTCCCGGGGGTTGCGTAGGGGGTGACATATGGGCTCAGTTTTGTCCGCCCTGTGGGCAGCAGGCGGGTGTTGGGTGCATGTTGGAGGCAGTGATTGCTCCCTGTTTGTTATTTGATGCGGGGTGTGGAATGTTTCACGAGCAAGCATATACACAGAGATGTACACCGTCACGCCCATTTGGGCAAGTAAACAAAGAAATACTAAAAACATAACTTAAAACTTAAAATGAAACTGTGAGACCGTAATGTCCTCCTAATCTCCTAACTGTTGGTCTCTGGTCTGCTAGCTGGTATCGCTAGCTTTAAGCAAGGTCACCCAATATGTCGCGACCCTCCTGTCTGTGACCCTGAAATTTCCCGCTTGTTGTCCAGTTTTTCGTGTCTTCCCTTGAGGCTTCCTAAATCCCGATTATTTTATTATTTTTGTTGTGTGTGGTTTTTTTTTATCCGTTACCCCTTGGGCATGTGGCCTTCTAAGCCCTCCAAGGGGGAATCCTCACCCCTGGCTTTTGGCTTCTGAGGCCCGTGCCACGGGGAGTCAAATGTAAACTGGGGAATGCTATAGGGAAATGATTGAACCTGGATGTATTGAGGGGATGTGGGGTGTGTTGCCTCTTTCTATTGTCCGCCCTAGTGCTATGCTATAAAACCTGTCCAGACTCTGGAAATCTGACTGAATATGACCTCTGTAAGCAATGTATTACATATTTTACCCAGTGCCCGTCGTTGCTTCTGTGTTTCCAGTGTCTCCCTGGTTTGGGTTGGCAGTCCTTAGGGTAACAAAGTTCTTCCGTGTGCCGCCATTAAGGTTCTATTACCTTCACCAAATGCAAAGTCCTGGTCACTGCCCTTGTCAATGCCACCTCCAGGATGTCTGGCAAAGGTTAGTAATTGACTGACTGGTTAGTCCATAGTCTTTGTTGATTTCGGCCATCGGATGATTCCCCAGTCCTGTCGCACTTCTGTGAGTCTTTTGTTGTTTCCTCCCGGTGTTGCGGTGGCAATGCCCCATTCGCCAAGTAGTCTGGTGTCCTCTGCGATATCCGCTACAGCGTGGAGTTTGCCAGCGTGTGAGATCAGGAGTTTGGTCGGGAAGCCCCATTGCTATGGGATCTTCCTTGAGGGCTGGATGTCTGGAGCTAGTGCCTGGAAGAGACCCGTCAGGAAGGCTGTAAGGTCTGATGCCGGGATCTCCTCCGGGATTCCCCTGAGCCGCAGATTTTGCCTCCTGGACCTATCCTCAAGGTCCATTGCTTTCAGTTCCTGCTTATCTAGCCTGGTCTCCATCTCCTCTACCTTATCTGCAAAGCTGTTGTGCGCCTCTGTGATTTCCTGCATTTTTGTTTCAATCTGCGCAGTGCTGTTTCCCAGCTCCAGCATGTCTCTCCGTAACTCTGAGATAGCTGTTTGCACAGTGGAGTGTATCTTGGCTGCCATGTCGACCAACATTCGTTGGAAAATGTCTCCCTGTATGTGCATGTTCTCATGTGGGGATTGGGGCCTAGACCCTTCCCTGTCGTCTCCACTGCCATCGCCATCTTGGCTCTGCACCGTTGCTGGTCTGGCGCCAGTCAGTTTGGCCGTGAAAAAGGAATGCTTATCCTTGGCATCGGCCGTTTTCCTTGACCCCCTCTGAGACATAGTGGGTTCCACGATAGTGAGGCACTTTGTGGGGCGATTTAGCCGCTTTATTTACCGCTTTTGTGGCAGTTGATGGAGGAGCTCAGACCCTATGCGACCATGCCGTTCGAGCGCAGGCTTTGCCCCCAGAAATTTCCTTTTAAAAACAATACGTATCGCCTCTTATTACCAAAACGTAGTGTAAGTGTTCAAGATCGATCTATCTATCTATTTTGTATGCGGGCAGGGTCGCCATCAGGGCATGACAACCGCAACGGTTGTCATGGGCCCGGCGGTCCTGGGGGGCCCGGACTGCTAAGGTCGTCCGGGCCCCACATTCAGTGGGTACATACCGGGTCGCAGGGGGCCCTGCGACCCCGGTATGTACCCACAGGGCCAGCCTCTTCTCCTGGGGGCCCAGCAGCCGGTCACCTCAGGGCCCCCAGAGGCTGGCCCTGACAGCCGGCCGGCGCGCGAGGGAGCACTCTCCTCTGAGTGCTTCCTCTTCAGCTCCCTCGCGCACCGTACTGATGCCGGAGCCGGAAGATGACGTCATCTTCCGGCTCCGGCATCAGTACGGTGCGCGAGGGAGCTGAAGAGGAAGCCCACTGAGAGTGCTCCCTCGCGCGCCGGCCCGCCCGCAGTCCGCCGTCCGCCGTCGGGAGGGGGTAGGAGGAATTAAATTTGAGGGAGGGGGTGGGAAGGAATGAAATGGGAGGTGGGGCAAGAAATGGAATTTGAGAGAGGGGGGGAGTAGCAATGAAATGGGAGGGGGGAGGGAGAAATTAAATGGGAGGGGGGGGACTTAAATGGGAGGGGGGGAATGAAATTTATGGGGGAGGGAGGAATTAAATGGGAGGTGGGGAAATGAAATTTATGGGAGGGGGGGACAGGAATGAAATTCGAGGGGGAGGGGGGACAGGAATTAAATTTAAGGGGAGGGGGGACAGGAATGAAATTTGAGGGAGGGAGAGGAATTAAATTTGAGGGAGGGAGAGAGGAAGGAAATTTGAGGGAGGGAGAGAGGAAGGAAATTTGAGACGGGGAGAGGAAGAAAATTTGAGGGACGGGGGGAGGAAAACTTAAGAGGGGCGAGGGAGAGGAAGGGAGGTGGAGGGAGGGAGGGAAGGGGAGGGTGGAGGGAGGAAATGAGAGGGAGGGAGGGGGAGAAGAAGGAAATTGGAGGGAGAGGGGGGGAGAAGGAAATTGACGGGGGGAGGGGGAGAGATTGACATCCATCACACACAATGCACCCCTTGCACACAGAAAAACACACAATGCATTACACACAGACACACGTACACAAGCAATGCATCCCTTACACACAACAACACACAATGCACCCCTTACACACACTCAATGCATCCCTTACAGACGCACACACTGCATCCCATACATACACAAACTCATCTTGCAGCCCTTACACATACAAACACAGATTCACACAATGCATTCCTTACACACATCAGGACATCCCCACACACACACTCCACCCCCTGTGAACAAACTCATTGATGGAACATGAAGGTGGACCCTGGGACCCAGTCCTTGAGCTGTGTAAAGGGCCCTCAAAAAAATGGAGCTGCTTTCCGGTCTCCCAGAACATTGATCTTTGTGACCACAGTTACAAACCGCCTCCAGAGAGCCTGTTCTTCACCAGACCAGTGGAGCTAGACGGCAGCTAGAGCCCATCATCATCCTCATCTGGTTGTAAGTAGGCAATCTAGTATATTATTCGTGGCACCTAATCTCTAATTTACCTCACATTAAAAGGGACACTATAGTCCCCAGACAATTGCAGCTTAATGTAGTGGTTCACAATTGTAGCCATAATCACAGGCCTTTTAATGTCATGGCTTATGCGGCTTTTTGGCACGGTGTTAGTGTATGGCAGATCATATGGGTGGGGGCATTGTGATGTCCCATTGTGATGGAGGATGGGGGCAGCACTGGGCGGACTGGGGGCAGGGGGCTTTAGACCTTGAAGGAAAGCTGTGTGAGGGGCCCCAACATTTCTGATGGCAGCCCTGCCTCTAGGACTGGTTCTGGTTGGCGCTGTTCATCGGGCACTCGGGTCGCTTGTGCCCTAGCTGCTTGCACAGGTAGCACCGAATGGGTTGAGTGTACTCTCGTGAATTAAACCGAGGTGGCTGTTGGTACAGGGCAGATGGAGGAGGTGCTGATGGGCGATTCATGGGAGGCTGATATAGGTTGGCTGCTGTTAGTGCTGCTGGCCTGTACTCCACTCTGGCGGGAGCCTTGCTGATGAGACTGTCCAGTTTGCGGGCGTTGGTATACTCATCCGCCAGGCGAGCTGCTTCGTGTAGAGTGGAGTGTTTACGGTCCCTTACCCACTCTCTGACCCCTGCTGGTAATTTATCAAAACAATGTTCCAAAAGAAACATCTGCAGCACCTCTTCTCCGGACACAGCCTGGCACCCAGCCATCCAGTGGGCGGCTGTGCGATGCACCTTACATGCCCATTCCACGTATGAGTCCCCAGAGGTCTTGACAGTGTCTCGGAACCTCCTCCGGTACGCCTCAGGTGTAACGGCATACCGGGAGAGTAAAGCTTCCCTGACGGCCACATAATCCCCAATCTCCTCATCAGGAATGGCCCAAAAAGCCTCGCTGGCCCGGCCGGATAACTTGCCGGACAATATAGTAACCCAGTCTTCCAGGGGTACCTTGTGCAGGGCACATTGCCGCTCAAAATCAGCAAGGTACCCATCAATCTCTCCTTCTGTCTCACTGAAGGCTTTAAACGCAGTAAACGGCACCTTCTTTCTTTCCCCCAGGTTTGCTGTGACTGGGGCTGCTGCAGCACCGCTTTGGCATAGCAGGTTGGCCTCCACAGTGGCTATGACCTGGGTGATGATCTCTGTAGTTGGGTTGGGACCATAATGGGCCAGCCTGATTCTTACCGCCCGGTCAAAGCTTGCCTCCTCGGGGGTTCTGTCAGCTGTGCTGGGTCCATTGGTTCCCTCTGCCGCTGTTACTCCATCCATTTCCAGCAATAGTGCAATAATATCCCTCTTCCTGAGGTTACTGGCTTGTCCGCCTCTTTGCTCTAATAAATCCTTTAGGGTAGCTCTTCTCAGGTTCTGGTATTGTAATTCCATTTAATCCTGGTTGTAGTGGTCTCTTTGGGCGCTGAGGATCATCCCGTCGCTTGCCACCAGTTGTTACGGTACCTCCAGTAATAAATGTGCAAACCGCCGTTTAGTTAATGCTCCCCGTTCGCAATAATGTAGTCTGGTAGCGTATGCAGTATAATCATGCGAACCGCCAGCTAGGGAACACTCCAAACTCCCGAACGGTACCTGTATGGCTCTTTCCCTTCACGAACTCCAAATCCACAAACTGACAATATTAGCCGAACGCCAATATCTTCCAAGCGGCAAATAATCCAAATAAACAGTCTCTAGTCGCCGGTAATAAAATCCCCCCCCAATAACGAGACTGTAACGGAGCTCCTTGTGCCGTTGACGGATGCTCCTAGCGCTTCCTGAGGACTGCAAGCACTGCAGCAGACACAACAACCAACGCAGACTCCGCAACCGCCGTATCTTGACTGGAGTCTCGCCGTCTTCCTTCCACCCTGGATCAGCTTCTGTCCTCCAGGACTGTGTGGGAAAGAACTCTTCCTTCCACTCTGTATGAACCTCCAGCATCCAGGACTGTGTGGTGAAGACCCCTCCTCCAATGAGAGCGTGTCAGGAACAAGCTCTTAAAAGAGCTAAGTGACTCAAGCTCAGGGGAGCATGCAGAGCATAGCAATCCCCAGTGTGATGATAACAGCTCCCTCCAATAACGAGACAAGGCTACGTTTAGAGTGATCAAGAAGAACTGTCAAAACCTTTATTTCCCTTGGGACCAGCCAGTAGAGTCACCACAATAACATTGTTGTGAAACCTCAATAAAATCACAAACAGTCAAACCATATCAAGCAACACACAGTGACTTATCACAACACAATGGCACATTTTTAAAGGGGTGGGGGGAGACAATATTTAACAGTAAATATCTCACCTGCCTGCAGAATTAACAATATGCAAATCTACCCGAATATGCAAATAAACCAGTCTTGCAATTCAGGTAGTGCATATTGCTGTTGCTACCAACAGAGGGCACTAGACAAGCTCCATAGCCAAACCCACCTAGTTGGTAGCAAACCTCAACAATACTAGAGAGCAGGCAATACAATACACAGTACACACACACACA
>OW240912.1:275780682-275853182 GCA_933207985.1 Pelobates cultripes
TCTACAGAGCGCTCGGGTGGCTGCAGCATGAGGGGGTACGGCACTCCTGGCGGCGCCCCTTCCCAAGGGGCGCCCTAGGCGGCTGCCTAGTCCGCCTAGCAGGTAGCGCCGGCCCTGGTTAGTCTTACAAAGATTTCTGCAACGACACAACAATGGAAGCAGTCGCATATCAAACATCTCTAGACAGTATAGTGGAGTTAGGAAAGGAAACACTTTTTTTTTTTTTTTAAAGAAAGAAATAAGGTAAACAAGCTGAGAAAACATGTCTTAGCTAAACCAAAAATTAGTACCCCTGTGCATGCTAGGAGTTGCTAGCCAGGTTTCATAATGAGAACTCACAATGCTAGATTACATGAAACATATGAAAGCTATTACTAAAATCCCATGAGTTAGTTGTTAATGCTAAGCCTTCAGTGGTGTATATATAGCTGTGGCTCACTATTCCCAGGGCACACTAAAAAAAAAAATGTTCTAGACAAATTTTGTATGCTAAAGTAATATTGATCCACAAGCTAATTAGCTTTACGAGGGTATACTGTCCAGGACTCAAAACAGTAAGTCATAGTACCACAGCACAAATAGAGAAAGAAACAATAAAACCAGAAAATAATTATTTGCAGGGTAAGAGCAGAGGTAGTGCTTGAGTTTTTGATTGCTTCAGTTTATAATAGGACACCTTGCTATAGTCTTCTAGGGTTCTGATAAGGTGTGATAAGGTAAGTGGCAGTCACGAGCAGTAGATGGTTATATGGCTCAGGCAATATTTTCAAAGGCTGCTCAGCTGATACCCACAGGTGGCAGTGCCTCATCCCCTCCATGCCAGGACAGGATCCCTCTCCAGCCCCAGGCCTGAGTGAGGGCCAACATCTGTTCACCACAAACTTTGTGACTTCCAGAGTCTAAGTCTATCCCCTTCAATGGGAGGATGGAAGATGTGGTGACCTGGATATCTCTGGAAAAAAAAGACATTGTTAATATAACAAGAACGGTTTGCGCAGCATCAATGTAAACTGGCAGCCAAGGAGCGTGGATTGGAATGTGCATGTGTGAACAATGGTGACTTCACTATAGTAGTCAGTGGGGGCAATAGACGCTGTTGAGTGAGCATGTTTACTGTGTGTCCGTCACATTCAAAATGACTGAGCGAGTAGAGCAACAAATCTGCATCAAATTTTGCGTTAAGCTTGAACATTCTTCTGCAGAAACTATTTAGATGATTCAGAAGGTTTCCAAGGGTTATGCTATAAGTGCAGTGCAAATAATAGTGTGGCACAAATTCTTCAAAAATGGTCGAGAATCTGTGACTTCTGGCTTTTCCCAAAACTTAAATCACATTTTTCCAAAATTATAGCTACTAAGGGTATTTGTATTATGTCTTAGCTTTAGTAGAGTGGAAATGATTATTATATCAGCAGTGTAAACAGTTTATAAAATTATTGTGTAACATAAACAAGTGAATTGACTATAAAGCACCAGGAGGCAGAGTAGCTGCTCTCCAAGTTAGAGTTGTTTCTATATTTAATTCCTAGATGCCAAGAGACTAGAGAAGCAAGTTTTAGTCTTGAAAAAAATTCAGATACTTATGAAACACATTTGTATTATATAAATATGGTTTCATTTCTGGATGTTACCTTTGCAATTAACCACAGAGAATACATGTGGATTTAGATTAAATAATACTTTTAACAGAGTGGCTTGATACCGTTCAGTCACTCTCCTCTGTTTGATTTCAAAATATTCTGACTTTACTAATAAATAAGCACGTGTTCAGAAAGATATAAAGTCTATTGTCAAAAGAGCATATCATATTTCAACGCATCTTACTAACATTTTAAATGTTAGCTTCCCTTTCTTTTTCGTATTCGGTAAATAATTTTTTTTGCTCATCTTTGTGGGCAGCCTCACACTTTTTCCTCATTCTTTACAAAATGCTTTTTTTCCTGCAGTGTAATTAGTATTCTTAAATGCTTAATGTTTTCAGATGCTTTAATTATATACTTACATGGTTAATTAGATTTGAAAAATTAAACAAATTTCCCTAAAGCTCACCCTTTCTAAATACTATTTTTGTTGATCCTGTTTGATTAATTCTCAATGTACTTTCATAATTTATTCTGTATATTTATCTACTTCTCATAAATGTATTCAACTATAAGAAAAATCTCTCCCTCTCTATTTATATATGTAGATGGATATAAGTATTTTACTACACTCTAGCCTCTTTTATAAATCTGTTTAAAATACATTACAATAATATTAGCACGTTTTCTTTTTTTTTTTTTTTTAAGCTCTTTTCAAGTCACCAACAGTAGGGTGATGGTATTGTTAATTTAAAGCATCCATAAAGAAATGCAGCAGTGTATCACATGTTGTAGGTTTTGGTTGATGTGGAGTTAGTGATATAGTTTTTACAATATGTTAGTCTTTAAAGGGACACTATAGTCACCAGAGCCACTTCAAATTAACGTAGTGGTTCTGGTCTCTACAGCATGTCCCTGCAGCCTTAGCACCCTAAACACAGTCTTTTCAGAGAAAAGGCAGTGTGTACATTGCTTGTTAGTTGTACCTCTAGCCACTAGATGTGCCTCCTATGTAAGTGCTGCAGAGTGTGCAGCAGTGGTGTTCAGCATCTCAACTCTCTGCATGGAGGTGCTGAACATTCCCCATAGAGATGCAATGAATTATGCCACGGATGCGCAATAGCCTAAATGTGCTTTCCTATTGGAAAACATTGGATTGGCTGATATCATCAAAATTGCTGATCTCAGCCACCCAGGTAGAGCCAGGCGGGTCCAGCCACGGCAAGTCTGGCACGGCATGGGAAAAAAAAAGGTTAGTAAAAGCACCTTTAATCTCAAGAGAGAGGGGGGCCAGGGACCTAATGCCGAATTCTAGTGCTATAGTGTCAGGAATACATGTTTGTATTCCTGGCACTAAAGCATGGGTCCTCAAACTCCAGCCCACCAGATGTTGCTGAACTACAACTCCCATGATTCTTTGAATTACATAGCTAGCCAAAGAAACATGGAAGTTGTAGTTCAGCAACATCTGGGGGGCCGGAGTTTGAGGACCCATGCACTAGAGTATTTTTTTTTAACTCTTATGATTCTCAGCCAGTCAATATCTAAACTCCATTTATCCTAAATCCACTAACCTTACTGAACCCACTCCTAAAAACGGACAATAAGCTTGAGAATAGTATACCTAAAAAAGAGAGGATTAGGAGGAAACAATGTGTGCCTGTGCTACATGAAAACCAAAAAATGTATGAGTATCTGGGGCACGGGTTAAAAAGACCAAAAAGATCAAAAAACAAAAAAGATTTTATTGTATACTAAATAGTATCATAAAAAGAACAATAACCCAAACGTGCTAAATCAAAATACAAAATGAGAGAATAAAAACAAAAAAGACACAGTACTAATTTACTTAGGATACATGTATCAATAAAATGATATAGAATTCGATAAATGTATCGAAAAGAAAATATGTTAGAGCAGTATAATGATCTGCGAGGTCAACTCTAATGTCTTGGATAGTATACGAGTAATAAGCAATCAGCACACGTCTGTGCTGCTTGGGAAGACGTTAGCTAATAATAGCCATAATAATAATGGGGGAGTAAATGGAGTAAAGGAGAGTGGTCTAAATTGGCAAAATAGGTAGAGGTGACATATAATGCAAGCGTGTGGTTGCCAAATACTTCCAAAGATTGCAAAAAATACCTCTGCTTAAAACTAAAATAATGATAAAGAAGTTATGAGTCTAGACAAAATACTACCAAAAATCGCAGAAAAATACCTCTGCTTGAAACTAAAATAACGTAATATATAATAGTAACGAAGCCAAATACTATAAAGACTGCTGGAATGATGATTATAATGTGACGTGCGTGTTTCGCCCAACCTGGCTCGTCAGAGGGGAACCGGTCAAAGAAAAAAAAATTTCCATGCATTTTATAACCCCACATATATCTATAATTTATTTCTAAGCTTTAACATTAGGTACAGTTTGTAATACTTGTCTCTTATCAATATTAAGTTACTATCCACTTAGTCACGTTACCACCATGACTGTTGGAAGCTTATCGGCCCGGAGAGGACTTACTGTCAGCTAATATTAACTAGGGTTCAGCTTATATTAGTTATTATTTGTTATTCTCTTTTCTATTTTTTACATTTTATTTTTCATCTTTCATTGCAGTATTTTCATTGCAGTTCATTCAGTCTGTGTTCCCTTCTAACTAGGCTGACATTCATTGCCAGTCTAATGGATTTTTTTATATCATGACTAATTACCATTTTATAATAGTTTTTTTTTTTCAATTTGTACTTTTATTGAATTTTTCATAACAGTTGGGGTACAGAAAGGAAGAGGGGTAGGTGGGTAAAAGGTAAGAGGCAAGTACACACCAAAAACGAGTTGATACAACAATACATTTCAATACAGTGTCAACATACTTCAGAACTGGCAAGACCTCATTTGTATTTAGTGGCAAATTAATTATATAACATGCCAAACCCAACAGTATATAGGTACAGGTGAATATGCTATTGAGGAACGACTCTGGCTAGAGAGCATATCTGCATATTTGCTCGTAGAGCGATCCTCCGCCTAAGGTTGGACAATTCGATCTTACAATCGAGGGTGGACGAGGTTGGTCGCCCTCTGGTCAGTGTTGCTGCTGAGTATACTTACGTTTATTTGTGCTGCTCCCTATTATCGTGAGGTTTTCTATATCACTCCTCCCTTCTACTTGGTTTACCAGTGTCTGTGTGGGATGTAAGTTCTAGGCTATGGTACTAACTATGGTACTGACAGTGGGTCAAAGGCTATCCACTTCTGCCAGTTATTGTGTGTGGCATTCCCATGTTTAGTCTTAGATGTAGATAATTGCTCATACCTAAGGTATTGTCAAATTTGACTATACAATAATTGTGATGGTGGACACTCTTTCTGCTTCCAATAATATGCTAGGAGATTACGTGCTGCCAAGATTACCAGAATCATTAGCTGTCTATCCTAGTAAGGGGTGGTCGTAGGTAGCAGAAGAAATAGACCTATCTCAGGTGTGATCTTACCCCGGAGGACCCCTAAGGAGTTACAGATCGTCTGGATAATCGTCTATAACGGTTGTTTATTCGGGCAGTGCCACCATATGTGACTCATTGTACCTCTGTTCTGTTCACATCTCCAACATTGCGCTGAGGACAGTGGGTATATTTTATTAAGTTTGTCAGGCGTGAGATACCATCTGTAAATCAATTTTTTGTGTGCTTCTACATGTGAGTAACAGGATGTAATTCCTTTTAGCGCTAAGATTGATCTCAGCCACTGATCGTTAGTAAAGCGAATAGCTTGTTCCCTATTCCACTGCGCTATAAAGGAGAATTCTGGCATTGTGGTATTGTGTCTTTCTAATAGGTTTTTAGTGTACTTTACATCCTTACCCATTAACAATTGACCTTATAAATTTGGTATCAATACATCCTGTTATCCTGGAGTCTTTGCTATTTATATAGATTATCATCTGTCTACTAATATTATTTCTATTCTTTTTCCTTCTTTTAATCCATTAATTTTAGGGGTTAAACTTTCTCTTTTATGGCTCAGAAAGTGCTGTATCCACCCTTCATGACGTCGTTAGATTCCAGCCAATTGCAGTCACTTACCTGGTCCAATGAACATCAACATTTTCCTTTTTAAACCCGGTATTTTTCCTAGACCGGTTCCCCTCTGATGAGCCAGGTTGAGCAACACGCGCGCGTCACATTATAATCATCATTCCAGCAGTCTTTATAGTATTTGGCTTCGTTACTATTATATATTACGTTATTTTAGTTTCAAGCAGAGGTATTTTTCTGCGATTTTTGGTAGTATTTTGTCTAGACTCATAACTTCTTTATCATTATTTTAGTTTTAAGCAGAGGTATTTTTTGCAATCTTTGGAAGTATTTGGCAACCACACGCTTGCATTATATGTCACCTCTACTTATTTTGCCAAGTTAGACCACTCTCCTTTACTTCATTTACTCCCCCATTATTATTATGGCTATTATTAGCTAACGTCTTCCCAAGCAGCACAGACGTGTGCTGATTGTTTATTACTCGTATACTATCCAAGACATTAGAGTTGACCTCGCAGATCATTACACTGCTCTAACATACTTTCTTTTCGATAAATTTATCGAATTCTATATCATTTTATTGATACATGTATCCTAAGTAAATTAGTACTGTGTTTTACTTTGTTTTTTGAGATTTTAGGTCTTTTCAACCCGTGCCTCAGATACTCATACATTTTTTGGTTATCATGTAACACAAGCACACGTTGCTCCCTCCTAATCCCCTCTTTTTTAGGTACACTATTCTCAAGCTTATTGTCCATTTCTACTAGGGGTCACCCCCCTGTTCTTAGTGTACCTTTTCTGGCTGTATCCAATTAGTTTTCAATACCACTCCTAAAAACCTAACTCTAGGTCTCTCTCACATTACGCTGACCCAACTCTAAAAAGTTACCTCAACTCCCCTTTACCTCGCATTAATAACAGCCTTTTGAACTATATAGTTTTTTTTTTCTTTTATTATGGCAGGGTAATGGCATCAGATTTATTATCCCATCTTATTATTCATTGTGCAAATTTACACATTATATTCCCCAATCATTCAAAGGAAGAACCCACAAAAAAACCACATTTGTTTGGTCAGCTTAACTAAAGCTATTAATATAGTTTTTGGAATACATTTTCCATTTGATAAGATATTTTATTCCTGAGCTGCTCAAAGATTAGAAAAAAAAATGAGCAACATATTATTATATACTTTAATGTCCATGAAGTGCTAACTTCACACCCACGCTCTCAGTAGAATTAGTATTTTTTTTTATTTCTTAACTACAGGTATGCAGAGACAAATCTAAGAGCATAAACCTACCTAAAGCTGGATCCATGTTCTATATGTAATTTTCTATCTGAATGTGGATAAAAAGTGCATAAGTACTGGAAAAAAATGACTGAAAGTGTATAATGCATACACTGATCAGCCACAACATTAAAACCAGCAGCCTAATATCATTTGGGTCCCCCTCGAGCTGCCAACACAGTTCTGATGCATAGATTTCAAGTGTCTGTAAGTGTCCTGCAGGATCTGCCACACAGACATTGCAGCAGACCCTTTAAGGCCTGCAAGTTGCAATGACTTGTTGAAGCTTGCAACAAGGTTGCATGAATCAAATTTGTTGTTCTAGCACATGCCACATATGCTCAGTTGGATTGACTTCGGAGGAATTTAGAACTCAAGGCAAAACCATGAACTCTTTGTCGTGTTCCTAAAACCATACCTGAACAATTTTTGCAGTGTGTCATTCTACATCATCCTGCTGAAAGAGGTCACTGCCATCAGGGAACACCATTCCCACCATGGGGTGTGCATGGTCTGCAAAAATCTCTAGATTGTGGTTTGTGTCAAAGCAACATCCATATGAATGCCCGGACCCAAGGTTTTCCAGCAGAACATTCCACAGAACATAACAATGCCTCTGCTGGTCTGCCTTCTTCCCATAGTACATCCTGCTTCCATCTCTTCCCCAGGAAAATGCACCCATCCTTCTACCTGATTTAAAAGAAAACTCGCTGCATCAGAGCAGGCCACCTTCTTCCATTGCTCCTTGGTCCAGTTCTGATGCTCATTTCCCTATTGAATGTGCTTTTGGCGGTGGACAGGGGTCATCATATGCTCTATAACCAGTCTGCAGCAGCCTCATGCACAGCAAATTGTTATGCACTGTGTGCAATGACACCTTCCTATCATGGCCAATATTAATATTTTAGCAATTTGAGCTACAGTAGCTCTTCTTTGCGATCAGACTAGATGGGCCAGCCTTCGATCCCCACATGAATCAATGAGCCTTGAGTATCCATGACGCTGATGTCAGTTCACTTATTTCTTTGCACCACTTTTGCTAGGTAGAAAGCACTGCATACTGGGAAAACCTCATAGGACTTGCCATTTTGGAGATGCTCCAAACATCATCTAGCCCAGGCATAGGCAACCTTTGGCACTCCAGATGTTTTGGACTACACCTCCCATGATGCTTTGCCAGCATTATGGGTGTAAGAGCATTTTGAGGGATGTAGTCCACAACATTTGGGGTGCCGAAGGTTGCCTACCCCTGATCTAGCCCTTACTATGTGGATGTTGTTGAAGTCACTTATATCTTTTCACTTGTCCATTTTCCTGCTTCCAACACATGACATTGAATAACAGACTGTTCATTTACTGCCTAACATATCTCACACCTTGACAGGTGCCATTGTAAAGACATTCTCAATGTTATTCACTCCACCTGTCAGTGGTTTTAATGTTGTGGGCGATCAGTGTATGTTATTAACGCTTTCAAAGCAAGGGATTAGGGAAATCTCTCTGTATCATAACGGTCCTAGAAAATCACCTGTCATGAAATATCCAAATTGATTAGTACACATCCAAATTGGAAGTATGTCCTCAATTTAATATTGTTTAATAAAATTTTAAAGTCATTTGGGCAGACTAGATGGGCCGAATGGTTCTTATCTGCCGTCACATTCTATGTTTCTATTTAATATTTTTGGGTAAACTTTTTAAATGATTTAATATTGTGAAAAATATTTTAACTCTGTAGCATTTTGTTGTTTTTGATATATTGATGCATTTTTAATATGTGATACATTTTGTGATATTTTAATATTTTGAAAAAAAAATCATTTGAAAAGCTTATCCATCAATCTTAAATTGAGGCTTATTTCTCTTTCAATGCAATTTAGTCATCTTATATGTTATCATGCTTATTCATTGCTTGAAATGACTACACTAATCATATGCTGATACCCTAATATGTGTAATTATTTAGCCAATTAAGCAGTACATAAATTGAAATATGCATATTATAAAAAAAGAAATACCCTCACAAACATCCCCCCCCCCCAAAAAATAAAAAAATACCCAAGTATAAATACATCACTTCTGAGAGTGAAATCAAATACTCAATAAATCCTTTACCACGTGTGAAAAATAGTAACTTGTATTTCCTTTTTATGAAATTGATCGGAAGACATGTCCTTTGTTATTGTACATATTGATAGTGCTTTTTTGTTTTCTGACATTAACACAATCTGACTTTGGTATTTCTTATTATTGTTTAACATGCATTAAATGGAATTAAACTAAGATTTGAAAACAAACAACAATTTAGAGAAATATACAACAAAATATAAACAAACAAATAAATAATGTAAAGAAAAATATAAGGTTTACAGAGCTCCAGAGAGAATTGATGGCCATTTCTGTAGCAGATAATGTTGGAAAAATATTTGCAAACACGTTTGATGTTGACAATACAGCTGCAAATATATTTTCAGCTTGTGCACTGAGTTCTCTTCAAACGGGAGCAATGCTAGGGATGAGTTGTGGTGGGATTAGGATGTGAGGTCCTGAAAAATCCCTGATGTAACTTTGGCATCAATTTATTGTTTGCCCACGGTGTTCTGTAATACTGTGAATTAAATAACACCTCCAATTACATATTTTATGACAATGCCACTTTAATGTACCATAGTTGGAGTTAATTATACAGCACAATATGAGGTATTGCTGTGGATGCATGTGTTTAATGTAGTAGGATATGGGGTAAATACATCATGGCTTGAGGTTAATATGGCAGATGCACTTTTATCAACTGTGGTTAAACTAGGGTACACCTCACCCATAATGCAATTCAGCAAGCAAGTGCTCTTGGGGTGTGGAGTGGTCCTTTAAGATTTAGCTTCTGGCTTAGGTAATAGTGTAGACCGGGTCTGAAGAGGGGCTTAAAGGGATACTACAGAATTAATCTTATTATATTGAAAGAAGAGAGAATATATTTCCAGAACCATGAAGGATGTATTTATGAGCACAGAATGAAGCTTTGCAAGATCATTTGTTTCTACAAGCTGTGAACTTTACTTCTTTACCAAAGGACCAAAAGGACCAAGATTTCATTTTACAGTAATTTGCAATATGCACTGGCAGACATTTGGATATTTACGTTTTAGCTTTTATTGGATTGTCATGAAACACATATGTACACTCAGGGCCAAACTCTGAACGTAACTCTAAATTACCTTTAGTAAATGTCTTAATTGGAATCTATTGAACAAAGTGTCTATCGTGCACTCATGTTAGCTTTAGAGATCACTTTCCAAACTTAGTAAAAAAGTAAATACCAGCAATCTCTAAACCTTGATATTAAGATTTTTTTTTTTTACATCATGGCTTTGTATTTGCTGGAATTCAAGTGATATTGATTGATAATTTAAGTGGTTGTGTTTATAGGTTTACTTATCTCAAAAAGAGGCTGAATTGTGCTTTGGTGGACCCAATTTAAGTATAAATTTCAGCAATATGAGTAACAAATATGAGGTAAAAAGGTAAATCAATTAACATTTTCCAAATCAATCAATTGTGTATAGCTGATAAGTACACATCTATGATAATAATAAAGAATGAAAACAAGAGAAAAAAAAAACTTTTGATATATGGGTACTGTGTATTGTATTGTGACATTATCAAACTTTTTGTTGTTTCAATACTTTAAATGCCATTGGCATCAGGCATACACAGGTAGTCTCACGTTACAAACAAGTTAATCTCTGTTTAAAAATATAAGCAGAAACTCTTAATAACATAGTATACAAGATCTATCTAGTGGATAAAATGTTATTGAAACACAATTTTTTTTTTTAGTTTGGTGGGAAGAATTATATAGTGGTAGATAGTATCTGCCACTATATAATTCTTCCCACATATCCCTGAGCCACGATGTCATTAGTTACTGAGAATCCCTTCAGAGAATACCTGTCTATTTGTAATTCATATAACCCATCATGGTTGGACAGTGAAGAGTAGTCCTATGGTTTTATTATCCATTACCACACTTAGTATTAAAGCTATTTACATTGAAGTTAGCTATGCTATATCTATAATTTTTGAAAAACACATTCCGCAACAGAAAATTGCATACATTTATTTAATGGATGATTCATATAATCCTGTTTCTATGAAAGACCATAAAACAGTTATCCCATACAATTATGATCTCTTGGAAATATATTCTCTACTTAAAGTCCATTAACTCAGTGAGTGATGTCGGAATGATCAATGTATTGAAAACTTTTCTTTGCATCAAATTGTTAGAGACACCTTGAGCAAATATGCAAGTATTTATCAGTACTATACACACATTCATCCATATTTTTAACATGACAGATGTTTTATTTTTTATTATAATTATTACTATTATTATTAGAATTGCAAAGAAACATTTCCACTAAAGCTCTGCACCCTTGTCTCCCAATTTATAAATAGGGCACTGCGACATTACATCATATACATTTCCCCATATATTTTTGAAAAAATATTTAGTGGTTAAGATTTGGCTTGAAGCTCCTTTGCACATCCACAAGTTAAATACGAAAAATGTGCAGATACTCCAAATAGTGGATAGAACACACACTTAGTGGGCAACAGATAGAAAAAAATTCTAAAAACAATTACCCTTGTACTATAAGTACTGCAGATAAGGACTCCTCACAGTCCTTGAAATGGTATGGAAAACGAAAAAAAATCTACAATACAAAAATAACAAAGAGAAACATAGTGCAATAATGTTGCAACAATTATGAGGTGGAAAGTAAATGTAGTAATCACACTCACAAACCAAAATTGATTGTAGGCATATCATCAATAAAGTAGAAACCTCAAGACTTGCGGAGCATCATGGCAAATATGAAGGAGAAAGGAAAAATAATAATAATAGTGCAGAGTATCTCAATCAAAGTAAACATTTTAATATAAAAACACACTTACAAAATTGAAGTAAAAAACAGGCACATCATATAGAATTGATTCAATCACAGGATCCCAGCAGACTGGAACACCGGAGAAAACAGCATTCAAAATTGAAAATAAATAAAAATAATAAAACTCTGCACTAATACAAATAGCCCTACGAGTTTCGTTCAACTATTTGAACTTCCTCAGGGGAAAATAAAACTCCTTCTAGGCAAAGAGGTCCACAAAGTCCCAATTTTCTTTTAAACTTTTCCAATCTTGGTGCGCAGAGTGGCCGAGCCTATCGGCAGCATACTTCCGGGTTCATCGTTGCTAATACTTCCGGATACATCCATGTTCCCGGAAATGCGGTTCGAGCCTCTCTTTCAAAATAAAACCGGGCATGATGACGTATAGGCTTGCGTTCCATTCGGCGACTTGTGTTCCATCGCTCATAATGAGTGCGAAAAAAACATAACATTCATAAAAACACAAAGCATTTTTATCCCATGTCAGTAAATATCCCAAACATTGGGTAATTACAAAGAATCCTAAAAACAAACCTTCATTGAATTAAAAAGTAGCAGAAATATCCTAAAGTTAAATCAACATTAATTAAATCAAAAAACAGCAGTAAAAAAAAATATAATATAAAAGTAATAATATTGATAATAATTAAACCTCACATCTTAAAGAAAACAAACTAAATCAAAATTGACATTGAGTCCCCTTGGTTGCATAGTTTGTAGAGTATGTATCCAGTAACCCTCTCTCTTCCTCAACAATAACCCAAGGTCACCACCTCTTTCGTCCAGAGCTACCGGTTCAATAATAATGCATTGAAGAGTATTAAAATTAAAAAGAGGGCATTTATTGCAGTGCACTGGCACTGAATGTGTTAACATATGTTTTTTGATATCATTTCTATGTTCCTGGAATCTGATTTTAGCTTTTCTTCCTGTCCTCCCCACATATTGCAACCCACATCCACATGTGAGGAGGTATACAACATGTGTTGAGGAACAGGAAACCAGACTTTTAATTTTAAACTTCTTTTTGGTTTGTGCACTGCTGAAATTTAAGATGACTTTATACTGATGATTACAACTTATACAGTTCCCACACGTATGGAAACCTTCTTTATTTTTAACTTTTTTGTTTCCTGATCGAAAGGTACTGGGTGCAAGGATTTGCTTAAAGTTCACTCCCTTCCTAAAAATAATTTTAAGGACTTGGGGGATCTGTGTATTCAAATAATTATCTTCAATAAGTAACCCCCAATGTTTTCTAATAATCCTTTGTATGTCAAAAGCTCTGGAGCTATATTGTGTTTTAAAAGAAAAGTCGAACATAGGGTTTCTAGTATCCATCTTATTTTTATCCATTAAAAGGTCATTTCTATTGATATCATCCACAAGTTATTTAAAGGAACACTCCAATGCCGAATAATCAAAAAATAAATAAATCACTGTTTAGTATGCATTCATGCATGTATTCATTAGGGGTATATCTTAAAAATATGGGGAGCTTTAACCAATCAGCGGCCTCTCGTTGAGAAGCACATGCACGTGTGCCCCTGTTATGTGCATGCGTGTGCCGGCTCATGCACGCACACACTGTTGCGTGCACGTCTAGTCTGATGTCTGTGTGGAAGCAGGTAGGCAGGTAGAAGGAAACCTCCCTGGCTGTTTGATTGACACCCAGAGGGGTGTTACATTATTAATTTCTAAAAGTGCAGATTTCCAGAAATCTGCACTTTTATAAACTGGTGTTAAACAAGGATACTCCTCACTACAAAAGTTGAAGTGCTTTTAAGGGTGGGGACTGGTCCTTTAACAAAGCGTGCATACCAGGGACACCCAACCAATGTATATACAGTGATTTTCCTTAGAATACAGTGGCAAAAATGAGACCTACTCCCTTAACATCAGTGTATAACCTCACAAGCACAATTGTTTCCTGAATGGGCTTAAATTTCCAGACAGAATTGAAAATCTTGGGGAAAGCCTTCCTAAAAGAGTTGCAGTTCTTTTAGGAAGGGGAAGCGGGCTAACTCCATATTAATGCCCATGGTTTTGGAATAAGATGTTTAACAGGGTCATAGATATGATGGTTAATTGTCCACATTCATTTTGCCATAGTGCTTATATTTCAAACATAATGTTCATGGCTTTTATGACAAGTAAATTAGCCTAAACTTTCAATTTCATTCTAGTTCATTATATATATATATATAAAAAAAAATATATAACAATTCCCACACATTGCTTTTAAATTACTCCAAACTTATGCAGAAAAATTCATACATTGCAAATCTTCTAATGTAGTTATGATTTTTAATGATTTAAACCCCTTGCTTTTTTCCCTTTTGCGATTAAGTACCTTTTATTGCATAGTTTAATTTCTTTGCTGTGGAATGTTTTTTATTTTAATGTATATCTCGAAAATATTCAAAATATTTACCCACTGAAAGTTTTGTGCACCATGCATTCCTTTGTACAACAATAAAGTTTCTTTTAGGTAACTTTCTTAAAAAATACTAAAACTAAATTTAAAACTAAAAAATAGGTGCAGTGAGGACTAAGGAGAGTGAAAGAAAATTTTGAGGAACATTCACTGTACTCTATTAAATGATAACATTTTCTTTAATTCGAGTTACATTTGTAATGACCATTAAGAAAATAAATTATTCAAGGCACTCTCTCTGGAATTTTAAGGATTCTTATACCAGCTAGAGGTGATACAAATTAGATATAGCTATCTCATATTGATATGTTCTTTTAGTGAATGATAATTCAAATTGAAATATTAATTTCAGCTCATATTGAACCATCATGACCTCTTTTTGACTTTGCAGACTCTAGGATACTTGCCCATGTTCCCTGTGACCGATGATAAGGCAATGCCTGCTCTGTTGGGTTGCGGAGTGGCTCCATTCACCAATGATTCTCTGTCTCTTAAAGTAGCATTGTGGTCCAGTCAGGCATCCAAAAAATGTGCTCCCTTATGTATCATGGACTGCCAGGACTAGTGTACCATTATTTCATCTAAAGACCTTGGCTGATTAAGCCATGGGCTAGTGGCTCAATGCATATTTGAACAATATTTTAACAGCATTAGACATAACATTCCTTACTGAGTTTTGGTACTAGCACATATCAAATCTTTTGTGCACATTTTCTTAGAAACTAAAGGTTACCCACAGATGACATATAATGTTTTTATTTTTTTTCAGATTATTACAGAAAGTTTGCCCAAGCACTTGTATCCTTCAAAGTGTTTATCTTATGGTGTGACCTTTGCTTTTAAACTGAAATGCCAGACAACTTGATAATGAAGTACTCTAAACACTAAAGTGAGAATTACATACCATATATACTCAAGTATAAGTCGACCCGAATAGATGATGCAGCTGTGTATTTAATCATTTAGATCTACAGCGGCATTCTTTGTATTTATTGGTTAAACTGTAGTTACATAGTTAACTAGGTTAAAAAAAAAAGGACTAAACTCCATCAAGTCCAGACCCGAAACCCATTCTTTTATGCTGTTGATCCAAAAGGAGTAAAGAAAAAAAAAAAAAAAAACACAATTGTAGTCATTTCCAATTTTGCCACAAAATGGAAAAAAATCCATCTTGACTCCCTAATAGCAATCAGATTTCTCATTGGATCAGCAACCTGTTCACATACATATCAATTCTAAGTGAATTCAAACACATGGTAAGAATAATGGAATTCTAGTCAAAAATGTAATTTAAATATGCTAAAGTATATTTACAGTAACTGTATTTCACTATATAGTCAGTCTTCATCAAATCCCCTTGTCTTCACTAGATGCTTGGCAGTCAGCCTAGATGACACTGGTCCCGAATCTCATGTCCTTTTTTTGCATGTAGAATTTAATTATTTCCCCTGTGCATGTAAATGTTAAACCCAGCTGAGATGTACTGTGAAAACCTTATTTAAGACGCTGTAAGGGGTATACTAGCAGTATACGCTTTTATATCTATTCCTGTCCAGAAGGATTATTTTCAAAGCAGATGAGTGAGTGCATACTCTGTCATTATTAGCATACCTATGCTTCTAAGGCAGATGAGCAAGTGTGTGCTCAATAGTTATTAGCATTGCCCAACCTTTCATTATAGGTAAGGCAGTGCATACTCTGCCATGAAGGGCATTTGATTAGAAATATTTAATTTGTCTTCAAAGCTTCCCATTGCCCCTGATCCTGTGTCTAGATGAAGCAGCAAGGCTTTCTAATAATAGACAAATAATTACAAATATAAATACAGAATAACATGTAATACAAATATATATATATATATATATATATATATA
This sequence comes from Pelobates cultripes, assembly GCA_933207985.1. NCBI lineage: Eukaryota > Metazoa > Chordata > Amphibia > Anura > Pelobatidae > Pelobates > Pelobates cultripes. Next base: position 275,796,867 of record OW240912.1, read on the forward strand.
TATATATATATATATATATATAGTAAACTCTGTATAATTACTAAATATGCTTAATCATTAAATAAGTCATTAACCACATTTGTAAAGTTATAGGCATCTGTCTTTTAAAAAAAATCTTTAAGCATAGCACGCAATGAAAAATGTATTAACTGAAACAGACAAGACATTTTATTACTTCCAGCTCCTTAAATGTTAATCATGTTACTCTGATTTAGAACTTTACTGGAATGATTTCAAAATGCTGTCAAATCAATGCTGGAACTTGTGTCAAGTAATATAGTATCATGAATTAATGATATGATCCAAATTTGAACATTGCGCGTTATCCCATACCAACTCACCTTGGGGACTTGTGTTATAACATATCATGGAGATTTTGCTAATCATCGAAATAAAGAAATATTGGGAAGTACAAAAAAAGATTAGGTGTACACTCAGTATTGGAAATTAATGATAAAAACCCACCACTGGTGTGCATATGGAGCGCTTACAAATTTGTTGACTCACCCATATGGGTTAACATACATATGTATGGAAAACGTGACTCATAGCAATATATCTGAAACAAATGTAAATGCAAGAAATAGTGCAGATAACGTTTTCAATAAGTGCAGTGAGGGAATATTCTATATGGTCTCACTCACATGTAGCAGAGCCCTATAGGATAGGCTCAGATCTCAATGGCCTGCGTGTGCTTATGGTGACACAGTACCCAATCGGTCCTCTAGGCGTCTGGAGATCCTTATGCATACATGAGAGAGAGAGAGAGAGAGAGAACAAGGGGAAGAGGAGAACCCCTAGTGCGGTCAATCCCAATGTACAATGTCAAATAGTGCAGAAAAAGTGGCTTCTCACCTGATGTGGAGCCCTATACCTGGCTCCTGGTGTGTAGGTGTCTGTGCCTTTAAGGGGGCAACTACCCTTCTTTAAGCAGCAACAATGGAGGGTGGATTCCAAATATAAAACAAAATTTATTAAATAAATTAGTAAAAACTTACAAGTAAAATATAAACAAAATTGTGAGAAATTATAAAATGTGGAATCTTCAATCCTCCAGCTGAAACATGTTTCACTGTACCCAGACAGCTTTTTCAATCGGTAATATAGTTGCTGCTGTTACTTGTTTAAATACTTTGTACTTCCTCCTGTGTGGTCCTTCAAACTTCCCTCCCTCCAATCCGCTGGCGTCCTTTTTCATGAACAGCTGTACTGTGTTAGTAATGAGAATGCTCCGGTCTCGGAACAAGTCATGTGACCCGAAGCATCACATGCCGCATCACAAATTGGGCGTGTTTTCAATGTAGGGCTCACAGTTCCATATTGTCCATTTTTAAGTTGGGCAAAATGCCCTTCCTTCAACCAAGTCCGTTCCTATTTACAAGCCAGATGCTCAGTTTGAGCGATATATAAACGAAAAAATGAAGGGAGAAAGGGGGATAGTATTATTGTATATTGCTTACAAGTTAATTCATAAAATTTACATATCAAAAAAAAATAAAAACATCTATTGTTTTTCATTCAAAGTGACAGTACATGCATAAAGATAGGTGGTGAATAGGAGTGTGCTCTTTTAGGAGAAATGCTGATTATTATTGAATAGGTCTCCATTGTGTCAGCAGCTTATCTTCAATGATGATATCAATATTAAAATATATATATAAAAAACATAAATATATAGTAGGTTCCTAGCTGGTCTCCCATACAAGTACTAACCAGGCCTAAGCCTGGATGGCTTCTGAGATCTGACGAGATCAGGCATTTTCAGACTGGTATGGCCATAGAGCAAATATTTAAAATGTATGGAACATACTAATAAAAAAATAATTTAAGTTAAAAAATGGCATAACTCAAAATCATCATTGAGACCATTAGGCTGCATGGTATTCAGGTTAAAAATCCATTGCATCTCCCTTTGGCCTAATTTTTTAATAAAATCTCCCCCTCTCCAATCGGGTGATACCCTCTGAATTGCATGGAATTCTAGCAGGGTGGGATCGCTATTATGTTTATTTTTAAAATGTAAGGAGACACTGTGCTTTTCATAGTTGTTCCTAATATTCCTAATGTGTTCCTGTACTCTAATGTGCAACTTTCTTTTGGTGGGCCCTTCATATACAAGTCCACATGGGCATATCAAGAGATAAATAACTCTCGTGGACTGACAAGTAATTAGCTCGTTGATCTTAAACATGACTTTTTTATTTTGAGGGTGTGAGAATTCTTTTACTAGTCTCTTTTTACTTTTTGAGTTCTTGCACGCACCACAGTGTCCACAACCATAAAACCCTTTTGTTTCGTTGAAAAAGTCCCTATTACATCTTTTTAGGGGTATATGGTTAGATGTTAAAGTGTTTCTTAAATTCTTTACTCCTCTATAAACAATCTTAGGCTTCTCTGGAAGAATACTATTAAGGAGGGGGTAATTTCTTAAAATTGGCCAATACTTTGAGACTATTTTTCTAAATTCTTTACTTTTACAGTTAAAGTCACATATAAGTCCTATTGTTTGTGGTTCAACTTTATTTTTAGTGTTATATTTAATTAGATTTTCTCTGTCCTTTATTTTGACTTCTTCAAGGGCTTTCCCCAACAATGTCTCGTTATATCCCTTCTCTCTAAAATTTTTCAGAATTTTGTGGGATTGTTCTTGGAATTTACATTCCTCCGTGCAATTCCTCCTTATCCTGAGCAGTTGCGCTTTGGGTGCATTCAGCTGCCATTTCTCCCCATGGTTGCTGAATGCACCCAAAGCGCAACTGCTCAGGATAAGGAGGAATTGCACGGAGGAATGTAAATTCCAAGAACAATCCCACAAAATTCTGAAAGATTTTAGAGAAAAGGGATATAACGAGACATTGTTGGGGAAAGCCCTTGAAGTCAAAATAAAGGACAGAAAAGATCTAATTAAATATAACACTAAAAATAAAGTTGAACCACAAACAATAGGACTTATATGTGACTTTAACTGTAAAAGTAAAGAATTTAGAAAAATAGTTTCAAAGTATTGGCCAATTTTAAGAAATGACACCCTCCTTAATAGTATTCTTCCGGAGAAGCCTAAGATTGTTTATAGAGGAGTAAAGAATTTAAGAAACACTTTAACATCTAACCATATACCCCTAAAAAGATGTAATAGGGACTTTTTCAACGAAACAAAAGGGTTTTATGGTTGTGGACACTGTGGTGCGTGCAAGAACTCAAAAAGTAAGAAAGAGACTAGTAAAAGAATTCTCACACCCTCAAAATAAAAAAGTCATGTTTAAGATCAACGAGCTAATTACTTGTCAGTCCACGAGAGTTATTTATCTCTTGATATGCCCATGTGGACTTGTATATGTAGGGCGCACCAAAAGAAAGTTGCACATTAGAGTACAGGAACACATTAGGAACATTAGGAACAACTATGAAAAGCACAGTGTCTCCTTACATTTTAAAAATAAACATAATAGCGATCCCACCCAGTTAAAATTCCATGCAATTCAGAGGGTACCACCCGATTGGAGAGGGGGAGATTTTATTAAAAAATTAGGCCAAAGGGAGATGCAATGGATTTTTAACCTGAATACCATGCAGCCTAATGGTCTCAATGATGATTTTGAGTTATGCCATTTTTTAACTTAAATTATTTTTTTATTAGTATGTTTCATACATTTTAAATATTTGCTCTATGGCCATACCAGTCTGAAAATGCCTGATCTCGTCAGATCTCAGAAGCCATCCAGGCTTAGGCCTGGTTAGTACTTGTATGGGAGACCAGCTAGGAACCTACTATATATTTATATGTTTTTTATATATATATTTTAATATTGATATCATCATTGAAGATAAGCTGCTGACACAATTGAGACCTATTCAATAATAATCAGCATTTCTCCTAAAAGAGCACACTCCTATTCACCACCTATCTTTATGCATGTACTGTCACTTTGAATGAAAAACATTAGATGTTTTTATTTTTTTTATTTTTTTTTGATATGTAAATTTTATGAATTAACTTGTAAGCAATATACAATAATACTATCCCCCTTTCTCCCTTCATTTTATCATTTTTTCATTTTTTCGTTTATATATCGCTCTAATTGAGCACCTGGCTTGTAAATAGGAACGGACTTGGTTGAAGGAAGGGCATTTTGCCCAACTTAAAAATGGACGATATGGAACTGTGAGCCCTACATTGAAAACACGCCCAATTTGTGATGCGGCACGTGATGCTTCGGGTCACATGACTTGTTCCGAGACCGGAGCATTCTCATTACTAACACAACACAGCTGTTCATGAAAAAGGACGCCAGCGGATTGGAGGGAGGGAAGTTTGAAGGACCACACAGGAGGAAGTACAAAGTATTTAAACAAGTAACAGCAGCAACTATATTACCGATTGAAAAAGCTGTCTGGGTACAGTGAAACATGTTTCGGCTGGAGGATTGAAGATTCCACATTTTATAATTTCTCACAATTTTGTTTATATTTTACTTGTAAGTTTTTACTACTTTATTTAATAAATGTTGTTTTATATTTGGAATCCACCCTCCATTGTTGCTGCTTAAAGAAGGGTAGTTGCCCCCTTAAAGGCACAGACACCTACACACCAGGAGCCAGGTATAGGGCTCCACATCAGGTGAGAAGCCATTTTTTCTGCACTATTTGACATTGTACATTGGGATTGACCGCACTAGGGGTTCTCCTCCTCCCCTTGTTCTCTCTCTCTCTCTCTCTCTCATGTATGCATAAGGATCTCCAGACGCCTAGAGGACCGATTGGGTACTGTGTCACCATAAGCACACGCAGGCCATTGAGATCTGAGCCTATCCTATAGGGCTCTGCTACATGTGAGTGAGACCATATAGAATATTCCCTCACTGCACTTATTGAAAACGTTATCTGCACTATTTCTTGCATTTACATTTGTTTCAGATATATCGCTATGAGTCACGTTTTCCATACATATGTATGTTAACCCATATGGGTGAGTCAACAAATTTGTAAGCGCTCCATATGCACACCAGTGGTACTTTTTATCATTAATTTCCAATACTGAGTGTACAAGTAATCTATAGGGTAGAGAGTCCCTATTTGTGTGGTAGCTGCTGTCATTCTATTCAATTATTAACTGAAAGCGCCTTGAAAACACACAAATTCTTATTTCTGTAAATATTGGGAAGTCATTAGCTAGACTAAACATTATGGAAAACCAACAAAGAAATGGTAAATTTGAGCCAAAATCGAAAAACTTTCAACTTAACATTTTTTCCAGTTATGCTTTCAAGGAGTATAATTTGCAATTCCCATGTCACATTTTTCACATATGAAGTTTAAAATAGTGCTTTTCTTACAGGAGTGTGCTTGCAGATAGAGACTGTTCCATAACAGTTGCTAACCTACTAAATACTGTGGAACATACTTTATTTGTTATGATAATTAATATGATTTCATTAGAAGCCTTGCTGTGGGGTTTGTTAAATCACACATACCCAATCCCTCCAGTCTAAATCCAATTGAATTTTAACTGAATTCCCATACAACTGACAAACCAAATTGTAAGAATGATAAACAGCTTTGGCCTTGATAATTTTTATTAAGCACTAAATGTCACATTTAACCTGCATTACTGGAAGCAATTACCCGTTTCTAAACAGTCAAACAGTGCAGTGCTAGCCGCCTGAAGCTACAGCATTATGCTCCATCTGGGAATAAGGATTTTCAATTAGAAGGTAAATAGCTGAAGAGAGGGATCAAGTTCTTCACTGGCTCCCAGAGGAGGTCTTCGAGCAGTAAAGTCTTCATATCCAAGTAATCGCACACAGTGTCAACAGTACATTCCAAACCATCTGCTGCCAGAACAGCATTTATTTGATCAAATCTCAATATTTACAGAACGCTGATCAGCTCCTGGGACCAGCATGGCTGTCTGCCAGGGAGTTCTGGGGAAATTCATACTAAGGTGTGTTTCATCAGGCTAATTAATTTACAAACACCTGTTTCATCACTGGGAGCTGTTGGCACAGCAGATGAGCAGCACAGGGAAAAGGAGAATTCTCATCCAAACTAAATAGATTTCAATTGATTTTAATTTGCTGATAGCATGGTCGTATGTTTAATGTGAGCTGATCCCAGGAGCCTTTTTGTTTTTCTCCAAGCCAGTTTAATAGCTTTGCCACTTGTGGTTCTTCCACTACTGGGAGGTTTTCTCAGGCTTCAGTTTTTGGATCATGTGCACTGTCTCACTCACAAGGTTTTACTGCAGTAAGTTCTATTTGGCTTGGTCCAGCTTGGAATCTAGAACGCATGCTGCTTCACCTGAAATCAAAGGCTTTCTCTATGTCTATAAGTTCTTCCAGACGTACAAATTAAAAATTTAAATATTAAAGAGAAAATGAAAATAAATCACAAAATAAATAAGAATAAAATAAAATATTTATTACAGCTGACTGCCCTCCGGTGTGCAATGGCCCATTTTCTTCTTTGCAAACCAACACATTTGTCATGGTTGTATTATTACAATCATTGTTTTGAGTTCAACATGTATTATTTGAGAATTTAATACAGATAAAAAAAAAAGTCAGCCCCCAACTTTTGCCAGGCTGGCTTCTAGCCCCATGTACATCAGGTTCCCCTGGTACACTGCCATAGGTTCAGAACATGTTCATGATGAGATTTGTATTCTGGCCAAATTGTGGATTCAGGATCTGGGTTAATATTCCCATTCACCTTTATTTTAATGCTTTAATGCTTATTAGTTTTTCCCAGATTTTTGGGGATGTTAATTCACTGTAGAGTAAATGTATTTTTGGCAATAGTGGAGCACAGATTTTACATTTATATCCATTTCTGTATTGTGGAGCAAGAGACCAGTTTTGTGTGTCAGCTCATTTGGCTCAGTAAGCTGTTATTTTGCTTCCAAGCCCTAATGAAACTTAGTCATGTTGTGCCACAGTTAATTAGTTGGTCTCCCATTTGCCTTATGTCTCTTGATCCTTTTCCAGGTTGAGCTTTTATACCTGTTTCCCAAGACTTGCACTATGATAGATTCCTGTATCTGTTACATCCATGTTTCTTCTGCATACCTGGATTCTTCACGGTTTCTTTGTCACAAGCCTTATCCTATGGCATATCTCTGTTTCTCTTAAAAGAAACTGTAGGAAGTGTCTGTAGCTATCTAAAGCCAATGACTTTAAATGCTAAAATTAAACTTATTAAAAGAGTAAAAGAATACAGAAAATATCTGAAAATTGGAGGAGGAAAAGCCTGCATGTATAGCTTAGTGGTTGAAACCAACTAGAGCTCCAGCCACTGGGACTAAAAATAGTTTTTAATCTTGAATATTTTATGGCCTAGTGCTGACGATAGAATGTTATTATTTTAATGTTTAATTTTGTAATGTAAAATAATTATCTGCTACTTGCAGTGTGGACACATTGTTATTTACTTATTTTTGCAAAATTCTGGTTTTTCTTTTTTTTCTGAACTGAACTAGATAAAGTATATCACAGGAAACAAAAAAGGAACTGCAGTCAATTTACATGAGCCAAAATTAGGTGCAAGCAGACCCAGGGCCAACATAAGCCCAACACAGTTTCACAACCATTAATAGAAAGACGGTCAAGGCACTCCAATGCTCTGAAAGGCACGTTTATTGGAGCAAGTGAACACCATAACGTTTTGCCGCACAAATGGGTCTTTGTCAAGCTAAATCACAACACAAGTTACACACAATTTGTAGGCAGTGAGATAAGTAACATAAGTGAGAGTGCATAATAAAACAAACAAATACTTAGTGAACAAATAATTGAATCATTCATTAAGTACTTTTTGTGTACCAATCAGGTCTATATGTGTGCCAGACAAATAAAGCAGACTGGTAATAGGTTGGGAAAAATAAATGAACTGATACTGCACAAAATAAAATATTAAATGATAAAGAGAACGCTAAAATGTGCGTTCTATTACTTTACCTAAAAATAGAGGACACCATAAACATGTCCTCGGAATGTCTGGGATGTGATGTCAATGTGCAAATTATATCATTGCATACAATGCGCGCAATGTCATCACGTCAATGGTAGGTGGAACAAAAGGGAGGAGAAACAGAAGGGCAAGTGTACAGGCAGGAGGAGGCACATAGATGCAGAAAAACAAAAGGGCAAGCCTGAGATCCAGTCAGGCAAAATCACAAAAAACGCCCACCATGAAACAATTGAAAAATAATTTATCAAATCTGCCACATACACAGATAAACAGCCAGTGAGATATTAAATAAAATAAAAATTAAAAGTGTTTTAACAATATTGGCAAGAGATCAGAAACACATTACATTGGCATTGTCAGCTGAATAAAAACCGGTAAGTAACACACCTTTTTAAGTTTATCCACCATTCTTCAAGTTTATCCACCATAAATTTAAATAATTTATAAAAGCACATAATTAACGAGAGTCACCATATCCATAAGTATAAAATGTGAAAATATTACATTAAAAGTGCTAATACATGTATACAAAGTGCAAAAAAGAGTTACTTACTAGTATAGGATAAAGTGCTATCAATAATAAATATAATAATGTGCTGACAATAATAAAGTGCATTAAAGTGTAAACATCTGTAAGTAAAATAGAAAAAGTAATTAGTAAAAAGGATTCAGTATAAAAAATGTGTCAGTACAAAATATAAGAGAATTAGGCATTATAATTTAAAGTGACAGTGCAACTGAATACATAAAAAAAACGAGAAAATTAAAAGTGCATATGTGTACTTTTTCACATTTTTTTTTTTATCTGGCTGTGTATCTAATTGGGTCATGTATGCCTTTCTTTATTGAATTTTATTTTCACTTTTTATAATTTTTGAGTGGTAGTTTTTTGTTTTCCTTTATTGTATTAAAAGTGTTGGTTGGTGTTGGTTGGCAGATTTGATTTAAAAAAAATGTTCATTCCTTTCCTGGTGGGCTTTTTTTATGATTATGCCTGACTGGATCTCAGGCTTGCACTTTAGTTTTTCTGCCTTTCTGTCCCACATGTGGTCTGGACACGTGCCTTTCTGTTTCTCCACCCTTCTGTCCCTCCTCCCATTCGTGTCATGATGTGATTTGCACATTGATTTAACATGCCTGACACTCCAAGGATGTTACATGGTGTCCTCTCTGTTTAGGTAAAGTAAGAGAATGCAAATTTTAGAATTCTCTTTATATCATTTAATATATTTCCAAGTTCAGAAATAAGAAAAAGCCTATGGGGGTCAATATTACCCCTATTATGTATAAAAAAGTTTTTTAAGCTTCCTTATTCCCCGCCTGTCATTGCAGTGGATGGGTCATATCAATTAAACCATGGGCAGTCCTAGGCTACTCGCTGTAACTATAAACATGTTATTTGGCAACCGTTAATGCCCAATCGCTGTCAAATTAAATGGGGGTGGGGGTGGGGGTGGGGGACCTGGAACATGCCCCCACTCTGCCCCCACAATTAAATACCACAATTAAATAAAAAAAAATAAAAAACAGGGACATCCTAATGTCAGTCCTGGACTTGCTTCTGGCTCAGTGTGTGATGGTTATTTAATAATGAGGAGGATCCGAATGTGCCCCCAACTCCCACATGGTCAGCGTGTAGGGACTAATTATAAAGTATACAAATATACAAGGATGGGTGGACCTACTATTGTCCATCCACCTCAATTTTGACCTCTCATTGCTCCCCTCTGGTGGCCAGGGATCCTCAAGCCCCTAGCCACTCCCCAATAAACACATTCTGCCTACACTCCTTACCCTAGTAATAAGGGGTGTCAAATAATCATATCACACTATTACGTTATGTATTACTTTTCAGCAAACTGACTGGCCGACTGAATGGTGGTTGTCCCAAAATATTTTCTTTAGAAATTTTTTAGCTGTTGCTAAATAGTGAGGAAAAATATTTGGCATCATGTATGGCCCTTTATAAATATATTTTTTCACTGTTTTATTTTGTATAAGCAGTAAAATACTTGTGTTTGTGTTTGATACATAGAAAGATAAGTTTCGCCCGAACTATATAAAAATGTAAGTTTTGTACTACAAAACGATGGATAAGAAATGAATGATATCAGAGCATAATAAATAACTTTATGCTGTTACTGTATAGAGTAGTTGTTTTCTTTTGTATTTAGTACTGTCATAGTTATATTGTGTGCTATGAATATAAAAACAAGGTATTATTTGCTGCATAGGTAAATGTATAGTTGTGTAATGTCCTATTATATGACGATGTAGTATTTTGGAATTAGTATATGGATATCTAAGCTGTACTTTATTGCTCTGTGCGATAGTATAGGGATAGTTATGTTTTCCCTATTATTACATGTATAATTTTATTTTTGTCATTAGGATACTGCACAGATAAGTGTGTTTTCACTATTTTGTATTATAATAATATTAATGATGCTTTCCTCTAAATCTATGTGTAGAGATTTTTTGTTATTTATTATATGGTTATGTATGGTTTTCTTTACCTTTTTTTTTTCTTTTGTAGGGAGGCAGGATTTGGTATTTGTTTATGGATATTAATGTTTTTCTTGATTTCAATCTTGAAAGGTAGGGTTTTGGTATTTAGTACATGGGTTGTTATGTTTTTGCTCTGTTTCTACATGCAGAGATGGATTTCTGATATTAATACACAGATAGTTACGTTTTGCTCTATTACTACATGGCGAGAGAGGCATTATGACGGTATAACACAATGTGGAGTATGCTGAATTCAAGCAAATCTCACCTCTTTCATGTAAAAGCTTGATAAGTCCCTCAATTATGGTAAAAACAAACCTATGTTGCAAATGTTTTTGTTGTGAAAAATGACACCTAATGCTATTCCCATTAGCTAGGCAACAATCATTATCTGACCGATATGTGCCCACTTTGTGAGCTGTAATTAGAGAGTTATGCAATCATGATCATTAAAATCACATTTCTGCACAACATTTAGTGCACTTATCGCTTCTCTGGAAATGTGTGGGGTTTATTTATGACAAACTGAAGGCAGTTTGATGCGATTCACCCTCTAGAGTGGGTTGGATTTCTGCTTTCTCTGTTTTTTTTTTTTTTTTGTAATCTTGTTTCTTTGTGTGTGAAAGGGTGGGGGTTGGTGTATTTTTCAGGGGAGATTTCAGACGGGCTAATTAGCATCAATTGATGAATATAATTTTCCTTTCCTGCTGGTTTCAGTGGCAGTTTTCACAAACATTTGGTTTATATAACGGCTATGATTTAATTTTTTTTGTTTTTTTTTCTTGTTTTTTTCCTCAGCATTCAGGGGGGGGGGGACAAAAAAAAAACCTAAAAATGATATACAGTAATTCAACATCCAGTTAGTACACGTGCATTAGTCTATCTTTGATTTTGTTAACATTTTTTTTAAAAAAAAAACAATACTCTGGTCATTCAGTGCATTGCTATTACATAGGCCTTTTTTTAGTATTTAGTTGAGTAGATATTCACATCTGCTAGCAGCTGGCAGTACGGAATATAAACATCAGGCTAAAATTAATCATTGGCATTCAGTGATAGTTAAGGAAAATGTATGGGGGTGTGGAAACACAGCTCTGTGTTTACTGTCTGCAACTCTGGTGGTTCTCTATACAGTTACCGTCCCAACTTGATTTGTTAACAGCATGTGTAGCTGTACACGTATACAACCCTGTCTCTATTGTCAGCATCTCTCACCATCCCACATTTAGTTACACTGACCTGTCATACACCTTGTCATTCTCAACCTGTTACATACCATTGCCCAATCACATTTATGCAGCCACACGACCTGTCACATTCCCCATTAAGTCATATGCCGGATGCGGCTAAGGTGCTGGCCCATGCTCTTGTTCTCTCTTGCCTGGACTACTGCAATACTCTTCTCAGTGGTCTTAAGTGTTCCCAGAATGCACCGTTTCAGTCTGTTGCAAAGCTGCATTTTGTGACTCGCAAACCCAGTTGCTCTTAGCACAAAATTATTAAAAGATTGGTAATCCCCATGTCCAAACACTACATTAAGAAAGATTCAAGTGGGAGTTTTAAAGTTTACAGAAAACATGTTGGCAGTTATTTGCGTTTCCACACACCTTGTGCGATGATGGGTGGTTAAAAATGTTATGGGGTCAACCTTATTATTATTATTACAAGTGTTTATACATCATAAGACATATGGATAGTCATACTGTTGCCAGAACATTATTAGCCATTAGGAGACCCTAGGGATGGCTGTCTACTGCCCAGGATTAAACAGGGATCCTGAAACCATGAATTGTTTGCACCATTAACCATCAATATGTAAACAATGAATGAGGGGGGCTAAACTGGTCCTTCCTGGGATTTTGTGCATCTTAATCAAAATACATGGCTAAAAGTAGCCTATGTGGCCTAAAAAAATTTCATTCAATTTGAGTTTTAGTTTTGTTTTAGACAGCAGATGGTTGAAACACTGACTTCCTCAAAGTTCCTCAGTATGAGATATTTGCCTTATTTTTTCAGGATATAAACCCACCTCAAGATCCTTTCAACCTTCTGACAGGGAATGTCATAGTTCGTTAATTACAATAGGATATTCAATGGCAGCATTATCTAGACTGTGATAACAGAAAGGAACATTGTTAGATCTTAACAGATAAATATATACTGCTAAATAAATATATATTTATTTATGTCTTAACAGATAAAACAAATATTTATATATATAAATATATATATATATATATATTTATTTTTTTCAATATGAATAGCAGTTACAAGTACAAAAATCCTTATTTAAGAATAACCAATGCACTTTCTATTTTCCACCATCTGTCTTGTTTATCAGAAGGTCACAGAGTGACCTGATGTCATTTTATGTACTGTCAGCTGTCAACCTAGGTGACTGGCAGCTCAAATGGGTTATATAACAATGCCAATGTGGCTCACCCTATTCAGCCCAATGATTCACAGGATCTCCAGTCACAAACAGCTTCTGTTCTCTTGTTTTAGCAATTTTCCCAGACACAAATGGCTTTATTATCGACAAGAATTTATCTACAGTAACTGCAAACCGATCTGTAGTAAATACAGTGCTTTTCTCTGCCAATTACTAGAATGGCAACAACCTTAAGTCCAACAATTAAGCTCAGCTTTAGAAAAACATATTTCCTAAGGCTTGATAACTGGTAGAGTTATAATGCCGTCTACAGCATATATTATACATTTGGAATTTGATTTAGATATTAAATGAAATACTCAGTTAATATATATTTTTAAAAATATTTAACTGTGTATTTTTACAGTACATAGCATTTTTAAAATATGCATTTGGCATGCTGCATTCCATGGTCAGGTCCAGATTGATATAGTTCTAATGGTTAAGTAACAACAGATAAAGTCTGTATTTGGACTTTCCTTCAGCTTTAGCCAAAGACAAATCGAGTACAGTGTAACATAACTTATAGACGCTATTACTGAACGTAGTTGTTCTGGTGAGTATAATCATTCCCAGAGAAAAGGCAGTGTTTACATTGCCCCCTAGGAACACCTCCTGTGGCCACTCCTCAGATGGCCACTGGAGGTGCATCCTGGGACAGTGCTGCACAGTAGGCAGCACTGCCATTCAGCATCTCCACGCTCTTGATTCAATGCATCTCTGTGAGGAGGTGGAGGTTGGCCAAAACATCCCACCTCCTTGCCAAATTTAGCCTATCCAATGCTTTCCCTTGGCTAAAAACCGTAGATTCTGATTATGTCATCAAGGAGGCAAATTTGGGGCAGGGCCAGCACCGGCGGACCATAATACGGAAATAAGGTATTGTTTAAACCTCTTCTAAGGAGGCTTGGGGTGGGGACAGGTCATCTAAATGGTGGTTTTAACACTATAGGGTCAGGAATACATGTTTGTGTTCCGGACCCTATAGTGTTCCCGTGAATCATTGAGGTTCCAGATTCTTGGGGACCAACTGCTAACTTGTCTTTTCTAAAATCCAGAAGCACTGGTTGCACTTCATGTTTGAGCTTGCATACTTTCCTTCTACAATATGTCTTCCCCTGCTTGTCTGAAGTTCTTTCTTTTTATTTTATTTTTTTATCTACCAGACATGGTATTTGTTATGGATAGGTAAATGTTCTAGCTGGTTTACTGCAAACTTTATGCCTATTGAAGATTAAATAAACTCTGTCATTAAATGTTCTTTCAGTACCACCACATATATGCCAAATCATCAATACTGTATAAATTCACAATTTTTTATCAATATACTGCAACAAACAGGGTCTACTCTAGGGAATGTTCCAATTGTACCTATGCACCATAAAAGGAAGGCAGATATATTAGGAGGATTGAATGTAGGGCAATCTTGCTACTAGCGACTACATTACAATATACAAATAATGTTAACAGCTTTTTAAAAAACAAACAAAAACAAAAAAAATATAATAAAATAGAAAATACTTTCAAGTAAAGCAACTTACATGTAAAAAACTACAAAAACATTCCAATATAAAACAACAGATTTTGTGGAACTGGCGCTATGTTTAATTATATAATTATAGTAAACAATGAAACTGGACGTAATCAAAATTAATGTACGTTTTCTGTGACTACTTGTGTGATAATTCCACTTTAGGGATCTGTTTAATTTATTATTAGTTGGTTTAATTTTTAACATACTTTGAAACAATGCAAATGACAGGGATTCACTTTATTTTCTATTTCTCTAGCTAGCGGATGTTGAAGGTTATTTAGTTGTTAATTTCTAGCACAGTGATGACTAACCTTGGCACTGCAGATGTTTGTGAGCTACATTTACCTTGATACTTAGCCACCATGGAATGTAGAATTCAATATTTTTTTTTTTTTATAGACTCAGTCAAACAAAAAGTTCTGCTTAAAGGGACACTGTATGTCCCCAGACCACTTTATCTTTATGAAGTTCTCTAGGAGCCATACCTTTCATTTTAAGACTGCAATGTAAAGCATCCCATTCTGCAGAAACTGTACTGTTTCATACTGACAGCCACTAGAGGCACTTCTGGAGAAATACCCAAGTGAAACGTGTTGATTTCAATCAGATGGTTTCGTAGAGACTGATTGGCACAGAGTGGCATTTTACCACACGTGCACTAGTCTTGCAATGATTTCCTATAAGAATACATTGGATTTTCTAAGATCCTAAAAACAAATGATCTCAGCACATAGCTGCTTTCAAACACTTGCCCAATAGTACTGATTCCTGTATTGTCCTGTTTAAAAACTGCTGGCCAATAGCTGATTCCTGTCTACTACTCTGGTTGCTATAAAGTCCATGAAGGTTTTTCTTAAAATCTGTGTAAGGCTGAGAGGACCAGCTGGCACCGCCAGCCTATTACCACATGCCAAACAATCCTTCCTGGACTGTATGGTGGCTGTTAGAGAACTGAAGGAGGTGCCAAAAACAGTTTAACCACTGAAGGTAAGAGGACACCCAGGCTGTTCTACCCCTATAACATAGTGTGGGAGTGTTTCTTGAATGTATGTAATAAATATGCTGACCTTTTCATTTTGGTGTAATGTAGAAAAAAATAAAAAAAATATATATATATTTGTGGTAAAGGACAATAAACCGAGTTATAGTTATAACAGTGGTGGCATAAGTCGGTTGTGGTATGCCGAAACCGATGTTCGGGTAGGCGTGTAAAAAGAGGGCAAAAAGTTTAACAGATGAACACTTTAATACGTGTTGACATTACATAACCATTAATTTCCACTCTTGCCTCAATTCCTTTTCTGGTTGAAGGATGTATCTGGTGTGTACACATGATTACGCCCCTACCAGTCATTGATGATGCGTACTGGGATATTTACTAGAAGCTGCAGAAGCAGCTACGTTTCTAAAATAATTATCTGATAATATTGAAGATAGAATCCAAATAGTTATGGTGTTTTTGACTGTTTTAAGGTTGATCAGTATGAGTTCCTGAATATAGAGGTTGTAGTTTGGAAGCTGTGGGTTGTGCCTGGAGGAATACCTGTTATTGATGACGAGGTTTTGGCTGCTATGTTGTGACTGCCTGGTATGTGTATGCCAACAATGTAACTGCTGTGTTGCTGCCAGCCAAGAATTTCATAATTAACCTTGTCAATATAATTTATGGATGTAAGGTTAAATCAAATCATTGCTCACTGTGCCTAAATAGCTTAAGCTACACCTCATAACAAACCCAAAGAAGTTCAATGCAATTGTCTGTTGCTGGATCTTGTGTACTGGGATTTTTCCAGTATTTTGTTGCTAGACTGCCTCTGTGGATGGGATTGGCCTGGTATTACATATAGGCCCCCTTTCTAAGAGCACAGATTAGATAAAACCTTTATGGACACATGTCTCTTTTCATTCTCATTTTTCTTATAAATTCTGCGGTGGCTTATTATACAAATACACTTCTTAATAAAGCAAATACCCAAATGCAATGACCAGGTGTCGAGGGCAAAAGGGAATATCAAATAATCTCCTCTGTAACCTTTGCAGGGCCAATGCTATCAAAGTGCTGCCACAAGAGGATGCTGTACCTCTTCATGGGCCAGTGGGAAGATGAATAGCCCAGTGCACCCTATGGAGGATGCAGAGTACAGGCCGAGTATATTCCTCCTGCAAGCTCCAGCCATTCAGAGTGCTGCCACAGGTTACCACAGCTCTGATACTACACAATAAATACTGGAGCTCGCAAAATAAGAAATAATCTCAATTTGCACTAGGCAGAGGCGTGGACAAGAATCTATCATTGGAACACCAGGGATCAGAATGTCCCCTCCCCCTAGTCTATGTAAGTAGGAATTAGGGAGGGAGGTATACATTTCACACTTAAAACATTAAATTATGCAAAGGCACACACACCATAAAGCCTCTACCCCACCCCACACATTCTCACACGCATAGACACACACCCTAAAAGCATTGTGCACACACATACTGCATCCCCTATACACAAGCACACTACATCTTTTACACACTATACATCTAACAATACACACACACACACTACATACCTTACACATACCACATCCCTTACACACACACACTACAGTCTGGAGACATACCTACTCTCTACAGCCCCTACATACACTACATCCCATGCACACAACCATATTACCACACACACCTAAACTACATCTTCTGTACACACCAACCACATCCACTTAAAGAGATATTATAGGCACCCAAACCAATTCATGTCATTGTAGTGGTCTTGGTTCACTGTTCCTGTCCTCTTAAGCCTGCAGCTGAAAGCATTGACATTTTATAGAGTTAAGACTGCCTCAAGTTGCTGTCTAGCACTGTGTCTTATAAACCCCCATAGGTACCCCCTCATGATGATGTTGGAAGCAGCGGTGATAGAGGGAGGGACCTCAACACTTGCTGTTCGGTTGGGGGGGGGGGGGTGGATCACAAAGGGGGAAGAGTGATCCTATAGTGTTAGGAAAACAGCTTTGTATATCTAATGTTATAGTGTTTTTTACCACAAGTTATAGCCACACCACAAGCACAACAAAAGAAAACAGACATATTTACACACACACTACACCACAAACAGCCTCCTCGACACTCAAGCAACACACAAGCCTCCAAATGTATTTACAATACTCATCTCATCTGGAGGGTCCCATGGAGACACTAGAGATATTACAGCAAAAGTAGCACAAGAATGTGCTTAAATTTGCACAAGGCTAACAAAGGGCCTTATGCCTTTATTATGCAAGAGCATTTCAGCAGGGTTCTTTGCATGGGCTGGAAAAGCATTGAACTAATGTGCTCACTTTGGGTGGAGGGGTGTGCTTGTCATTAGTGTTGCCCATGTGATCTGAAATGCCCATGCTGAATTTTTGTACCAGTACAGCGCTAGTCTAACCATAGATGGTCTTCCTTTCTTTCTTGATCTGAGTTTTTGGTACACACTCTCCTTTTCTACACAGATTGCCTAGATACCACATACTCTTTCTTTGCATTATTTCAGAGGTCTTCTCATCTACTGTGAAATTTTAATGCAGTTTACATACAGATTTTTTATTTATTTACATTATGTGTACTTCTGATTTTCCTTTTATAGACAATACATTTCTCCCTTCTCTCTCCCCAAACCTCAGTAATCCACTTCACTTCTTTTCCACTAGCTGTGTGAGCTACTAATTAAGATCTAAGTTTAGTGTAAATTCTTAAACTCTTAGCAACCAACCGATCAGAACCTGAGCTCATTGGAGCAGGGCCCTCACCACTTTCTGTACTCATACGTCCAAACTGTTGCAACTACTTGTTTGTACTACTTGATTGTACAGAGCTGCACAACATGTAGACACTTTATAAATAATAATAATAAAATAAAAATCTCTAATCAAAAATATTAAAGACAAGAGGGGATTTTGTATGTATTGTTTTTTTTAAATAAATTAATATTAAAAAATCATCCCCATAAATTAATACATTCCAGTAGCAACTTAACTGTTAATTAATGTAGAGTCTGAAACCAAATAGTTGAATACAAAGGTGAATATATGGTGCTTATTTGTGTGAAAACGTAAAAAATAGAACAATTTAAAAGACCCAATGAAACACCTTGTACATGTAAGCACCTTGATCTTTATGTAGAGTCTGGCTGAACATGATGTTTAATCACAGTAGAATATCATAGGACATTCTATTAAACATCTTTCAACATTTTTAGATGGAATTTAAAAAAAAAAAACAAAAAAAAAAAACCCACACACAACAAATGTGCCTACTGTTTCACAGTGTGACATCACCATTACTATAGGTGAGATAGAGAGCACCAAAAGCTATTGAAGAATAAACATATAGCAAAAGTGGTGTACACAAGCATTAGTTTTATACTCTATTGTTAAACACCCCCTCACTATAAGTAGTATGCTGTAATGTCATAGAGAGGAGAAAAGTTCACAAATCATCTTGGTGAAATATTGTCTGTGTGCAAACAGTATAAAAAAATTATATATAATGAAATATATTACGGAAACGTAAAGCAGATGTCTGCCATTATATTAACACATGTATTATGGTGTATCATGTAATGGTACACTGTGGGGAATCATAATGAATAGTTTGAAATACAATAAGGTGCATTGTTGATGTTTGTTAAAATAAAGATATTCAATTTATAATAAAGGGATTAAAAGCTTAATTCATGGCTATGTTAATATTTGTCTGCAACTACACAGATAAATGGCAAATGCACCTTATCACATTAAACACCTGCCCATAGAAGCTCCACTGCTGAGATCTCTGTGGGATTGTATGTTTTATAGAGCTTAAACTTTAATTTCTCCAAATAATGATATCATTCATATACAGATATAGATACGCCCTCCTCTCTCTCTAAAACTCTATCCTGAAATGAGTATTGTGGTGGCAAGTAGAAAGCAAATATGGGATTAATTACCATTTATACACCACAATTGTTATTTAGTGAAAAGAAATAAAATGTTGTTTGCTGGGTATAGCTAAAGAATGTTAGTATATGCTTTTATCTGTAGCAACTAATGGAGTGTGAGATATACCTCATGCATGTGTTTTTGTACTTCAAACTCGCCAAAATGTCTTGGAGTCTCAGGTAATTAAGAAAACATTTCCACAGGTATAAACAGCCTGAAACAAATTGTTAAACAGAATTGTATTATTTATTAAACATGTTTTATTTCTCTCAATTTCTCATTACCTTAAGATATTTTAGGAAGTCTCGCCTCTACAGCTGGTGCTTACAATAGCAAAGCATAAAAAGTACCATAACAGTTAATGCTTCTCTAATAATATATGACAACATCTATTGGTATATGGTTGTTTCCTGCATGTTAGGGAGTGTTGAGCATGATTTATTAAAGAGTAACTACAGCCAAAGTTGTCATAACCACTGTAATGGCCAATTAAACATTTGGAGCAAAGACTTGTGTTACATCAAAATGTAATCTTTGACCATTTAAAGCATGGTTGAACAATATATCCCATAATGCACTTCAAACAGTTACCTGAAGATAATAATGTAGTAATTTGATATCGGTTGTACCAAAATGAAAGAGCATAAACTTAGTGTATCAGAACTAGATGCTACGGTGGAAAGTCTGTGTCTTTAGACAAGTTATTTTTTAATATCTGCTCTGCATCTAACATAAAACCGTTTTCAAAAAAGACAAATTAAGTGTCTTGCAGAACCCAGGACTAAGGTTGCTATATATCAAACAAGCAATATACATTATTCTTTCCTTTAAACCACAACAGTTACATGTGAATTAAAAAGTGGTTACATTTGGTAAATGAATGACTGATTGCAAATCATGCTGTTAACTTACCGTGACAGATCAGTTTACAAAGCTGACTCGACAAGCAGGAGATCAGGGTCTAAAATTCCACAGTATTTTCTTGATTTTTGGCGTAAATTTTGGAGGAATTAACTAAATCCTTTTGACCTGGTGCCATTACTATTTATTCCCTTTTCAGTGATCACGTTTCACTCTTTTAAAGTCCATTTGTGCAATGCTCTGTGTGGCCAACATTGTAAGGTGAATCGTTATATTATAAATCTATTGCTGACTAACTTGCACTTATCAGAAGTGCCATTTAACTAAATTATTTAACTGGACTCATGGTAAGGGAAAATGCACAATGTATTAAATAAATACATGTTCTGCTTTGTGTCTAACTTTACAAATAGCCCTTTAAATCATCACAGTGAAGTATGGGATATTCAATTCTATTGAACTGATCATATTTTTTGAACTGATCAAAATTATTTATCAAATTTACAATGATTTAAAAAATTATTCTCTAAATATATTGAGAAACGTAGATAATAACCCTTATTTTATAGACAGAAACCATCCAGTGCTAGATTAAAGACTTTAACCCCTTAAGGACACATGACATGTGTGACATGTCATGATTCCCTTTTATTCCAGAAGTTTGGTCCTTAAGGGGTTAAGGACCTGGGGTGGATGGTCATGATGGCCTAATGACAGAGTTTTAATATATACAAAGCAATATATATATATATATATATATATATATATATATATATATATATATATAATCATGTTGTAAGTGGGCATATGCAGGCCTATGTCTGTTGTTGTTTTATTGAAGAATTTTAACAGGAGACATTGTACATTTATGCATAGTACATCATCAAAAGATAAAAAGCAATGTACTAGTCGATCACAAAGCAGCATGCTCTGTTATGTATTGAACCAGTTCAATAAGTTAAAATATTATGAAGGTATATACTGTTAAATTGAACTCACCTAAACTCCAATAGAAGCTGGATTAAACTATGCATGGGAGAGAATTGAGCCAAAAAAATAAGGCACGAGGGAAATAAAAGAGGGAAATGAAAAGAGAAAAGGAAATGTTGAGAGGGATTGAAAAGAGAGATGAGGTTCATGGGGATCAAGTAGGGATGCTCGTAACGTACTCTGATAGAATTTGTCCTGGGGTTCCCAAATATTTTTAAATTTGGAGAGGGTATCCATTAATTTATGAGCCCTTTCCTTAAAAGTAGATGAGAATTGGTTGTGTTGAAGTATTAGATTTCTTCTAATATTTGGTTCGTTCTGGCTGTTTGAAGGATGTGTAAAAGTTAAATGTTTCTGTGGGCCTTTTAATGATGGAGGAAACACATTCAGAAGGAAGTTTCCTGGTTGTAAGAGGAGTAGGATTTTTGTGTTGTTGAAAATTAGTTTTAAAACAAATAATGAACAATTCCAAAATATATGTAAAATAATATCAGTATATTCCCCACACTTTCAACAAAGCCATAAACACTAGGGATAGATTTCAACAAGACATGTAGGCACTGTTGAAGAATGCATTTTGTCTTTGATTCCCAGTGAGTCATGTATTTAGATGTGCCATGTGGAAAACTAACACATTTTCAAAAGTTCTATCTCTCGTTGGGACAAGTACAGAAGTTTCAAATTTTAATTAAAATTTATGAGGGAGCAATAATACACTTAGAGCAGTTTAATGGTCTTTGTATGGCTAGCGCTTAGTAAGCAATATGTTGTCAGGCTTGGTGATGGCTGTTTATCTTCAGTTTAAACAGATCTGTTGAGGCCCAAATAGAAAATTGATGTCAAAAAAGCAGTGTGCAAATTTGAGAAGCATGTAGTTTTGCAGCTTTGTGTGCCTGTATGTAAATATATGCATATGTGGCTGCATGAGCTGATCTATAAATATGTCTGTGTTTGTTAGCTTTTATATACAATTACATGTTTTTGAACCTGAATGCAAACACATGTATGTTCAAGGTGGTGTCAGTGGAAGGGAGGTATGTGTATACTTTCATGTGTGTGAATGGAAAGGGTAATTATTTGTATTTTTTGAGATTTTGTGGCAACATGCATTATATGTATACAGAGACTGTATACCTCTGTATAAATATATGTATATCTGTACAAATAAATGTATGTGAGACTGTTTATAATAAATATAGTAACCTGCAACACATAGAAAAACACAGACACTCACAAAAATATATACACACATACACAATCATATAGAAGAGAACATTTAGATTAACATATACACACACAAACACAGATTAACGCTTCTACTAACACCACTCTCAATAAACCAGCTTTACCCTTGTCCTGGGTGCTCCCAAATGCACTTTTCACAAGGCGGCACAGACAGACATATTCTTCTCTTTAATCCTCATCCATGTAGCCACATATTCAGAACTCTCCCCCCGAGGCACACATACTGTACACTTTCTTTCTGTCTGTATTCCCACAGTGTTCCAGGCATTTCCCTGTGATAAAGGTCAGGGGTAGAGTATTCAGGCAGTGGACAGAAGCCTGTTGGGTAATTATATCAGTCCAAATGGATTGCATGCCAGCTTCTAAAATTATGTATAGGCAGCACATGTTCTAATATACAGCAGTCAGGAACCTAATTGTTATACAGCTGCTTGAGCCTATCAATGAGCATGGGCTTGGAGCTGGTGCTTCAATATCCCCTATGTTATCTGACCCAGAAACCACCTTTTACAGAAAAGCACTGAGAGCCCTGTCTGCTAGTTTAGAATACAACAGATAATCTGTAATAAAAAAATAAAACAAGTTTTTTAGACTTGCTGCTGGAATAAATTGTAGTAAAATGGGTTATATATTTATCAGTCCTATTGCTTAATATTAAAATACAGATATATTTTTCAAAGTTGAATTAAAATGAATGATGTGTATTTTCATCTGCAAGTATTAATTTGAGAAATGAAGAAGTAGAAGAAAGAAACTGCAGGATTCATTTTAAAGGTACATATTAAATACTGCCCTGTGTTGTGGCCAGAGGGAGAGAAACAGGAAATTAAAAATAGAATTTATGGAAAACTCTGGAACAATTCCATGAGTATAAGTAACTTAAACTCCTCTTTCAATTAGATCTTCCAGTACTATCATTGATTATTTCATAAAGAGGCATACATAATCTGTTGTAATTTCAGTATTTTCACTCTTATTGCAAAGTAGGACATATGAGGTTTACGTGCAACATGCAATTGATTGTGCTTATGTGTGCCATTTTGTAATGCAACAATTGGGTATTATTTTTCATGTTCTATATATGTTAGTTTCATATCATGTTCTATATATATATATATATATATATATATATATATATATCTATATATATCATTTATATGCCTTAATAAGAAATCAAATGACATTAGCTATGTGAGTGTATTTAAAGGGACACTGTAGGCACCATAACTGCTTCATCCCATTGAAATGGTTCAAGTGTCTGGAGTCTCCTGGCGCTGTCCTTTCAATTCAGTGTTAACAAGGTAACTAACGTTCAACTATTTTGTGCTAGCCTACTAGCCATTTGACTATACAGTGATTTTACCAGAATAATAATCCTATATCAAATGTCTTCTATGCTAAAAAATTGATTGAACCTGTTTATTTTTTTACATAACTGGAAACCACCTTGCTAATTTCTATTATTTGCTACGTTACCATAAGCGATGTAATGGTAACGTTACATATTTCTGCTTCTGCTGAGTTTCTCTACTTGTTATATCTCATTACTGATCTGTAGGCATGCCCCTTCTCGATCTCTCTGCTCTGTCCATGACATTCTCCTGTCCACTGCTTGCACCCATATGGCCAACTCTTGCAGGACTTCTCGTGGGTGGCTCCTTCCCATTGGAACAGCCTGCCTACCACCATCAGACTCTCCCCTAATCTTCAATCATCTAAAAAGTACCTCAAAACCCATCTCTTCAGGAAAGCTTATGGTCTCCCAGAGTAATCTCTACCTTCTGTTCCTTGCTCTCTCCTAAAGGGCAGCACTTCTCTCCTCCAGCTCTGCTTCACTCCCACCATGTTTGTTTGCTATCTCCTGTCCTATTGTGTTTTATACCCCACCTCCTATAGACTGTAAGCTTGTTTGGTCAGGGTCCTCTTCAACCTATTGTTCCCGTAAGTTTTTATTATGTCGCATTTATTGTTAAATCAACCCCTCTGATAATATTGTAAAGTGCTACGGTATATGCTGGTGCTATATGAATGCCAATAATAATGTGTCATGGAGTAAAACCCTTCGCAAATCAAAATCACATGAAGAGACACAATTATATTAAATAGCTAGTTGCAAACCATATAAACACTCCCTTAAGTGTTTGAATATCCAAATATCTATATAATATAGGATGCACACTATAACAACTTCAAACAGTAATTATAATACAACTTTATTATGTACAAAGAGTACTAAAGTAATGAACAAGACCAGAAATAAGCAAAATACCAGAAGCAGAGGCAATACAATAATACAGTGGTGCAATACCAAGAAATCTTACAAGCCACAAGACAGAAACACAAGTCACCAAACCCCCCAATGTTTTGGCACCAACTGGCTGCCTTTATCAAGTGAGATGGGGGGTCTGGTGACTCGTGTTTCTGTCTTGTGGCTTGTAAGATTTCTTGGTATTGCACCACTGTATTATTGTATTGCCTCTGCTTCTGTTATTTTGTTTATTTCTGGTCTTGTTCATTACTTTAGTACTTTTTGTACATAATAAAGTTGTATTATAATTACTGTTTGAAGTTGTTATGGAGTAAAACCTTAACACGCAGAGTTTAGGATAGCAATGAATGGACTGATGAAATATAAACATCTTACCGGGACTTAGAGTGGCCAGACTTAACGTTAGACAGAGTAAAGAGTAGTCTAAGTACGAGCTGAGGTCAGGGTAATGGAGAGACAGCAAAAACAAGAACTAGCCAGAGTCAGGTACATGGTAAAAATCAGAAGGGCAAACAAGACAGGCAAGGGTTAAAGAGAAACTCAGAGTCAGGAAACAAATTCAAGGTCAATACCAGAATACAATACAAATCACTAGGAACACACTAAAGGATACTGGGGACAGAGACCAGAATAGGGCATAGAATCTATGGCCAGGTAAGTTTAAATACTTTTATTTTTAATTTGATTGATCCACGTCATGCCTGCACCCCAAAACATGCGTGAATGGGGGCACCTGAATGACGTGGGCCAATGGGAGCCGACCGCAAGATGATGCAAGCAGCGTTCCCAATACTGTACAGGCCATGCCCGATCAGACTGTTCGGCGCAC
This sequence comes from Pelobates cultripes, assembly GCA_933207985.1. Lineage (NCBI taxonomy): Eukaryota > Metazoa > Chordata > Amphibia > Anura > Pelobatidae > Pelobates > Pelobates cultripes. The sequence continues at coordinate 275,822,451 of OW240912.1, forward strand.
CAGGAGTTTTCGAGCTGCATGTGGCTTGCCTGGAGGAAGGAATGCTTGAGCCACGTGCGATTTGATCAGAAGACCCCTGCCGGGTAAGTACTGTTACATAATGATAATAATAATCTTTAACTGGTTGCTGGGTTTCATACAGAGGTGATACTACTACAAAAACACAAATCTTCACACTTTTTCTTGGAGACAATGTCATATGATTTGCCAAATTTGTAGTTGTCTGCTTGGAGATTTTTGTTTGACTGGTAATTTCCCACAGTTTGCTAGTTTTTATTCAGTACTATATCTTAAAATGTGGGGAAAAGGGAATTTGTGCAATTAAATCACTGAGAGAGGTATCTAATATATTTATAGCTTGGGTAGTCTTTGTATTTTATGTAAACCTGCTCAGAAGACAGGGTATTTGAAACATAACTATGATAATGTGTATTGGGGTTAAGAAAATAATTTGGTAGTATTTCTATAGCAGCAATCAGTTGACACACGGACAATTTAGGTTATCGTTATTATTTTTTTCTTATATACCACAAACATGTTCCTCTATGTTCTACAATATGTACACTTACGTTGAAGGCCGTACAATACATGGAAGAACTAGTAAAAAGGTAAGCCGTGTATTTCCCATGAACCCAAAATGTAGCAAGAACACATACAAATGCAAAGTGCAATGTAAAATGGCCAGTGAGCTTTCAAAGTGAGAAACTTGATAATATGAATTACTGTAAAGGTGTAAGATGGTAAAGGCATACTATAGTGCCAGGAATAAGAAACTGTATTCCTGGCACTATCGCTCCCTCCCTCAGCCTCCCCCTCCACTCCCTCTCCCCACCTCCACGTTAAATAAAGGAGACAGCCACTGGAGACAGATTTAATGCTGCAATATAAACATTGCAGTTTCTCTGGAACTGCAATGTCTTACATTGCAGCACTAAATGCAAAAGGAAAACTGCAACCAGACCACTCTTTGCTTTAAAAGGACACTATAGGCACCCAGACCACTTGAGCTGAAGTGGTCTGGGTGCCTATAATGTCCCTTTAAAGTAAAGAGACAGCCACCAATTTACCAGGAAGTCCTGATTGTGGGACTTCACTGCAAGACATTAAAGATAGATATACTTTATGAATGTACAGTGAGTCCTCGCAGTGTTTTCTTGTAATATAAAGATTTTTAGAGGCTAAAGGGACACTTTAAGCACCAGAACCACTAGTGTTTAATGTAGTGCGTCCTGTGCAAAGAGACTGCTATTGAAGCCTCAGCAATGCAAACATTTTAACAGAAGGATTAGATTGGCTGAGACCATCAGTAATGATGATATCACCTGGGGGAAGTGGACAGCACACCTGGGGATATAAGGTAAGTTATTCTATTACTACTTAAATAAGCTGAGGGGATGAGAATATCATTTAAATTAAGCATATGTTAACATGGGATCAGTATGTATTGGGTGTAAATAAATATTGGAGTTCCTTGATATACCTGGTTGAAAATAAGGCTTTTCATATTTAGTTTTAAAACTATGAAGTTTGGTGGTGATATATATTATATTGCGCATATAGAGAATCATGAATAGTAAGTAGTGAGATTAAACATGATAAAAATCCTCTGCAATTTGATTCAAATTTTAAAATGACTAATGCATTACCTGCATATCTGAATGGATCTTGGGAAAGTAAGCATTGGGCATAGTAATTCCCCTCCCCCAAATATCCCAGAATCCCCAGCTTGACATGCAAATAAAAACAGACCGTAATTGTGTTTCAGTCTTTATCCTACATTTCTGATGGCAGCCGTAGCAATGAATACTGTTTTAGACACAGTATTTTAAACAAATGATTAGTTTTGATCCACAAAGGCACATGGCCAGGAATAACCCATGAACTGTGCAGGTTTGACCTTTTGGTTTTGTTAGCACGGTGCCAGAATTGAAGTTTCTCTATAAGCATATAACTAGGTGCCAAATAAGTAGCGGGGAGACCAAACATGAAAAAAACAAAACACAAATTACTGTTATGCTTCACCTGGGTATCTCAAGATGGACCTTGGGGCAGTCCACTTTGAATGCCAAGTAATTCCATGTAATCATGTTTCAGCAACTGTCCCAGTTCATAATCACATTACCTGGAAACAGATTTCCAACATACACCAACTCGTGGGACATACAATGCGGTGGCCAACGTAAGTAATAGTGCATGGGATACAGTGTTTGTTGTGATAAGGTCCTTCTGGGTTCTTATGTACTTTTAAAAAAATCCCAAGTCAGTTAACCTGTCACTCACATATGATTTTTAAAGATATGAAGAGTACTCATTCCATCTAACATTACCTTGACATCTCTTGCTGCTTCCCTTAGATATGTTAATTCTCTACTTTGTTGTTAATCCTGGCTGGTGTGCAGATTTGTTTTTTACATTGTAACATGTAATAAATGGTTGCTAAAAATGTACATGGAATTTAGTCACTGTGATTCATAAATAGCAGCAACAATTGTATTTCATACATGACTTGCAGTAGCAGCACAATTTAATAAACTAAACAATGTTCTTTTGAATACTCCTGTATTTTAAAGGTTTAATATAGGTAGTAACAGGGACAGACTAGGAAGGTCAAACACTTCATAATTGCCATAAGTTTGTAATGCCTTGAGTATGCATGTATTATACTTCCATAAGTTTGACTTATGTTGCAATAAAACACAGCCTATGTCCTTCATTCAATAGAAAGCCTTTTAGATGTTGAGATCTTTGTTATGATAATGGGGTAGCAGACATTTCCAATTCAAGGTTGTTTGATCACTGGTCATCGCCAGCTACTCTGGTATATTCTCCCCAGAGTCGTCCTACTCTTTTTAACTTGTAATTTAGTTGGTGTCTCTGTCAATTTGCTGTGGACATTAAATTAGAAGTGACTTTTTTTTATTCAATCACATGTGGATGAAATGAGCAAGGATATAATCTTATACCGACCTACCAGCATTCTGATCTACAGGAGTTTATTTAAAATTGTGTATTCACATAGGGGCTATATCTATATATGGATCATTTTCTTTGCACAGTTAAAAAAAAAATGTGTACGCGTATACCAAAGACAGGCAAATGTCATAGTAGGTTAAAAATGCTTAACTGACAAGTGAGATTCAAAGAGAACATTGAAAGGTTAAATGATGGCCCATCAGAGGAGAAATTTAGCAGCGATTATAACATATCTTTATAACAAATATGTAGTTTACAAAGTTTAGATATTATTTATCATCTGAAAGCATATCAGTGCAATAGCTCAGTGTTCAGTTCATCATGGAGTATCTTGTTACTCTAAATGTCTGTTTAGCTGTTATTCTTAATCCATTTAGTAAAAGGAGTATCAATTAATTAACTACTTGAATACTATAATATCTGGTTATAAGTTGCACTTTTTCTGGTTAGATATGTTTATGCTTGTAAGTTTGTACCCATGTCTTATTGCATTTTATAGGATTAAAAAATTATTACATGATATTTTTCTTAAGCAAACACATGAAATCTGATTTGCAACCACGGGTGGCTGATGAATTATAAATTTGGAGGGGTACTTGACACTACCCCTGAAATTTTACTCTTCCCTCTGACTTGTTAAGATATGACCTCTTAAGTCCATGTATTCAACTCCTGACTTCATGAGAGGTCATGCTCTGTTCAACACCATAAACCTGCAGATACACGCACTTGAGAAACAACTACGTTTAATAAGTCTGATTTTAGACTTGATGCTATTGCTCCATTTTTTTTTGTTTAACAAAGGCTGGGTTGCCACACCCCTATGGAGCCTCCACTTTTTGCAGCATTAATGGATTGGATGGAAATAAATGTTCAGGGGTATTGAAAATTGTAGTAGGACTGTATAAAACTAAATACAAATAACAGCTTAATGTATTTTGGAAACTCATATACTGTGGAATTTGTTAGGTACTTTACTTAGTAAGAAATACTCATACCAAAGAATAGAGTGCAATTTTGCCCATCTGCTCTGAAATAAGACGATTTTGGTTGTAAAAAAAAAAGGCTGAAAAGTTGAATTTGTTTATGTATGAAAAAGCAAATATATATATATATATATATATATATATATATATATATATGTGTGTGTGTGTGTGTGTGTGTGTGTGTGTGTGTATATATATATATATATGTGTATATATATGTGTATATATATATATATATATATATATATATATATATATAAAAACTTTCTTAATAATGGATGTACAAATTATTCATAAGTCACATATTCTTCCAAATAAAATTGTTCATCTAAAGAGCCTGTACAATGGAAAAGTCCCTCAAAATTAGATACTGTCATTGATCTGATACAACTAGTGCAATTATTAGCATACATTCTTCTACTTGTGAATTAGTTTCAGTGTTTCCAATGTCTTCAATTAAGAATATTCTCTTTTTAAGTACTATTACAGTGATGTGGTGGTAGCAGAAAAAGACAAACAAAGGAGTTAGAATTGATATTAATTGAGTTATAAGTTGAAATGTAGCATGTCAAAAACCTATTTTGTAGGTTGTTTGAATATCACTATAAGCTATGATTACTGTCCATGGTGCTGAACAAGCCATAATATGAAAGCAACGCATTAGTGTTAGGAATGCAAAGATGTATTCCTAACACTAAAGTGTCTCGCTGCTCACATGGCCTCCTCCTGTCCCCCCCTCGTCCATGAAAGTAGCTCAATAAGAAATCTTTGTAAGGCGGGTGCCTTGAGCAGTTGTCTGCCTCTTGAATTGAGCTCTACTGAGCTTAACAACCAGCAGGACAAATTGTCAGATTGACAGCCAGGAGGAATAACACAGTTATTTTTTAAAAAAGTGCCAGTTTATATTAATATCTGCACTTTTTTTGTAAAATGAATAAGAAGACACACTTGTCACCCGTAAAGCACTTCAGTAAGCTAAAGTGCTTTGAGAGTCTGGTGTGTCCCTTCAATAATGGAGTGATAGGAGCCCATCTAACAGCTGATTTCTAATTCACCAAATTATAAACTAACAGACTGCTCAGCGAAATACACATTGGGGTGTTTTTTGGACTCCTGAGTTCCAAATCTTATGCATCTGTCTTAATAATGGACATAGGCTTTCCATTATTTAACCCTTTTGTGATGCTTGATAAACATGGATGACACCAATCATAGAAACAACGGTGATGTTGGATGTTAATACTAAGTTATCCGATTTTTGTAATGACTCCTTAATAAAGGTATTACAACCGGTTTGTACCAAGACATAAATTATTAGTCTTATCCATAACATGTTCCAAGAATCCTACTCTGAGATTCACTAAACCACTTTTGATACCTGTGCAACAAAGCTTCACTGTAAAGGAAGCTATATACAAGCAGAAGAACAAAACAATTGAAAAGCATCTATTGAATTTCAGAAACCCGCATAACCTTCGAGCAGAACTGTCACCATAGTAACATAACTCTTTTAAGGCTACATTAAAAAAACACCTTCCTCATATAAAAATATGGGGATTCAGTCATTTGGGCTAACCAAGATTGTTCCTTATGGTTTGACTGAATCTCTGAAAGTATCTAAATTCTAGTAGCTGTTAAAAATGTATTTTAACTGCAAAAAGTAAAAGAAAACAAGAGTGAAGCCAGTTTGCATGTAACTTAGTTATCTTTATTGTAATGTGCATCTGGGACATTTGTAACAAGTTACTGTGTATGCTATTATTTCACCTCCATTGACCTTTCCTTTTGACATACATATATTTTAACACCTACTCCACATATGATGTCATGTTGGGCATACTTACAATCTTTTGCAGCAAAACACCAACGATGCAAAGTTGAACTTATTTTTGGTGCATACCAGAGCATAATCTGTGACACAGTAATTGCGATTCTAACCTATTTGTAAGGAGATATTGATCCTCCATGTAGGTTGGGATTTCAAAAAAGTTTATTTTGTGTGCATTTTCTATCCTCAGCTTTCTATGTTTTTTTAAGCTCATTAAAATAAAATCCTTGGTGTTATAAAATAAAAAAATAAATAAAATGGTTTATTCGCTAAATTCCAAATTGAAAACCAAATTATAAAGTTTAAACTAAAATGGCTAAATTGAACAAAAAATCTCAAGTTCATCTATTGTTACAGCTTGGTTAATTAACCTAAATTGTGTCATTCGTGTTTTCTATTTGCTCCAATTTGGATTTTTTCTACATGGACCCCTAAGTCATTATTCTTTGTATAAAATGCCACAAGGAAAAATTAATTGGTATATGCCAGCTTGGCAATTAAATTTTTGGAGCAAAACTAATTTAACCATTGGACCATTTGTTTCACGTCACAGTGTTCATAGCAAATGAGTTCCAAGAAGGGGATGCCTGTACCTGACACTAACATACCATTTGGACTGTATAAATGACAAGAAAATGTCCATATAAAAATAAAGCTTTTTATACCTTTTAAAGTTGGCCTGGCTATTGGAATTTATTACACGGTTTTAAAGTGAACCGTTCATGCTACCTGCTACGCTTCTTTAATACCATCTCCATTCTGTTCACAATCTACTTGCTGTCTTTTTTTTATTTGACCAGTTTAGCAAATGATCTTACCTATCAGTTCATTGCCATCCAGCATTCTACGGATTTGTATGACACATGCAAAAGCACAATCTCTGTATTATACCAGCAGCTGCAGAGGATTTGGGTATGGCATCTATGGACTCATAGCACCATAAACACTACAATGCTATGATGATTAAAGTTGTTTGTGTGAAATTATTGTACATTTTAATTTAGCTTGAACATTTTATCTTTATGTTGCCTAATGTTTAATACATTTGATGGAACTGTCTAAATTTAGTGGTCCTGCTTAGCCATTCTGATTTTGTTGCCTGTTGACACCAGGGAATAATCGGTTGGTAGCACAGGACATCAGTAGGTTCACTATGCAGCAGACACAAAGACTGTGCAGGGAGGGCTTTAACAGTGCTCCCTTCATTGGCCTTTATTTAGGGGACATGCTGGGAGACTGGTTGTCTGCTTGACACCAGGTTCACATTCCCATATCAGTTAATGGACCTGCCTTCTTTCCCCCACTAATTCTCCCAGCGGCTATGTTGTGAGGTATGTATTTCTTTGTTGTGTACAAGTGTTATGGAATTATGTCTGTTGCATGTATTCAAAACTACTTTGCTTATGTGTATGATGTGCATGCGCTCATTTGGCTTAATATGAGTCATAACAAAACACACATCGTTGAGCTTTTTAGAACAACCTTAATAACGTTTAAGGAAAATAATCATGTCATCTTTAATTAACAACTACCTGGAAAAATAGTTCCTTTTAATGAACCATTAAGTCATGATCTGGTGCTTCACATGGCAGGATTCTTCTTGATTAGGTTAGAGAAGATACTACTTAATAAAGATATATACTATTATTCACAGTTCATTGTACCCATTTAGCAAGCATTCTCTTATGTTTGTCTTAGCTTTCTTATCATTTTAATGCATACTATTCTTAAATTATATTATTTTTCAGAACAAATGTATTTTTTTTGCTATATTTCATATACGAGTGACAATAACCATACATTTTGGCGAATCTCTTTTTTCCCTTTTCTTAACATAGGTTTTGAAATCTTCCAAGCAATTATGGCAGTTCAATCTGTTATTTGTTATCTATGCTCTAACCTATTTCCTCAAGGTTAAATGAAGATCTAAGTTAGAGATACATTTATGACCCATATAATGGAATCAATCAATACGTTTGGAGAAAGCTTTGAGAAATAAATAGGTGCATGAAAGGAAGCTCTCAATCTATACAAATCACAGCAGTATAACATTCTTTTTAACCCTTACTATAATATTAGTTTCCTGAGTATAGAGCAGATCTTTAACTACCGATTCTATATCTTAAACGAATACTGTTTCTTTCACTGTCTGTATTCTTGCTGTCATTACCGCAATATAAGTGTGGCATTTGCAAAATATTAACTATCCATATACTATTGTAACCGTGTGTGGTTCCCTTATTTACCACTATAATGTCTTAAAGCATAGAACTTAGTAGGGCTAACCATACAGATATCTTAGCCATAATTTTATATAGTGTAAGAGATCCTCTATTTAACATATATAAATAATTGAGAATACAATATAAAATAAGGATTGTCTTGGAAGCAAGATTGTCTTTTGGATATTTATTATATAAAAAAATATAAAATCCATTATAGCAGAGTTTATAAGATTTAAATTACATGCTTGCAAATATCATTAATAGGTTAACATACCCTTCTGAACATGTCATCATGTCAGCCTCTCTGTCATTTTAAGATGGAGCAGCGTCTGTCTCCAAGTCTCTCCTCTGTGTCTTAACATTTAAAAGTACACCTATTTATACCTTAGGTGTCTCCATTCTAAGGTTACTGTAGTTCAAATATGAAAAAGTGACACTTCTTTTACTTTATTCAATTTAGGACCTCCCTTAATTTGGCAAACATACAAGGCCATAACTAAAGGGTGTATACGTCATGGAAATTTTCCTGACTTAGTTCAAGATGGCATCTTAAAGTCTGAATAGGTTATCTGTTGTTTATACTAAGTCGTAAGTGTACAGTCGTGGGAGATTCCCGGATTTGGGGAAGTTCCATTAACTTGGGGTTACCACAGTATATTGTGTACTGCAAGTGTCGTAGTATAGCCTTGAAGCTTGTTTATGCATTATTGTTATTGTAATTCGTCTGGGACAAAATGGCGCAAACATATTATGCACTGAGGTTATTGCTTAAAGAAACAGTTATGAAAAACAATATGTTCCATTTCTAACACCTTGTCAGTTTGCAATATCTCTTAAAGACAAAGTACACAGTTTAAGAAATACAACATTTCATTCTAAAACTTGTAATATTTGCATTTGCCCGTAACACTATCCATATAATATATGTAAAAGAGAAAAATATTAAAAAAATTATGTGTTGAACAGGAAATATTTTATAAAGCATTTTTAACAATTTACCATTAAAATAAATTGTAATTCGGATCAAGAAGGGTGATATACAACTTGGCCCCTTTTTTGTTTTAGCTGAAATATATATCTTTACTTCAAAGCAAGTCGAAGTAAGCGTTTTTCTTTTGGTGCAATTTCAAATGCCTTCTACATCTACTTAGAAGAAGAAAAGTACAAAGTTATTTAATAAACAAATATTTTGAGATATACATTGTAATACTATATAAACAAACAAATCCAGAACATTAAACTAGTATCAAAAATAGATAACATTAAACTATTGACGGCAGAAATTAAAATTTCAAGTACTATGCTACTTGCCAGGCATTGACAGTTACCTCTGCAAGCCGGAGAAACCATGCATGTTCATCATAGGTGAATTTCTACTCGCCAGAGCTAACATTTCATTCCCCTGATGGCTAGTACCAGGTGAAAATGTTGAGCCCTGAATGAGAGACTAAAACATGCATTGATGTTATAACCTAACCATTAACTAGACAAGAATATTCAAAAATGCTATAAATGTCTGAAGCATGAAACATCACCAACCAATCTATAAAGTATTCAGAATTTTGGTCTGTATTGCGCATAAGATATCAAAGAAATCACAATCCGAATTGCACAGATATTCTGCTAATTACAACACTGAACTTAGAAAATGTTATATTAAAGGTAAACTATAGCATTAGGAACACATATCTATGTTCCTACATATATAGTCTTAATATCACTTGTTAGTTTTTGGGATCCTAGTTTATGTACTGCAAGATATAAAATACATAGTTTCACATATCTCTACTCCAGAGGTAGAAACATAGCATATGACGGCAGATAAGAACCGTTCAGCCCATCTAGTCTGCCCAATTTTATAAATACTCTTATTAGTGCCAGGCCTTATCTTATAGCTAGGATAGACTTAGGCCTATCCCACTCATGCTTACATTCCTTTACTGTGTTAACCTCTACCACTTCAGCTGGAAGGCTGTTCCATGCATCCACTACCTTCTCAGTAAAGTAATACTTCCTGATATTAGTTTTAAACTGTTGCCTTGTTATTTAAGACTATGTCCTCTTGTTGTGGCAGTTTTTCTTCTTTTAAATATAGTCTCCTCCTTTACTGTGTTGATTCCCTTTATGTATTCAAATGTTTCTATCATATCCCCCCTGTCTTGTCTTTCCTCCAAGCTATACATGTTAAGATCCTTTAGCCTTTCTTTGTAAGTTTTATCCTGTAATCCATGAACCAGTTTAATAGCCCTTCTCTGAACTCTCTCCAAAGTATCAACATATTTCTGGAGATACGGTTGCCAGTACTGCGTACAATACCTCAAGTGAGGTCTCACCTTTCTACTGCTAATACCTCTTCCTATACAATCAATCATTCTGCTAGCATTTATGCTGCTCTATTACATTGTCTGCCTACCTTTAAGTCATCTGAAATAATTACCCCTAATCCCTTTCCTTAAATGTTGAGGTTAGTACTGTATCATATATTCTATACTCTGCCCTTGGGTTTTTACGTCCAAGATGCATTATCTTATACTTATCCACATTAAATGTCAGTTGCCACAGCTCTGGCCATATTTCTAGTTTACCTAAATGATTTGCCATTTGGCTTATCCCTCCTGGATCATCAACTCTTTTATATATCTTTCATCACCAAAAAGGCATACCTTATCATCAAGACCTTCTGCAATAAAAATATTAAAGAGCATGGGTCCAAGTATAGATCCCTGAGGTAACCCACTGGTAACAAGACCATGCTTTGAATATACTCCATTGACTACAACTCTCTGTTGCCTGTCACTCAGCCACTGCCTAACCAATTTAACAATATTGGAATCTAAACTTAAAGATTGCAGTTTATTGATCAGCCAAAACAGTGCCAAAAGCCTTACTGAAATATAGGTAAGCCATGTCTACTGCACCACCCTGATCTATCATTTTAGTTACCTGATCAATAAAATCAATAAGATTAGTTTGCCATGACCTCCCTGAAGTAAACCCATGTTGTCTCTGATCTTGAAATCCATGTGATTTTAGATGTTCAATAATCCTATCCTTTAAAATGGTTTCCATTACTTTCCCCACTACTGAAGTAAGGCTTAATGGCCTATAGTTGCATGACTCCTCCCTACTACCTTTCTTGTGAATGGGCATAACATTTGCTAATTTCCAATCTTCTGGGACTACTCTCGTTAACAATGATTGGTTAAATAAATCCGTTAGTGGTTTTGCTAGTACACCACTAAGCTCTTTTAATAACTTTGGGTGTATTCCATCAGGCCTCATCAACTTATTTGTCTTTACTTTTGACAGTTGAAATAGAACCTCTTCCTCTGTAAACTCACATGTAACAAATGACTAATTTGTCCTTTTTTCTAACTGAGGTTCCTTTCCTTAGAAAATCAATTGGGACCACAAGCACACGCACTTGCCATGATCTACCATTGATTGCTTCTATCATAAAAAAATCATTGAATTCAGTGATTCTCTATGACTGACCGCGATGGCACTGCACATTCATGCATGATGGTATAGTTGAGTACAAGAGATGGGAGGTAATATCCAGAGGACTTGGAGGTATGAAGCCATGCTTTCAAGCCTTCTAATTAGTGAAATAAAAGGTTTTGGGGGTAATACTGAAGCACTATTGCAAAGTCAATATTTTGCGTATAATGTTCCTTTAAAACCTATACTGTTTTTTTATTGCTAATCTCAAAATGTTGCATTTGACAGACTGATATTTCAATGTAAATGGCAAAAATCTAAGGTTTTTTTAATTACATCACAGGCTAAACTGATGGCCAAGTGTGTTAATGATGCCCATAGGTGGCAGTTGTTTTATTAACCTATTATATGTCATAGGTAAATTACAATGTAGATGTGATTCTCAATAATTCCAAGTTTAGTGAATAACATTATTTGGATCTACTTGCTTCACATACTCTGTAGATTTTTACCATGAAGATGAGACACTTTTTCCATCTATTGGTTACTTTTTCTTACTTGGTCTGTGAACTAAATGACACAAAAACGTGCATTGGAAAATCTATACATGGTCTTTAAATTTTGCTGTATGCTGGCCAATTTTTTACACCTTTTTGGTTCCACCAAATAATTCTCCTGCATATTTTGCAATATATTCAGATGATGTTCAGACAAGCCGAGCCAAACTGCTACATGGACTATTGGACTACCTGAATCACCAGGATTTTTCCACAGTGCATACATCTTTCACATATTACATATGTGATATATATATATCATCTTGCAGGAATCTAGAGCTGGTGTATTATGGAGAATTAGCATGTTGGTCAGTGTTTCAAAGCAAATAAAGGGAGGACTCAGCATCACCTACTAGAAACAAATATGCAATATATTGGCTATAAAACCTGAGGAAAGCAGTATATTTGAAGAGCACATGCTATATTAAATAAATAGAACAGGTGATATGATAATAATGCATGTTATCACAAATCATGCAATGATCAATATATGTTATATGCTATTTCAAATGAATGGCAATGGTAAAAGTCTTATATAGGACACTACATGATAAGGACTTATCACTTATTTTACACTGGGAGGAAAAGCTGGTTTTTTTTGGGGGGGGGGGGAGGTAGGGTTTACATGCTCTACCTTCATTAGCCAAGCAACCAATGAGAATCATGGACAAGATAACACAGCCACACTACATAAATACTTCAAAATGCAGTAGATTGCTCATTTCATGCGGGATCCAACAGTGCTGGTTCTGCCTTAAGCCTCACCAGAGCTCTGTTAATCACTATACCTCATATTAAATGGGCAATGCAAGTCCCCCTGGGAAATTTGTCCAAATTTCCGAATGGCCAGTCTGTCCTATGTATCAAATAAATTTTTATGCAGTGCTATAGTCACCTATTTAAATGAGGAAATAATTAGCCTTATCAAAGAATAGATCCAACATTGGCCACAGTTAATAGAGATACGTACATCTTGCTATTATTTTTTTTTTTGTTGATTATAGTTTAACTGCTTAATTGCAAGAATGTTGCTTCCCCAAAAAAAGCGAAACAAATGTGCATATATATAAAAGTATATATAAAATACTGTCAATTTAATTGATCCAGAATAAAAAGAACAAGAAAAAGAAATATGTAAACGTGTACACAGATGAAACAAAACAAGCACGATCACCGAATAATAAAATACAAATCACTTAAGCTTTATTCACTAAACTATGGGGTTTATTTATGATTAAAAAAAAAAAAGTTAATTTTGGAAATTTCAAACTTGAACTGCAAAATGTAGGCTTAAAGGAGCAATTTGTGATTTGGTTATTGAGTTAGCATATTGCAAATTTGTTTTTCAATGTAAAACAATTCACAGTTTATTGACTAGACTCTTTTGACTAGACATAGCCTATTTGCTCCATAATAGAAACATAGAATGTGACAGAATATGCAATCTGTTGATATTCTATTTTATACGTAGAAATCCCAGACTATTGGCACAAGAAGCCAGTGTTCTTTAGCACATTGTATAATACAAAGTTGCATAATAAGTATTAAAGAACGCTGCTTATGAAGCCATGACGGAGCACATATGCTATGCAGTATGTTTTTCTTTTTTCCTTTTTGAGGCAGTGCCTGCTCTGCAGATATTTTACAAGAATAGAAATAAATTAGGGCTGGATGAACAATGAAGCAGCAAGACAGTGTGAATTGTACTATCTGTCTAGAGATACGCATATTACTTATGTGATCTACAGCTGACTAGGTTGATTTTTTATGGGAACATACTACTGCATATTTTTCCCCTATACAATAGAAATCATTTACATTTGCTATAGGTATTTGGTGACACAAAAGAGATAGTCCTGATAAGCCACATTCTACTAAATCCTGGTGATTTTTGCATAGCAGGATATCACCAGATTGAAGTGTATGTTAAGGAATGTTTATTTATAACATTCAGGGGGATCTTGAAATATCTTATGTATAAAAAATTGCCTGGCAGCTGGACCTATAAATACTAATACTAATATATAATATTAATAATAAGTGACTCCATAGATTTGAGTTCGAAGAATTAAGACTAATAGAGCTGAATTTTCTGAGTGAGAGGAGTTTAGATATTCTGAAACAGCAGAGGAACCTGACTCTCATTGAGAGTTACCTACTTCACTTTGATTGGTCTTCAGCCAGCTTCATAAAATGGAAGCTGTTTGAAGTGTCCACATGAAGTTTTTTCTCTTAGTTATGGAAATACATAGACTGAACAAAGCGAGAACATGGATTTTCCAAAAGAATGGAATCCACGGTGTGTCAAGAAAACCCTATAAGGGGGTAACCCTCAGAAATATATAAAATACTAAAGATGATCCCTGGCCAAAAAGCCACAGGAACACAGAAAGAGTTCTCTGGGTATTGCAATTACATATGAAAATAAAATAAAATAAAAATCCTCTTTATTATAGGGTATAAATTCCCCAAAAAATAAATAAAACTTAACAAAAGCCTACCACACACTAAAGAGAAATGAAAAGAGTAAAGAATCTAGGTGAGGAAGGAGAGGTGAAAATAAAGTGATACTAAAAAGTATCACAACAGAAACAATCTTAGTGTACAGCAATGAGCTATGTCTCCCCTAAATAATATAGCAATCTAAGTAGCAGCTATCCTATGTTAAAAAGTATAGCAATTGCCAAATGTTAGCCCTAAATGCTGATCTATGGATACAAAAGTATCCTCTAAAGTGGCAACAGCTAGTGAGCGTAGAAGGCAAAAGAAATAAACCGGACTAACTGCTACCCAGGATTCCAGACTGAAAGACACTCATGTAGCCTATGCTATGAGAGGGATTCCACTAGAGATCCACAATTCTATACGCTAAGGCTACCCATCTAGTAAAGAAGTCTTTAGAGGATACTTTTGTATCCATAGATCAGCATTTAGGGCTAACATTTGGCAATTGCTATACTTTTTAACATAGGATAGCTGCTACTTAGATTGCTATATTATTTAGGGGAGACATAGCTCATTGCTGTACACTAAGATTGTTTCTGTTGTGATACTTTTTAGTATCACTTTATTTTCACCTCTCATTCCTCACCTAGATTCTTTACACTTTTCATTTCTCTTTAGTGTGTGGTAGGTTTTTGTTAAGTTTTATTTATTTTTTGGGGAATTGATACCCTATAATAAAGAGGATTTTTATTTAATATGTAATTGTAATACCCAGAGAACTCTTTCTGTGTTCCTGTGGCTTTTTGGCCAGGGATCATCTTTAGTATGTTATGGAAATACAGCCAGGAAAAAGAGTTGAAAACAAATAAATGCAGAGTTAATTTCTGCATATTTTTAGTACACTATTTTATGCTTGTGCTTTAAATAAACTGTGCTTGAAGGAACACTCCAAGCACCATAGTCATTACAAACCACTGTAAGGGTTAAGGGACCATACGTGCCCTGGTGTCCTCCCTAAATATTAAAACCTTTTAAGAATAGTTTGATGATTCCCTAATTGCCAGAAGCCTCTGCTGCAGAACTATGCCCAGTTGTGCAAACTCACACCCTTTGTGATCCTGCACGACAGGCTTAGCTCAGTGGAGCTAATGGAGGCTCCTTGCAACACAGGAAGCAGTGATTAGCACCTAGTGGGACCCAGGTGTGTATAGAAACTGTTATTAAACAGTCTGGCTAGTTACTCTGACAAGTCATCAGGGCACTCCAGGCACCATAACCACTAAAGCAGCTGCAGGGGTCATGGATCTTGGAGTGTTTCTTTAATTTGAACCTCAATTATTCTTCTAATCATATGATTTAAACACTAGATGTATAGTAGCACATTGCTTTTTGATTGCTGTTAACATTGTTATGTAATTTTTATTCAGTAAAAACTTCTGTACACTTTAAAGCTGCTTTTCAGCGATGTTATCCTTTCACAATCCATTTAGCAGACTTTTAGGTCTAAATAAAACTCTTTATCAGATTTTATTTGTTATATTATTTAGATTCAGAACAAAACATAGTATGCCGTCAGCAGTCCATTAGTGAAGTCTTCAAATTCCTATAAGCTCTTAGATGTATTAGGTCATCATCAGCCTGGTATTGTAATTAGTATCCAAATTTTTCAGTATTTACATAAAACATTATTTTAATAGTATAGTTACAGAAATCAAACAGTGTGAAATGGTATGGGATGAAATAATAAAGATCAATTCAGGAGACTTAACTAAAGCACTGAAAATATTCAATACACTTGCTAATTAAGAAGTCAACCACAAATCAAATGATGCTAAAGATCAATTTAAGATTTAAGTGCTATAGCTCAATCTAATAGTAGTAAAAGCACATTTTAAAAAATGATCACAAGGTAGAGCGAACAATGTGATATGGTAAAACTTTTATTCAAATACTCATTAAAGGCTGGCAAGCACACTTGTACAGGACAAAATGTGGGGAAGCAATATTAAATTCCAAAATGTTGGTGGCTTCAGATAACTATGATGATAAACTCTGGTGATAATCCTTAATTTGCTGAAATTAGCACTTCAAGTAATGCTGAGAAATACATGCTCACATGTTTATCTATGTTTTAGCCTCTTGTTTGCTTGAATAAATGTTTTATATGGGAAACTATGGGATCCCCAATGTAATTCTTTTTAAAAGTGTGCTGTCTTACGGCAATCACATTTGGCAGTGAAACTGGAAAAACTTAAAGGACAGATGTCATCAAATTTTAACTTTTGATTTTCTGAATGTTTATTAAATTTAACCCTTAACATTGTTATGGTGTACCATGCTATCCTACAAAAGGAGGGCTTTAACACCTTTAGGGTGGCATTGCATGCCCTAAAATATGCCCTCCCAGGAGCCCCAGTACTTACCTTCCATGGCGATCCTGATGGGGTAACTGACATGGATGGGTGAGATTTGCTGCAGGGGGACTGCCTGGGTTGTCAGGCAGATACCCCATCAGGATCGCCATGGAAGGTAAATATATATATTTCCTGGCCATGGGAGCACTTCTCCTGGGTTAGCTCTTTCCTTTACTCTTATTAGGCAGTATTAAATTTTTGCCTATACAAGTCCATGTGAACCATAATGCCCCAGGTTCAAGACTTCCTGGCAGCTGAGGAGCTCTTACTGGGCTTGGCAGGGGTGAAGTTTCATCCCTGCTAGCATAGAAACATAGAATGTGATGGCAAATAAGAACCATTTGGCCCATCTTGTCTCCTCAATTTTCGAAAAACTTTTAATTAGTCCCTGGCCTTATCTTAAGTCTAGGATAACCTTGTGCCTATCCCACACATGCTTAAACTACCTCACTGTGTTAACCTCTACCACTTCAGCTGGAAGGCGATTCCATGTGTCCACTACAATCTCTGTAAAATACTTCCTGAAATTAATTTTTAAACCTTTGCCTCTCTAATTTAAGATTATGTCCTCTTGTAGTGGTAGTTTTTCTTCTTTTAAATATAGACTCATCCTTTACTGTGTAGATTCCCTTTATGGATTTAAATGTTTTTATCATATCCCCCCCAGTCTTGTCTTTCCTCCAAGCTATACATGTTAATTTCCTTTAACCTTTCCTGGTGCGTTTTATCCTGCGATCCATGAATCGGTTTAGTAGCCCTTCTCTGAACTCTTTTTAAAGTATCAATATCCTGAAGATACTGCGTACAATACTCCAAGTGAGATCTCACCAGTGTTCTGTACAATGGCATGAGCACTTCCCTCTTTCTACTGCTAATGCCTCTACCTATACAACCAATCATTCTGCTAGCATTTCCTGCTGCTCTATTACATTGTCTTCCTACCTTTAAGTCATCTGAAATAATTACTTCTAAATCCCTTTCCTCATATGTTAAGGTTAGTAGAGTATCTTCCACACTTGCTTCCACACTGTCATTCTCTGAAGTTCTCCCTGTGCATAACACTCAGAACGACAGGATGGAACATGTGTTCAATCCTGCTCTGCAAACCCACCAGCTGATGACATGGAGACAGAAAGGAAGCAATTAAGAAAAAAGGAGTTCTTGGATGCTGTCATTTCAACTACACTTTCCATGCAAGGAAACAGACTACATCTGCCTATTACAATATATGGGACATCTTCTCTAACTGGGCATCTAAAAAAGGTATTTCTCCAGGATCCTTCTGTTCTGTAGATCTCCTGGGGTTTCTGCAAGACAACCTGGGCAAAGGTCTCAGCCTGAACACTCTGAAGGTCCACATTTGAGCACTCTCAGTTTTAACTAGAGTGGGATGGGCTCTCAACTCTGATGTGCCTAATGCTATAAATGTAGACATGCAGATCAGACCTCCTATCAAGTCCATTTTTCCTCTTTGGGACTTGTCACTTATCCTGTCAGCCTTACAGGGTTCCCCATTTGAACCTATAACAGTTACGCTCTTTACTCTTAAGACATCTCTTATGGTTGCCTTGAATTCAGGTAGAAAAGTCTCAGAATTGGTAGCAATTTCAACAGACAAACCTTTCATCTCATTCCAACAGGATACGGTGATTCTGAGAACAGTTACAGAGTTTAGGCCTAATGTGGTTACATAATTTCATATGAATCAGGAGATGATACTGCCTGCTTTCTTTCCAACTCCTTCTTCTGAGGAGGAACAAGTGTCTCACACCGTGGATGTGGCTTACTGTCTATCGGTTTACCTTAACAGAACTTGGAGCTGGAGGAGTGTAAGGACATGAAGGGGTGCTGCCCTGCGACAGCACTGTCCCTTTAAATGTGGGAACCAACTTAGCAGAGAAATAATACAAAGACACGATGAATGGAGCAAACAAGAAAATATGTATTAAAGAAAGCCAAAGGATATAATATACAAAAACAAAATATGTACAATGCCACAAATAAATAAATATATATATATATATATATATACACACACACACACACACACACACAAGAAAGCAATATAAATACAAATAGAGCATGCAGAGTACACGTAAATAGGCCTAATGCAAAAAGTAAATAGTTAAGGCAGGATCGTGCAGCCACCACAGAATATAGGTGGGACACGGATGCAAAGTACACTTAATAGTCCTTTGACAAAAGTAAAGTTCTTAGGCAGGATCGTGCAGCCACCACAGAATATAGGTGGGGCACAGATCCTAAGCCACCAAGCATTAAATAAAAAACACCAAGGAGCAAAGCCCAAAGCAGGTCCCACGTAAATAAGGCAGCAAGGTCAGAATCACTGGAAATTAAGTATAGGCAGGAACACTGCAAGAAAACACTGGAACGGGAGGCACATGACACAGGACCAGGCAGAGACGAAAACGCAGGACCATAAGGACATAGGATCAGGATACACAGGATACAAAACACAGGAACAAGGAGCAAGGAGTCGGAATCATGAGGAACAGGAACCAGGAAACACAGGATACAAGATAAAGGATAGAGGATAAAGATCTGACCCGGAGTGAGGGGAGAAACCAGAATAAATAGGTAGTAAACAAGGGCCAGGTGAAGTGCTTAACGAAGAGAAATGAGAAACAGTGCCAAACAGAAACAGTGGTTAGTGTGAGTACTGCACAAGGGCATATTACCAAGGCGTGTCGTGACAAGGAGATCCTCTAGACTTTTCATCATCCATGGAGGGCATGATAAGGGCCTACAAGCATCTACTAAAACCATCTCTAGGTTCCTGGTCTCTGCCATTACTAAGGATTATGAGACTAAACAGGTTCCGGTTCCTCTAGGTCTGAAAGCCTATTCCAAAGGGCTCTACCAAGATCCAGGGCAGCTGTTGCTTAAGTCTCTTCTGATCAGATCTGTAGAACAGCAACATGGTCATCTCAGAATACTTTTATCCAACATTATCAATTTGGTTCTGCCGTCTTATCGGCTTCTTGTGTGTATCTCTACCACTTAATAATATTTCAGTATCATATGGTGTGCTTTGTTTCATTTTTTCCTTCCCAGAGTTTTCTAGCTTAGGCATTGCCCAGGAGTAGTGCTGCCGTAGCCATGGCAGGGGAAACTAAAAATTGTTTCATACTTATATGCAATTTTATTCTAAGTGTATTTTGAGATATTAATACAATGTTAAACAAAAATCTCCACAACAGTAAAGCCATAAGACTAAATTAGTTTAACAAAGAATCCAATTTTTGCCTCTTTCCATTTTAAACATGGATTCCTTTGAGTCTGTGTTTGCTGTATACAACAGCTTTGAAACACAACTTAGGAAAAGATGCAAAGCCAGTGAACCACTCATGGTCATCTGGTTCATTGTTAATGAAAATCATCAGCATCAGGATGGTTACTGGGTTGCTATTGAGACTTGGTAGTGCTTGGAAGCAAGAACAAAAAAGGTTATGGTGGGGAAGAAATTGTGATTTAAAACCACTTCCACCTGGAATCTGTGGATAGTTAATACAATGTTAAACAAAAATCTGCACACCAGTCAAGCCATAAGACTTGCTTTTCCCACAGAAATCTCAACTTTGCAGTGATGTTACTACCGCAAAGGATTCTGGGTAGGCATATGCAAATTAATTTAACAAAGAATCACATTTTTGCCTCATTCCATTTTAAACATGGATCCGTTGAGTCTGTGTTTGCGGTCTACAACAGCTTTGAAACACGGCTTAGGAAAAGATGCAAAGCCAGCGAACCACTCATGGACAGCTGTTTCATTGTTAATGCAAATCATCAGTATATATATATATATATATATATATATATATGCAATGCTGGGGAGGCAGTCAGATCAAATTTATTTAGGGCCACCTGTATTAGCTACCATTGGATGAGGAGTATATAAAACATCTCTTGGATTTTCGAGTCCAGAGAAGACTTGTGTGCCAGCAGAACCAAGTCTTCCCATTGTTTTTCTGTGAACTGTTTCTCTAAATCCTCCTCCCAGCCTGCCATAAACCTCAGGGGTGGGGCATGTGCCACATTAAATACAAGTCTGTATACAGTGGATATTCACCCATGAGACAAAGTTGTTCAAAGCCTGTGAGTGGTCGGAGTAAATTTTGTTCTGGGATTAGGGAGTGATAGAAGTGCTGCAGTTGATAGTAATGAAACCATTCTATGGCTGTCGACACTCTCCACTGGATAATGGAAGTGATCTGTATAAGCCCTGTATCAGAGCATACTTCTCTTACCCAGAGGATCTCCTCCACATCTCTATCGGTTCAACCAACTAAGGACAATCCATCTGGTAGCTCAGGATTTTTTACGAGTGGTAGCATTGGACCCAGTACTATGGTTAGCTCCATTTTAAGGTATAAAGCACTCCACACACGGAAATATAAAGCATAAGGCTGAAGGGTTGCAACTTTCATTGTGTGTGCCTGTATTGCAAAAGGCCAATGTTTCCTGTCAAGCCACACTAGTGTTGAGAGTGAGTCTCTCAACTCTCCATCTTCAGTGACAACCATTCAGGGCATGGTTTTAGACTGTGCCAATCCAATGCTCTCATGTATCACTTGGTAATATCTAATCACTAAGTAATCCGAGACTCCCTTGTATTTTAAAGTAACAGAGGGTATCCATCTTCAAACAGCAGAGGAAGACAGAAACATTGTGCTTACTGTTGCCAAAAAGGCTCTCAGTATTGAAAAAGGGATGGTTTGACGCAAAAAAAAAAATACTCGGAAGAACATTAATTTTAAGAGCGTTCATACATCAAAACCAGGATATAAATTGGCTGTCAGAACTAACAGACACCATACACTCACAACCCAATTAGCCTAATAAAGTAACCCGAAAAACCCTAAATGAATTAGAATGGCCCAATTTAACATAAACATTAGAAACAGGATAAGCAGAGGTCAGAATAACAGAGATAAGGTAAACAGTGAGACAAGCCAATGTCAAGCATAGTAAAAATTTAGAATAGTCAAAATACAAGCCAAAAGTCAAGTACACAGAGGAATCAATAGATAAACACTCTCAGATTAACCAGAATAAGAAACTATGACAAAGCACTGGATAACTGCCAAATTAAGTTTAAATAGCCAAAGGAGAGCTGTGATTCACTACTATCAGAAGACCTTGGACACACATTCACATGATATTCATAGGTGGATCCTTTATATGTTTAGAGAGGGAGTCTGTTGTCCAGCGAGGGAGTCCTGGACCCCAACCATCTCTCCAAGTTCCAAGAATGTGCTTAAGATGTTTGGTAGGGTTATCTGGGGCAATAAGCCACCATCTTGTGTGCTTGCCCCTTCCCTTCAAACCCTTCAATCCCACCATTCTGCTGAAGAGCTTCTAGGAAAGGCTCCAGTGATAGCACAAATTAGGGATAAAGTAGGAATAAAGGGCACCTCTGCCTTGTACCATTTTGGATGGAAACTGTTTGAAATAGGGCTCCATTTACTCTGGTTTGAGCTGTAGGGGTTGATTAGAGAACCTATAAGAGCTATCAGTTGTGGACCAAACCTCTTCTTTTCTAATGTATCCATTATATATTTCCAATCTACCTGGCCGAGCACTTTCTCATTGTCCATTGAGAGGAGTAGGAGACCCCAATTTGCCACTTTGCAACAAAAATCACATCAAAGACTCTAGTCATGCTGTTCCCCGCCTCTCTACAAGGGACAAAATCTGATTGATCTGAGCCAAGTAGTAATGTCCTGGAATGAGCTGGGCCACATGTTAATGAAGAGGGGGCCCACTGGCTTCCCCACTATGCCAGTGCCGTGTGCCCCAGTGGAGATTGGGCGTCGGTGGAGATGTGCGAGCGCCAACCCTTCCTCTCTCCCTCCCCTCCCAGCACTGCAAGGAAGTGAGTTCAGATGACGTCACTTCCTCCTAGCACTCTTTGCAGACAGCCGCGCAGGAGGAAAGAGAGAGGAGGTCCCAGGATCAGGTAAGTGCATGGAATGAGGGGGGGGGGGGTGAAATCTTTATCATGGACTCACTAGTACGACTAGATAGTCCATGATAAAAATGTCACCCCCCTTCCTCTCAGTGAGTCAGTAGAGGGTGGGTGGACATGAAATGGGGGTAATAGGCATGAAATATGGGGAGAAATATGGGGGAATGGACATGAAATATGGGGGGTGTACATGAAATATGGGAAGGTATAAAATATGGGGGGGAAATGGATGCTGAAACCCATGCTACCCTAATCAAGCCTTAAAATTGAGGCTCCATGCTGCACTGCTACTCTGCTATTTACAAACATGTTATGCCGCCATTATGCAGCTGCCGCAGGGCATGCAATTCGCAATGGGAAGGTGTGAGTGTCGCTTTGCCTTTAAGACACTCAGTTCACCTTCCCTTGCGGTTCTGTTTATGTAGATATGTATGTATGTATGTATGTATGTATGCATGCAAGAGTGTATATGTATATGTATATATATATATATATATATATATATATATATGTGTATGTATGTATGTATGTATGTATGTATGTGTTTAGAGAAAAAGTATGGCCTCTCCACTGGACTTTGCGGCAGGATTGCAGACTAAATAGCCCATTAGGTAGGTAGATTTCTGGAATGTTGGGACTTTATCTGCTGAAAATTATGCGACTCCAGAGTTCCTTAAAAACCCAGGACATGCACTCCAGAGCATTTAATCCTCACAGATTATGACTGCAAACGGTCAGCAGTGTACAAGCATATGTGGCTTGAGGGGACATGTTGTTGCAGCAACAAGTGGGATCTGTAGCAGGTGAGAGTGAGAGAAAAATAGGGGGTGGAGAGGATGAGGATGGAGAAGAGGTAGAGGGGAAAAAAGAGAAAAAATATGAAGGGGAATCACAGAGAAAGAATAAAGCTGCTTTATAAGTTACAAGCCATCTATGTTCTGATGCATCTGTTTTATTCATGTGACAGGTTTAATTGTTCATGTAACAGGGTGAATGTATCATGGTTGGGGAAGTGTGCATCACAGGGTTGGGGTGAATGTGACATTGTTGGAGGAGTGAGTGTGATAGGGCAAGGGGTGGTGAATGTGACATGATTAAGGTGAATTAATTGACAGAGTGAGTTTGGCAGAGTGAGGGGGTAAGTGTGACAGGATTAGAGGTGTTAATGTGACAGAGTGAGTGTGGCAGGGTTCGAGGAGGGAGTGTGACAAGAGTGTGACAGGGAAAAGAGTGGTGAGTGTGACAGTGAGAGAAAAGGTGATTGTAACAGTATTAGGGGATTAATATAATAGGGTGAGTGTGGCAGAACAAGGGGAGCTGAGTGCAGTTTGGTTGGAGGGGGTGAGTGTGACAGTATTAGGAGGGGTTAAAGTGAGGCAGGGTTAAGGGGGGCGACAGTGTGTGTGGGAGTGTGGTGACCATGTGTGTAAGTAAAGGTGGCAGGGTGTGTGAAGTGGGGTGGCAGTGTATGTGCGTGGAGGGGGATGAGACAGTGTGAAATGGGCTGACATAGTGTGGAAGGGAGGGGCAGAGTCTGGAAGGGGGATGACAGAGTGTGAAAGGGTGGCAGGTGGCAGAGTGTGGCAAGGGTGACAGGGTGTGTGGAGGGGGTGACAGCGTGTGTGCGTGGAGGAGGATAACAGAGTGTGGAGAGGCTGACAGAGTTTGGAAGGGAGGGACAGAGTGTGAAAGAGTGGCAGATTGTGAAAAGGTGGCAGAGTGTGTAAAGGTGGCAGAGTGTGGGAGGGAGGGGGTGACAGGTTGCAGAGTGAGGGGAGGAAGGAGAGACAGGGGGCTGAGTAGGGAAGGAGGAGGTGACAGGGGGCTGAGTGAGGGGAGGAGGGGATGAAAGTGGGCTGAGTGAGGGAAGGAGGGGGTGACAGGGGGCTGAGTGAGGGGTGACAGGTGGCAGAGTGAGGGGAGGAGGGGACGAAAGTGGGCAGAATGAGGGAAGGAGGGTGTGACAGGTAGCTGAGTAAGGGGGCTGTGTGAGGGAAGGAGGGGGTGACATGGGGCTGAGTCAGGTGGTGACGGGGCAGAGTGAGGGGTGACAGGGGCCAGAGTGAGAGGGTGAAAGGTAGCTGAATGAGAGGGTGACAGATAGCTTAGTGATAGTGTGACAGGGTGTTGAGTGGGGAAAGGAGGAGGTTACAGGGGGCTGAGTGAGGAGGTGACAGGGGGCTGAGTGAAGGAGAGGTATTAGAAATACCTTTTTTCCCCTGGTGGTTTAGTGTCTGTAACATATTCCTCCTTACCTTGCGGTATTTGCGCTCATGGCCGTGCATCTGCATAACTGACTCCTGCAACATGCATGTGATGCCACGCGGGAGACGCTCGCACATATTCTTGGGTCAAAGGGCGATATCAGCCAATCAAAGTTTTTAAGGGCTTATTTAAATGTAATTCTATTTTTCCTCATTGCCCTGTCGTTCTTTCCCTTAGTGGTTGTCCGAGAGTGTGTTCCTGAGCGTTTATTTCTGGTTATTGACTTTCGCTTCGTTTGACTTCCCTGTATTCTGGTATCCCTGACTTCTGGCTTTCCCTTATCGTTGTGTCCCATTCTGTGTCCCCCGACCTCGACAAGTATCCTGACTATTCTTTGGTGCATTAAGTCCAGCCATTTTAAGGCCAGGTAATACGTTACCTAGATGTGACACAATCCTACGTGCTGGATCAATTAGTAATCCTGACAGTGTCTTTGCCTCGTGGTGGTCCAGTGGCCTTCTTATCCGGTCTGCAGCTCCGCCGGGTGTTAGCTGCAGACTGAGATAGGAGTCTTGCGATCTCCAGAAGTCAGAACGTTGCCATGGTAACCCGCGGCAATGCTCTAATTGGCTGGGTATCGAAAGACACTTCAGTCTGCAGCTCACACCCAGCGGAGCTTCAGACTGGAGGTTGGGCTCACTCTCAGGGCAGACTGGAGGGGACTCGCACCCGGTGGCATAATGGGCAAGCCGCTGGATCCCCTCCCGATGTCTGGCTCTCGGTCATGGACCATGGGCCCAACAAGTTACTCTGCCCTAATGCGATTTAGGAGGCCGTGAGGCCTTAGGTGGCCACCTAAACATCCTAATTAGAGAGCCGCCTCTGCTAACAGGGTTATTTGCTAAAGTGAGAATTCAGGCCAAATTTAAGGCCAAGGTAGTCAGAAGTGAAGGTTAACTGACTGGGATAATTTTCCCAGTTTGACTATTTTGAACTTAAGTGGAAAATACACTGTTAATTCAATTTGAATTCAAATCAAATATGTAGCAATCTCAAAGCTTCCCTTCTTGGATAACTTTTCACAGAGTACACAAGTGGACTAACAACAGATAAAGAGAAGGCTTCTCAAACATTTCATTGCAAACACATGACTTTATCAACTACTCATGGTAAGGTAGATAGGACATGAATTGTATAGCATAATTTCTTACAAAAAGTAAATAATCACTTAAATATCCAAATAATAAAACAAACCAATGGCAATAATTTAGATGGCAGTACATTTAAGCCAGATCAAAGTGTGAAGATCCCAAATGTTCCACTGACTAACTCTTACCTTGATCAAAGCATTATGACATCACATGCAGTGCTTTAGAAGAGCAGGTGGTTGCATCTACAAAAAACGATTTCCAGCTGCATGAGCTCTGTGGAGCACCTGCTGTTAATCTCTTCTTACCGCATATATGTTTATTTAGCAGTTACCCTTTGCTATTTCATTAACCACACTTTTACTCTCCTACAGGAGTTGGATAATTTGCTGAGAAGAAACAGTGGTATTGAATGTAGTGCACATTGACACCTGCCCAAAGCTGGCCTTGAGAACAAAGTAAAAATCACAGGATAATGGTGATGGACTAGACTGTAATAATCATGCATCAGTCGAACAGGGAACATTCTCAATCTGAACTTCATGGAACAACCTGAAATGATATACCTAGGGGATAATGCAAGCTAACAATAATCCTTTATGCAAAGAGAACTTAAGTGTGTCTTATTGGCCCAGCAATTAGGTGTCAGTCACGAATCCTCTGGAGCCATACACTAAAACAAATATAAGTATTACATACTTGCTGATATGCAGGATTCCATTTATAAGAGATTGACTAAATGACAGGAAAAACATGCCTGTCACATTTTGAAGACAAGTGAAGATTGTTAGGAATGTAATGTGAAATAAAAATGTTTGACCAAAAAAGTTGAATTGGAAAAATCCAATCAATTCAGTCAAAATGCAGTCAATTCTGTATTTAGTTGAGCTATTTTGACCTTTAATTTGAATTCACTTTGAATTCCTGTCAGTTCTTATTTTAGTAAATAACCTTGCAAATGTTTATTAAAATAAAGCATGTTACAACAACTGGAAGAGTTAATTAATCATATACTCAATTGCAACAAATTGACAATGAATTTGTAGAATGTACCTCAGAGTGACCAGGATAGATACAAATTCCATATTGGTTCTGGTACAGCGATTTTGCTAAATGTTATTTTACTTTTTGTCACTGTTTTTTGGATAAAATCATAACTAGTCCTACTTTAGATATTTTGGTAAGATTACATGTTTTTTTCTATTTGTCTTTTTTCATTTTTCCATAAATCAGTGAGTTGTCTGTATTATAAATGTATACCTAATCCTTCCCTAACGTAAAAATACATGTGATTTGAGCTCCAATCTGCTCTAATTCCTAAAGAATTATCCTATAAGGTCACAATCTTTCATGTGGAGCCTGAAACTTTGGCCCTGTAGTGGCAAATTGAGGATAGCTGTTGAATGTGAGCACAGGTGACAACTAAAACCTCATGAAAAGAGAATGTTTGGATTTACACAACAATAGGAAGACATCATACACCAGTTCAGTAACTGGATGTCCGAAAGCTGTGTTAAACCCCAACTAATATAGATAAATGACTCATAACTTGTAGCGACAGCTGATTGTAACCAATATAAAAGACAATAAATATATCAAGAAAATACCTTTTGCTACAAACATAAACAAAACAAATGTAAAATGCAAGCATTAGGAACTGATGTTAATGCAAACAACACTTGGGTACATATTTGCTGGCCAGTTCTGTTTTGCTAGGGTGTATTGGATATGTTTGTTGTAATTGTATAAGTTGCTAGTTGGAAAGGTGATGCCTTAGACTACAATTCACTTATATTGTATTTCTGTTCAAAAACAATGTAACTGGTAAAAACAAATGCATCATATAATTAAAAGAGTAATTATAGATTAGCTTTAATGAGTGTTATTTTAAGCTATTTGCTTGTAAAAACAGTAAAAATAAGAATAAAAACTTCAACTATAATAAATTAAATAAAATTGACCCCGCCATACATTATAGATATATGACCCATCTCGTTTGTCACTGTGTTCCTGTAAGCCTTGGAATTTAAAGAGATGAAAGTATTCAGTGTCTATTAATCAGTAGAGATAAATGTTCTGCTCAGCATGATATTCAAATACCTTGCTGAGCAGGGGAAAATAATTACATTTGGAATTTCTGAACTACCAAATATATTGTGTATCACTTCAAAAGAAAATACAGGAGCAGTGTAATCTGGCCATACTTTCTAGAGAACTGAACTGAACTGAAGTATGCACACAACACAAGCAAACACACATACTCAAAAATGGAAACCTAATTAATTATTTCAAAAAAAGAGAGAAGAAAAGAAAAAAAGCAGCTCAGGGTTTAACTCCTGGGTGGCAGGCACAGCATGCTTTCCTGTTTGAGATCGAGATGTAGAAATGACCTTGTATCCTCTGTGCCTTAAGCCTGCTGAGAGCTGGAGAGGACACTCTCAACACAGAGAAGATAGAATAATTTGTACCACTCAGGAAGCATTGGCTCTCAGTGTTTGAAGAAGAAAAAATATAAGTATATGTTAGCATCATATGAAATATTTCACAATATATTTAGGAAAATTAGACAATGAGAGTGTACATATACTAGTTTAATCAATTAAGTATTTTTACAAAAAATTTTTACTTTGACAATGAAAATTACTTTTTACAGTGAAGATTTTTTTTTTACTTTGAAATAACATATGCTCTTGGACAAAACATGCATTAGACTTCTAATTAACAAAACAAAAAAGAAAAATAAGATATATGCCAACCATCATGCAATGCATGATGCACTGAGCATTCAGATGCAGAATATTGCAGTGGGCTAGGTGCATGAGAGAGCTTAAGCTTCTTAAAGGGATTCTCCAATGCCAGGAAAACATTTGTTTTCCTGGCACTGCAGGACCCTCTAGTGCCCCTCTACCTCCCATCCCCCATCCCAAGTTGCTGAAGGGGTTAAAACCCCATTCAGTGACTTACTGGAGTTCAGCGCCGATGTACCTCAGCGATGGGTCAGGCTCCACCTACGCTTCCCTACGCCGTCAGCCGGTGGGGGAGACCTAATGCGCATGTGCGGCCGTCAGCGGGGGACATCTAATGCGCATGTGCAACAATTGCCGCGCACGCACATTAGACCTCCCCATAGGAAAGCATTATGTAATGCTTTCCTATGGGGATTTCGGCGATGCTGGAGGTCCTCACATAGCGTGAGGAAGTCCAGCGTCGTTTTAAAACACTTTTCATGTTCTATGAACACAGAAGTCTCCTCTATTGGCTGTCTAGTAGACAGCCACTAGAGGAGGACTTAACCCTGCAATGTAAATATTGCAGTTTGAAAACTGCAATAATTACACTTGCAGGGTTAAGGGTAGTGGGAGTTGGCACCCAGACCACTCCAATGGGCAGAAGTGGTCTGGGTGCCTGGACTATCCCTTTGAGGTGAAATACTGCCTGGCCAAGCCAGATGTTCTACTAGTTTGCAAATACAAACTGTATTACTGTAGTTATTCACACAGACACATATATTATTTAATTTTGTTTTTCTTGTTCTTTTTTTCTTTTACAACATACTTTTAGCTAGTCATATTTCTGTCTTTAAATAGGAAAGAAAATAAAGAGAACCTGTACTTTTTCAGGTTTACATTTCGGTTTGTAAGAGGTTATTGCAGCCATTAAAAGTGTGTACAATATAACTGTCAACCAGTCTAACTGCTGTTACTGGTTACCAGTTACTACTGGCAAATGGGTATACAGTCTGACATTTATTTGATATAACTGTATCTATCATATAGATATACTGATTGCATTGTTATCTGCTATTTGTAAGAAGTTATTTTTTTTAAATTATTTATTTTGTGCATTTCCCCAAGGACACAGACATTTCATTACATATTCTAATGAGACATACAGTTTCTCACAAAAGTGAGTACATCCCTCACATTTTTGTAAATGTTTCATTATATATTTTCATGTGACAACACTGAAGAAATGACACTATGCTACAGTGTAAAGCAGTAAGTGTACAGCCTGTATAACAGTGTAAATCTGCTGTTCCGTCAAAATAACTCAACACACGCCATTAATGTCTAAACCGGTGGCAACAAAAGTGAGTACTTTTGAGTACAGTTAAAATCTAAAATTTGACAATATTACTCCTTCCAATCCAAGATATATCTATCTTTTTTAGTCCTTTAAAGTTTTATAAATTGTCCCATTTCCTATATTGGACCATTTGCCTCTGCCCATACCTATAGTTCTTGCAGAAAAACACTATAAACTGAGCACTATAAACTGAGTTAATGGACTCAAGGAAAAGCCCTCAAAACCAAATGCATACATAAAAATCCCAATATCTTGCTTTTAAATGGAGATAGTATTGACTGCTAATATTTCTTTTGGAGATTTCTTTTATTCTATACTTTCATTAAAATTCTCATTAGTCTCTATGTTAATTGATTTTTGAAAATTGTATAGAAATCTGCCATAGGAGTTTTGGTTCTGCAACATATGGGGATCTACATTTTAGGCACTCGTGGA
>OW240912.1:275858182-275867220 GCA_933207985.1 Pelobates cultripes
TGGACAGCCAATCAGATTGCAATAAAAAATTACATACAATATAGCAATAATAAAACATAAACAATAATATGCATAGAGATAAAACTAAAAAAGACATTATAAATTATGTAATTTAACTTTAAAAACGATCAATGGTTATTGAAAGAAAACTCTGAGATGCACGGTCACATGACCGGCATCGCAACCGCAAGGGGTTATGGGGTGTGTAGTTAGACGCCGGCCGGCACTGCGCAGCCGCCGGCATCATGAGGGGGAACTGGTAGCTGGCGTCTGTTCACATAACGGATGCGTCCAGACGCCAGTAGGCGGAACGAGGGGCGGGTGTACTGATGACGGCGGCACGCACAAGACAGTGGCCGCCGTCATCAGGAAGAAGGTAGACGACGGCTCACACAACGCTGTGGCCGTCGTCATGGAGATGAGGCATAACAAGATCGGCAGACTAAGGCCGAATGGAGGAGGGGGGAAAAGGAACAAATAGCATTAAAAAACGTATATAAGTAAAATACAATAAAATAAAATAAATGGAGCTAATTATTAAAAGAAAAAATGAAATAAAATAAAAACAGGATTATGTGAGAAACAGGCAGGTAAAAAACAACATCCTACCTGCTCTGCTGAATAATAAGAGTAGGCATGGTGAGAGAACAGGACAATAAAATACAATAATAGATAATATAAAACCATATGATTATAAAAAATATGATTATAAAAAATTGGATTATAAAAAATTAAATAAATCAAAATCAACATTCAGACCATAAGGTGCAAGAGTTTGGAGTGTATAAACCCACTCCATCTCTTTTTTACCTAGAATATTTTTAATATTTCCACCCCTCCATGGAACCATACATTTCCCTATAGCAATGCATTTAAGCATTTTAGGATCTTTATTATGTATAATAAAATGTTTGGATACTGAGTGATTTAAGTATCCATTCTTGATATTTCTGCAGTGTTCGCTCAGACGTATTTTTAGACACCTTGTGGTCATTCCAACATATTGGAGGCCGCAAGGGCATTCAAGCAGATATATTACATTTTTCGTGGAGCAATTAATAAAATCATTTATTTTGTAAACCTTGTTTGTCCTTTTTGATGTAAATTCCGTTACTTTGGATGGAACATCAGGATTGGTGGATTTACACACAATGCACATTTTACACTTGCAGAAACCTTTTATTTGTGGAAAAAAGGATATAGGGGGATTTTTTTTAAGATTTTTTTCTCTTGTAAAATTGTTGGTCAGAATAGATTTAAAATTTTGGGCACCCCTAAATATAATATTAGGGCGTTCAGGTATAATTTTGTTTAGTATTTCATCTTGTTTAAGAAGGTGCCAATGTTTTTTAATGATTTTTTTGACATAATTACTTTTATTATTAAAGTTAAAAATAATTGGTAAGGGCATTTCTGTGTCCGTAGTTTTGGGTTTGTATTTTAGGAGTTCATTCCTATCTTTCCCTTGGATCTCCTTAATTGTAGTTTCTAATTCTGATTTTGAATAGTTTTTTTCGACAAATTTATCTTTTAAAAGTTTCGCTTGTATCTCAAAGTCTATAAGTTCTGAACAATTTCTTCTCAATCTAAGGATTTGACTTTTAGGGGCGCTGTCTAACCATGGTTGGTAATGACAGCTATTTTTGTCAATAGCAGTATTAACACAAACCTTTTTAAAGAAAGTTTTTGTATGTACCATACCATTTTTTATAAAAATATCAAGGTCTAAAAAATTGATTTGTTCTCTACTGTATTCGCAGGTGAGTATTATACCTCTATTATTCAGGTTGAGGTTAGTGATAAAAGAATTTAGAGCTTCTTCGGTACCATTCCAAATAAAAAACAGATCGTCAATATATCTGAAGAAGGAAACCAGGTTTGCTCTCCACGCATGGTTACCAAAAATGGCTTGTGACTCCCAGTCGGCCATAAACAAATTTGCATAGCTGGGAGCAAACCTGGTCCCCATGGCAGTACCTCTTTTTTGCAGATAAAAGGAGTCTAAAAACCAAAAATAGTTATTGTTTAATCAATAAAAGCTTCAAAAGGTTTAAAAGTATTAGTAGGGGCAAACTTAAGACCTTTAGTTAAAACCGCTAGGTGTGTACTGTTTAAAATCTTTTGTGACAGATTAAAAATGCCTCCGTTAGTTACATTAAGAGAAGGTGCTATCTTTCTAGTCTTTCTCTTTTGTTCGCGTCTACCACTTCTTCATACCTCATGATATAGGCTGTCAAGCTGTAAAAGATATTTTAACCAAAGAAGGAAAAATTGCCAACCAACAAATAGAGTTCATTTTAGAAGGTATCAATATTATTTTAAACAATAACTATTTTTAGTTTTTAGACTCCTTTTATCTGCAAAAAAGAGGTACTGCCATGGGGACCAGGTTTGCTCCCAGCTATGCAAATTTGTTTATGGCCGACTGGGAGTCACAAGCCATTTTTGGTAACCATGCGTGGAGAACAAACCTGGTTTCCTTCTTCAGATATATTGACGATCTGTTTTTTATTTGGAATGGTACCGAAGAAGCTCTAAATTCTTTTATCACTAACCTCAACCTGAATAATAGAGGTATAATACTCACCTGCGAATACAGTAGAGAACAAATCAATTTTTTAGACCTCGATATTTTTATAAAAAATGGTATGGTACATACAAAAACTTTCTTTAAAAAGGTTTGTGTTAATACTGCTATTGACAAAAATAGCTGTCATTACCAACCATGGTTAGACAGCGCCCCTAAAAGCCAAATTCTTAGACTGAGAAGAAACTGTTCAGAACTTAAAGACTTTGAGATACAAGCGAATCTTTTAAAAGATAAATTTGTTGAAAAAAACTATCCAAAATCAGAATTAGAAACTACAATTAAGGAGATCCAAGGGAAAGATAGGAATGAACTCCTAAAATACAGACCCAAAACTACTGACACAGAAATGCCCTTACCAATTATTTTTAATTTTAATAATAAAAGTAATTATGTCAAAAAAATCATTAAAAAACATTGGCACCTTCTTAAACAAGACGAAATACTAAACAAAATTATACCTGAACGCCCCAATATTATATTTAGGGGTGCCCAAAATTTTAAATCTATTCTGACCAACAATTTTACAAGAGAAAAAAATCATAAAAAAAATCCCCCTATATCCTTTTTTCCACAAATAAAAGGTTTCTGTAAGTGTAAAATGTGCATTGTGTGTAAATCCACCAATCCTGATGTCCCATCCAAAGTAACGGAATTTACATCAAAAAGGACAAACAAGGTTTACAAAATAAATGATTTTATTAACTGCTCCACGAAAAATGTAATATATCTGCTTGAATGCCCTTGCGGCCTCCAATATGTTGGAATGACCACAAGGTGTCTAAAAATACGTCTGAGCGAACACTGCAGAAATATTAAGAATGGATACTTAAATCACTCAGTATCCAAACATTTTATTATACATAATAAAGATCCTAAAATGCTTAAATGCATTGCTATAGGTAAATATATGGTCCCATGGAGGGGTGGAAATATTAAAAATATTCTAGGCAAAAAAGAGATGGAGTGGGTTTATACACTCCAAACCCTTGCACCTTATGGTCTGAATGCTGATTTTGATTTATTTAATTTTTTATAATCCATTTTTTATAATCATTCTTTTTATAACCATATGTTTTTATATTATTTCACTATGCCCACCCTTATTATCCAGTAGAGCAGATATGATGCTGCCCTTTACCTGCCTGCTTCTCTTCCCATCATGTTTTTATTTTATATTTATATTTATTTTTATTTTTATTCCATATTTCCTTTTATTTGTCAGCTCCATTTATTTTATTTTATTTTATTCCACTTATATATGATTTCAATATTATTTGTTTCTTTTCTTTTCCCCCTTCTTTCCATTCAGCCTTATATAGCTATGTAGCATCTCCATGACGACGGCCACAGCGTTGTGTGAGCCGTCGTCTATTTTCTTTCTGATGACGGCGGCCACTGTCTTGTGCGTGCCGCCGTCACCAGTACATCCGCCCCTCGCTCCTCCTACTGGCGTCTGGACGCATCTGTT
Source organism: Pelobates cultripes (assembly GCA_933207985.1). NCBI lineage: Eukaryota > Metazoa > Chordata > Amphibia > Anura > Pelobatidae > Pelobates > Pelobates cultripes. Next base: position 275,862,241 of record OW240912.1, read on the forward strand.
ATGCGAACAGACGCCAGCCACCAGTTCCCTCTCATGATGCCGGCGGCTGCGCAGTGCCGGCCGGCGTCAAACTACATACCCCATAACCCCTTGCGGCTGTGATGCCGGTCACGTGACCGCGCACTTTAGAATCTTTTTTCTTCTTTTAAATAACCACTGATCGTTTTTAAAGTCTAATTATATAACTTATAATGTCTATTTTAGCTTTACCTTAATACATACTATTGTTTATGTTTTACTAGTGTTATACTGTATGTAATTTGTTACTGCAATCTGATTGGCTGTCCAAATTTTGGCGCCAATTTTCGAGTCAATTGAGTATGCTATTTAAATGTTCTTCTGCCAGGTATCAGGTCCTTTACCCATATTGATAACGCCGATTGGCGAAACGCGTTTATGGTTTTTTATATTGTGTAATGTTACAATTAAAGTATATTTTATAATCTTTTATTGTATTACTTATCTTTTAATACACATATAATTATTATTACTACCTGGCATCATTCGCTGGACTCCAAGCAATCCTAGGTGGGGATTATTCCACCAGTGCGAAATATCAGGAGCAGTTGACCTGCTCCTGTCTTGTGAGTATCCATTTTTTTATTCTATTTCATATTGGAGTTTAATTTTACGCAGAGAACACTATTGGCTGTCTCTTTTTATTTGAGCATCTTTTAAACCACGGAAGGAGGAAACACGTGGAGGATAACCATCCTATATCCCATAAGCGGGGATCTAAACCGCTGTACGCCTTTTATACCAGAGCAGGTCCTAGCTCTTGGATATGTGAGTTTGCAATCAAGCCTTTATATTTTATTCCTTACCCATATAGATATACTGCACCATTGTGGTTTTGTATTTGTTTTTATATCTTACATAAGAGACGATCCACAAGAAAGACAGAAAGCAAGACAGAAAACAAGATTATTACCTTTGACTAAGCACTACGGACACTGCAAGATAAGACCTCTTCTACTTTATTTATTCATTTATCTATTTATTTATTTATTTCATCTGGACTTTTATATATTTATTTTTTAAGCGCAGCCCTTACTCTATATTTTTTACTGCTCAATTCACTGCCATTTTGACGTTAAATCACTTTTTCTGTTTATGCAGCCCTTGCCACACCTCCCCTGACTCTGATTGACACAGCCTGCATGAAAAAAAACAAAACTGGTTTCCCTTTCAATCAGATCTAATTTACCTTAAACAATTGTATCTCTTGCTCTGTAAATTTAACTTTAATCACATAGAGGAGGCTCTTGCAATCTCCAGCAAGCTATTAAAAGGACACTCCAGTGCCAGGAAAACAAACTGTTCCGCCGGTGGGGGAGACCTAATGCGCATGTGCGGCAATGTCGCGTGCGCGCATTAGACCTCTCCATAGGAAAGCATTGAAAATGCTTTCAATGCTTTCCTATGGGGAATTGAGCGACGCTGCAGGTCCTCACACAGCGTGAGGATGTCCAGCGACTCTCTAGCACAGAAAACCTGTGCTAGAAACCAGGAAGTACCCTCTAGTGGCTGTCTAGTAGACAGCCACTAGAGGAGGCGTTAACCCTGCAATGTAATTATTGCAGTTTATGAAAACTGCAATATTTAAAGCTGCAGGGTTAAGAGTAGTGGGAGTTGGCACCCAGGCCACTCCAATAGGCAGAAATGGTCTGGGTGCATGGAGTGTCCTTTAACATAGCAGGGGATAAGAAAATCTAAATTAAACAGAACTTGCAATAAAAGAAGCATAAACTTTAGATGACTCTTTACAGGAAGTGTTTAGGAAAGCTGTGCAAGTCACATGCAGGGAGGTGTGACTAGTGTTCATAAACAAAGTGATTTAACTCCTAAATGGTAGAGAATTGAGCAGTGAAACTGCAGGGACATGATCTATACACCAAAACTGTTTCATTAAGCTAAAGTGTTCCTTTAAGGGCTGGCTAACGGTAATTTCGTGCATATTTCATGTATGAATGGCAGGATTTACATCTAACTTCTGTTACTCTGCTGCAACCAGATCCTTTTCAGCAAGTATGAAAGGAGGCTTGGTCCCCAACAGCACCTGGTCTTCAATTGCAACACTAGCTTGGTGTACCATTAATTCAGTTTCAGTATAATAAATACAAATAGAAAATGTTGTTACACTGGAAAAATCTTGTTGACAGCAGTTGCTGGAAGCCTGGATAGGCTCATTGGAAAAGTCTGGGTGTAGTGTCTCAGGTTCCTTAACCATGCAAAGGTAATTATTGCAGTTTTTAATAAACTACAATAATAATAAACTTACCTTTGAGGGTCAACTCCACCTCTAGTGGTTGTCTACCAGACAGCCACTAGAGGAACTTCCGGGTTGTGTTGCCTAACTGGCGCTGCATGTCCTCACGCTATACATGAGGACTTAAAGTGCCATGTAAAATACTTTAGGAAAGCATTAAACAGGCTTTTCTTTAGGGGAAGTTCTAATGTGAACACTGCCATTGCCCTGCATGCGCTTTAGGACAACGGCGCTGGAATCAGGTAAGGTTTTAAAAAAATTTAAAAAAAGGCTGCACCACGAGCGGCTCGACGGAGGGTGGCACTATAGGGAAAAATAGTGCCAGAAAAATAACTTAATTTGCCTGGCACTATAGTTTCACTTTAAGACACAGTGAGTGGCTGCATTTATGAATAGAGATGTATTTACTGACTTTTATTGATTGAACTTCATTTCTGTTCTTTATTTATGAAACTGCTGTTGAATGCTATTTAGTTTATTATTAAAGTGAGCCAATATTGGCATTTTTTCTTACATTTTTAACAGTTTCTGTAACAAATATTTTTACATTATGCTTCATTAAATTATCACATGCAAGTTAAGTAATAAGCAAATTCTAATCGTTTAACTAAAACGAGAGATTCTTAAAAAATTTTGTACTGTACAATATATTTGTTTGCTCGTCTAGGTGGACCTCCTGAGAATGAGTCGCATTCTGCAAGTAAGGAAGCAGTAAAGAAAAAGTCAAGAAAGGAGAAACAAAGGTTCACAAGTCCGGTTCTCTGTGAAAATAATTACCCCAGTGACTCCTGCACCAGTGTGGAAGCCGTTGAAAACTTATCACCAAAATTATCATTAAGAAAACGAAAAGTTTCTGATAACAATGTCCAAAATAATGAGGCACATGCAGTGCCCAAAAAGAGGCCAAAATCCATACTTAAAGCCAATTCCAAAATAAAAGAATCAAAAGATATTCAAGAAAACCATAGTGAAATAGAAGATGTTCTCAGTGTCGGTGAGGAGTGTATAATTAACAGAAAGAAAAGATCTCATGTGTCAACATTACACAGATCAGTTATGACTGGAGAGCAAAACCAATCTGTTAAAAATATTAGGAAGTCATTGGCTGCATTTGGGGTTGCATATGGGAAAAGTCCACCTGCAAATAAGACTGTACAAAATGCACTTAATGAGAGTGACACAGAGTCTGCAAAGTGTCCACGTGAAGCCTTTCTTAACACTCCAACAAAAAATAGAAATTTGGTATCCTCCTTTAGAACCCCTGTGTCACATTCTGAACATATGTTGGACGACTCTCTTCACAAGTCTATATGTCAAGAATCCTTGTGTAATGAAAACCAGGATTCTCAAACAGAGAACAGTTCCACTGCAAAGTAAGTAGTTTAGGTGTATGATTGCCAGTTTTCACATTTGTTTTTACCTGCCATAGTTTTTAGTTATTAATTTATTTCCTATCCAATAATAATTGATGACAGTGTCTATGTTTGTGTTGGTTGTTCCACAAGTGATAGCATAAATGCATATATTTCAGTAGAAATTGTTAATTAGTTTTGGAACATAACTGTTAAGTGATTTTTTTGATCATGTGTATTTATACTGAAATCGATTTTATTCATCTTAGTGAGAGCCCTGCCATTAAACGATCTGTAGAATCCAAAAGTTCAAAGAAGAAGCAGATTAGTCCAGACCACTCAGACGATCCAGGTAACTTAAATTGAATGCATCTTACAGAGGCAATGTCGGACCATAACCAACTCATTGAGAGAAAGGAAGTCCACCAACATGGGTTCCAAAACTAATATCTGTATTATCAATGAAAAACACGACTGTCTTTTTTTATTTTATTTTATTTTTTTACCTGCAAATAGTTTGTCATTACTTGCTTTGTGGTATTTCTTTCCAGCTCACCATTGTATCTTAAAGGGACACCGTAGGCACTGTATATGCTTCATCTCATTAAACTGGTTATAGTGTCTGAAGTCCTCTGGTCCCATCATTTCTATCAGCATTAAACAGTTTTTAAAGTTTTAATGTTTTAATGCTAAACAAGAGTCCCCGGCAATCCATCCCCTCTGTGCTGCTTTGGCTTATAAGGAAGTATTAGCCTGAGCAGCTGTGATTGGCTGAGAGTGTCAGCTGAATGCTTTTAGCCTGTCAGAGTTCCAACTGATGGTATGAAAGGGTATGACAAGTGTGTAATCTCTGCCTTAGCCACACATACTGAAGGGGCCGGACTGTGGGTGGCCAGGGACTCTTATTTTGTGGCATACTGCACGAACATGGTGCAACACTGAATGGAGGGACAATGCCAGGGCACTCCAGGCACTATAACCAATTCAAAGAGATGAAATGCTTATAGTGACTACAGGGTCCCTTTAATGAAATAATGCAATAAAAGTATGTACTTGGCCACAGCACTCTGCTAGCAAGCCTTTTCTCCCCATTGCACATGTGCATTAAGTGCCACTCAGATGTTTCTTTGTAGGGAAACATTGCCTTCTGCTTTGAATGAGTGTTCAGTGCGCTGTAGAGAATGTTACAAAATTGCTGATTTTTGTTGAAACCAATACTTTCGTAAAATCAGTTGGAGGTAACTTTTAGTTAATCTGAAACGATTTAGAGGAATGTTTCTTCAAACGATTTGGTCATATCTATTGCGTTAATGTAGCTGTGTCTGTATAACTTAAAATCAGCGCCCAAAATTTACCCAT
>OW240912.1:275867320-275884756 GCA_933207985.1 Pelobates cultripes
GAATTAGTGTGGATTAATTAAGGGGTATGGATTAATTAAGGGGTATGGATTAATTAAGGGGTATGGTTTAATTAGGGAGTGTGGATTAATTAAAGAAAACCTTTAACATTTTTTACAGGTTTTTTTTTTTTGGGGGGGGTGGGGTGCCAAGCACAGGATCCGCCCCGGGTGCCAAATGCTCTAGGTACGCCCCTGGTTGTAGTAAAGAAAGACTTAAGCAAATATGAAGCCTCATGTCATGTTATAAAATTAGTTTAGTTTAAAATGACCTATGTTTCATAAAACCACACTTTGCTCCTTAAGTACTCATGGGTGAATACATCAGGCCCAGGAACTTTGCTTACTTTAACTTTCTTTAGCTGCTGTAGCACCTTGTCTTGAATCATCCAATCACAATGTTTCTGCAAGTTTTTTGCAGCAATCATATGTAACAGACTCTCCTTAATCCCTATGTATTTTTAAACAAATGGAGGTTTTTTAGTTACCTCCAATGGCCATGAGAGGATGAGCCCACCTGCCAACGTCAAGGCAGACCCCCCTACGTGGGTCCTAACTCTAACCATTCACCTTGCTTCCTTGAGCCTCTGGCAAAAATCTCTAATAAGACAGAAAGGGGTATTTTTTATACACACCTCTATATATTATTAACCCTTAATAAGGAACACATGGGATGGGTGGCTGCATTGTAACAAGGCTTGTTACAATGCAGCCGCCCATCCCATGTGTTCCCTATTAAGGGTTAATAATATATAGGGGTGTATATAATATATAGGGATGTATATAAAAAATACCCCCTTCTGTCTCATTAGAGATTTTTGCCAGAGGCTCAAGGAAGCAAGGTGAATGGTTAGAATTAGGACTGTGTTTAACATTAGCCAGGAACTGCATTGTTATTTCTGCTGTTATATGTCTATCTCTTTAACCACAATACAGTGTGTATTTCCATGTCTGTAGTTATTTCATGTCTCTGAGTTATTAAGTGGAGGGTACTCATCTACTCAGTGGGTTGGGTTCCCCATAAATAGAAGTTGCACTGAGTGGAGGCACTGCATCAGAACAAGATGTCCCGATCTCCAAACTATAGCGGAGGCTCAGGATCCCTGTCAGTGACAGAAGAAGGTGTAACTGCTGCTAGCTACGGCTTGTTGCCAGGAGCAGGGCAAAAATGTGTTACACATACATACAATAAAAGCTAAAAAAAAAGAGTTACTTGCACACTATCCCAAATTCCTATGCACATTTAAATAACTGGAGGTATTTAGTATCACTGCAATGGTCATTTAAGTGTAAGTCAAGGCATTAACAATTCACCAAGCTTCTACATTAACAATTCACCAAGCTTCTTTCAACTTCAAGTAAAACATCTCTGATATGACAGAGAGGGGTGTTTTTCAAAACCCCTGCTTACTAATTAACCCCTTAAGGATGCATGACGGACCAGGAGTCAGAGCGATCACACTTGCTGCAGTGAAACCCAATCTGCCTCCCTGCACCTCCGTGTTCGCTGTGAAGTGCAGAGAGACAGATTGGTGCTGATCTGTCTCTCACTGTGAAGAAAAACAAGCTAATTGTAAATTCCCCCCCACACCTTTTCAAATAAAATTTAACTCCTTCCCTGCCCTTTGATCACTGTCTGCAGAGATCAAAATACGGATTACAGTATTTCACTGTGATTTGATTTTTTTTAACTTCTGAGGGTTAACTTTTATTTATTTTTTAACCCTCAGGGATTACATTTATTTATTTAGTTACTTAAATATTTGTAAAATATTTATTTATTTAGCTAGGTTGGGTAGACGTTAGTGGAAAAATAGGGGATTTACAGTTAGGCTAGTTAGGGGTTAACGGTAAAAAAAGTTCTTAAAAAGTAAAAAAAAAAAACTTTAAAAAAGCTTTAAAAAGGGAAAAAAACTACAAGCTAGTTGAAAAATTACCCCACGCTAAGGTTCAAAATATGCCTTTTGAAACACCCTGGGGTGTCTTCTTGTCAGGATTACTATATGATCCAGCACGTAGAATTGTGTAATACAGATGACTAATAGGTAACGTATTACCAGGCCTTAGAATGGCCGGACTACATTCCAAAGAATAGTCAGGGTGCTAGCCGAGGTCAGGGGACACAGATAGGGACACAACGATAAAGGAAAGCCAGAGGTGAGGGATACCAGAAATACAGGGAAGTCAAAATCAAAGCCAAAGTCAAAAACCAGAAGAAACGTGAATCAGGAACGAGCTCTTGGACAACCACTAGGGAAACCATGACAGGGCAATGAGGAAAGGTAATTCTAGGATTCTATACCTGCTTTACCTCTACGATTGGTCGGGATCGCTCTGTGGCCCCAAAACGTGCGCACGCGGTGCGTGCGTGATGTCACATGCACGCTAACGTCGTTGTTCATGTGAGCGTACATAGGGGTGTAACTGTTCGTGGATCCGCAGCGGCCGGCATCCATTAACATGTTGCAAGTGTTAGTCATGCAGATGCACGGCTTCTGACTGAAAGGTGAGGAAGAATATGTTACATTACCCCCCACCTGAAGACCGCCCACCGGGCAGGCAGGACCAGGCTTAAGGGGGAATTTAGCATGAAAATAGCGAATCTTGCAGCCAGCGTGTATATCAGAGGCCGGGTCCCAAGAGCGGTTGGCAGGTCCATAACCCTTCCAATCTACTAAGTACTACAAAGTGCCTCGAAAAAAATTGGAATTATGGAAGGGACCTCATACTCCTCTTGTCCAGAAACAACTAAGGGAGGAGGGGGGACACTTGAGACAGTATATTTATTGCAAATAAGAGGGTTGAGTAAAGAGACATGAAAGGTATTAGGAATTATTAAGGAGGCCGGAAGGGCCAGAGAGTAAGAAACAGGATTGAGTCTTCGAAGGATACGAAAAGGCCCAAGGAACCTAGGAGCAAATTTCATGCTAGGGACTTTAAGTCTGATGTTGCGTGAAGATAATCAAACCCTCTCACCTACTTAATGCTTGAAATGGTCAGCAGAAGTCTCCAGGATGGAGTGAACTTTGACCCAGGTATCACGAATAGAAGCAAGATGGTCATCCAAAGCAGGAATAGCAGTGTCAGAAAAAACAGCCGGGAGACAGTAGGATGCCGGCCATTATTAACAAAAAACGGGCTATGTCCTGAGGAGTCATGGTCAGCATTGTTCCTAGCAAACTCGGCCCATGGTAGTAATTCGGACCAATTGTCTTGAGTGATGAAACAATGCATATATAATTCCAAAGACTGGTTAGTCCTTTCAGCCGTAAAATTAGTCTGGGGGTGGTAAGAGGATAAAAAAGACAATTCAAACCCCCAATTGCTTATTGAAAGCCTTCCAGAACCGGGATACAAACAGAACCTCGATCAGACACAATATTGTGAGGAATGCCATGCAAACGGACAATCTCCTGTATAAAGATCAGCACCAGGTCTTGTTATGACGGCAATTTTTTAAGTGGAACGAAATCAGCCATTTTAGAAAAATAGTCAACAACTATGAGAATATTGGTATAACCATTAGAACTAGGAAGATCGACAATGAAATCCATGGACAAGTGGGACCATGGAACCTCAGGAATGAGGAGATGTTGCAACAAGCCACAAGGGAGTTTATGAGGTACTTTAGAAACCGCACAAACAGAACAGGCCTGCACATACTCCTTAACATCCTTTCTGAAGGGAATTCTACTAAAATCTCATAATAGCGGATGTGGATTTATTAATTCCTGGGTGTCCAGCAGTCACATTGTTATGGAACACTTTCATGACATTTACCCTTTCACCCAATGTAATGAATAGTCTGTCTCATGGTTTACTGCAGGGTGCCTGAGACTGATCATCCATGATGGTGCCAAGCAGTGGAGAAGACAAATAAAGGACGGTAGAAGCAATTATACATTCAGGGGGAATGATAGGGGATTGTGACGAAGTACCCTTTGCCACTTGGTCCTGGAGAGGCCTACTTGCCAGCCTCCTCCCCTGTGACTATGACTCTTTCATGTATCTGGCTTTAAAGCCCCTAGTCTACCTTCAGACATACTATTTATGTAGGCTGCTTTATTTATCTTATGTTTTAGTCACCCTGTACCCATTATAGGTGCAGGGTGTGTGTAATGTAATTGTTTATAGTGTGTGTGTATGTACTGTGTAATGTATTGCCTGCTCTCTTGTATTGCTGAGGTTTGCTACCAACTAGGTGGGTTTGGCTATGGAGCTGGTCTAGTGCCCTCTGTTGGTAGCAACATCAATATGCACTACCTGAATTGCAAGACTGGTTCATTTGCATATTCGGGTAGATTTGCATATTGCTAATTCTGCAGGCAGGTGAGATATTTACTGTTAAATATTGTCTCCCCCCACCCCTTTAAAAATGTGCCATTGTGTTGTGATAAGTCACTGTGTGTTTCTTGATATGGTTTGACTGTTTGTGATTTTATTGAGGTTTCACAACAATGTTATTGTGGTGACTGTATTGGCTGGTCCCAAGGGAAATAAAGGTTTTGACAGTTCTTCTTGATCCCTCTAAACGTAGCCTTGTCTCGTTATTGGAGGGAGCTGTTATAATCACACTGGGGATTGCTATGCTCTGCATGCTCCCCTGAGCTTGAGTCACTTAGCTCTTTTAAGAGCTTGTTCCTGACATGCTCTCCTTGGAGGAGGGGTCTTCACCACACAGTACTGGATGCTGGAGGTTCATACAGGGTGGAAGGAAGAGTTCTTTCCCACACAGTCCTGGAGGACACAAACAGGGTGGAAGGATCCAGGGTGGAAGGAAGACGGCGAGACTTCAGTCCAGATACGGCGGTTGCGGAGTCTGCGGTGGTTGCGGTGTCTGCTGCAGTGCTTGGAGTCCTCAGGAAGCGCTAGGAGCATCCGTCAACGGAGGGTACTCGGTCGGAGTACAAGGAGCTCCGTTACAGGGATGTTTCCTGTTCCTGTACAGACTCAGTGTCAAACTGTCTAGGTAAGGTGTCAGCCTTGACATTTTTAGAACCAGGTCTATAAGTTATAAGAAAATTAAAGTGAGAAAGGAACAGTGACCACCTAGCTTGTCTTGAAGATAATTGCTTAGCCTCTCCTATGTAAGCCAGGTTTTTCTGGTCAGTAATGATCAAAAGGGAGTCCTTGGAACCCTCTAAAAGATGTCACCACTCCTTGAGAGTTATAATAATGGCCAACAATTCTCTATTGCCAATATCATAATTGCGCTCAGCAGGGGACAACTTTCTAGAGAAGTAACCACAAGGATTCAAAGGAGTTTCCTGGCTCTCCCTCTGGGAGAGAACTGCCCCTACCCATGTCTCGGAGGCATCAACCTCCAGCATGAAAGGTTTGCTGTTGTCGGGATGTATCAATATGTCGGCAGAGGCAAACCTTTGTTTGAGAATTTCAAAAGCTTCTATAGCCTCCTTAGACCATATCATACTGCTAGCCCCCTTGCTTGTCATATTGGTGATGGGGCTATTACCGAAGAAAAACCCTTTATAAACCTTCTGTAATAATTGGCAAAACCAATGAACCTTTGAATGGCTCTTAACCCAGTAGGTAAAGGCCACTGTAGAACAGATTCCAGTTTTTTATGATCCATCTGAAACCCCGAGCCAGAAATATTATATCCCAAAAACTGTACTTCCGACTGATCAAATGCATTTTTCCAATTTACAATAAAGGTGATTTTTCAATGGAAACATAGAAACATAGAAACATAGAATGTGACGGCAGATAAGAACCATTCGGCCCATCTAGTCTGCCCAATTTTCTAAATACTTTCATTAGTCCCTAGCCTTATCTTATAGTTAGGATAGCCTTATGCCTATTCCACGCATGCTTAAACTCCTTTACTGTGTTAACCTCTACCACTTCAGCTGGAAGGCTATACCATGCATCCTCTACCCTCTCAGTAAAGTAATACTTCCTGATATTTTTAAACCTTTGTCCCTCTAATTTAAGACTATGTCCTCTTGTTGTGTTGGTTTTTCTTCTTTTAAATATAGCCTCCTCCTTTACTGTGTTGATTCCCTTTATATATTTAAATGTTTCTATCATATCCCCCCTGTCTCGTCTTTCCTCCAAGCTATACATGTTAAGATCCTTTAACCTTTCCTGGTAAGTTTTATCCCGCAATCCATGAACCAGTTTAGTAGCCCTTCTCTGAACCCTCTCTAAGGTATCAATATCCTTCTGAAGATACGGTCTCCAGTACTGTGTACAATACTCCAAGTGAGGTCTCACCAGTGTTTTGTACAATGGCATGAGCACTTCCCTCTTTCTACTGCTAATACCTCTCCCTATACATCCAAGCATTCTGCTAGCATTTCCTGATGCTCTATTACATTGTCTGCCTACCTTTAAGTAATCAGAAATAATCACCCCTAAATCCCTTTCATGTGTTGAGGTTAGGACTATATCAAATATTCTGTACTCTGCCCTTGGGTTTTTACGTCCAAGATGCATTATCTTGCACTTATCCACATTAAATGTCAGTTGCCACAATTCTGACCATTTTCTAGTTTACCTAAATCATTTGCCATTTGGCTTATCCCTCCTGGAACATCAACCCTGTTACATATTTTAGTATCATCAGCAAAAAGACATACCTTACCATCAAGACCTTCTGCAATATCACTAACAAAAATATTAAAGAGAATGGGTCCAAGTACAGATCCCTTGAGGTAACCCACTGGTGACAAGTCCAAGCTTCGAATATATTCCATTAACTACAACCCTCTGTTGCCTGTCACTCAGCCACTGCCTTACCCATTCAACAATATTGGAATCCATACTTAAAGATTGCAGTTTATTGATAAGCCTTCTATGTGCAACAGTGTCAAAAGCCTTACTGAAATCTAGGTAAGCAATGTCTAATGCACCACCCTGATGAATAATTTTAGTTACCCAATCAAAACAATCAATAAGATTAGTTTAGCATGATCTCCCTGAAGTAAACCCATGTTGTCTCTGATCTTGAAATCCATATTTTTTTTAGATGTTCATCAATCCTATCCTTTAACATGGTTTCCATCACTTTCCCCACTAATGAAGTAAGGCTTACTGGCCTATAGTTGCCCGACTCCTCCCTATTACCTTTCTTGTAAATGCTCACAACATTAGCTAACTTCCAATCTTCTAGGACTACTCCTGTTAACAATGATTGGTTAAATAAATCTGCTAATGGTTTTGCTAGTATACCACTAAGCTCTTTTAATAGCTTTGGGTGTAGGTCCCATTGACTTATTTGTCTTTACTTTTGACAGTTGAAATAAAACCTCTTCCTCTGTAAACTCACGTGTAATAAATGACTCATTTATCCTTTTTCTCAACTGAGGTCCCTTTCCTTCATTTTCATCTGTAAATACAGAACAAAAATATTAATTGAGGCAGTCAGCTAGACCTTTATCCTCTTCTACATACCTTCCTTCTTTTGTTTTTAATCTAACTAATCCTTGTTTTACTTTTCTTTTCTCATTTATGTATCTAAAAAAATTTTATCCCCTTTTTTACTGGCTGTGCTATTTTCTCTTCTGTGTGTGATTTGGAAGCTCTTATGCTTAGCCTCTTTCTGCCTAATCTTATAGATCATTTTGTCTTCCTCACTCATTTTGTCTTCTCAATTTTTATAATTCCTAAATGCTAACTTTTTGTTTTTAACTATTTTGGCCACATCTGTGGAGTACCACAGTGGTTTCTTGAATTTGTTGCCTTTACTGACAAGCATAATGCAATTTTCTGTTGCCTTCAATAGTGCAACTTTTAAATAATCCCATTTCTCTTGGACTCCATTTAAATTGCTCCAGTCGGATAATGACTCCTCTACCCATATTCTAATTTTAGAAAAGTCTGTTTTTCTAAAGTCTAAAACTTTTGTTTTTGTGTGGTGTGACTCAGTCACTGTTCTTATAGTAAACCACACTGACTGATGATCACTGGATCCTAAACTTTCACCTACAGTAATATCTGATACCAAATCTCCATTTGTTAACACTAAATCTAGTATGGCCTCTTTACGAGTTGGCTCCTCAACAACTTGTTTTAGAGACAATCCCAGTAGGGAGTTTAGAATATGTGTGCTCCTGGCACAAGTAGCTAATTTTGTTTTCCAATTTACATCAGGAAGATTAAAGTCACCCATGATGATAACTTCCCCTTCATTGTCATTTTAGCTATTTCCTCAACTAGTAGATTATCTAACTCTTCAATTTGTCCTGGGGGCCTATAAATCACACCTACACGAGTTACTGTGTGATTACCAAATTCTAACATAGCCCAAACGGACTCTATGTTTGCCTCACTAACTTTTATTAGGCTAGATTTTATGCTATCCTTCACATACAAGGCCACCCCTCCCCCTTTCTTGCCTTCCCTATCTTTCCTATATAAAGAGTACCCTGGTATTGCTATGTCCCAGTCATTTTTCTCATTATACCATGTCTCAGTAACAGCGACTAAATCTACACTATCAGTTGCCATTATTGCCACAAGTTCATGGATCTTATTCCCTAAACTGCGAGCATTTGTAGACATGACTCTAAGCTTATCATTTTTTAACACACTTGCTACAGGCACCTTCTGTCCTTGTTTTGGGGGACAATTGGATTGATGTTTTATCACCCTTTTGCCCCCCCTCCTAGTTTAAATACATCCTAGCAAAACCTCTGAACTACTCACTGAGAACATTTGTTCCCTTTTGAGAAAGATGCAAACCATCTTTTTTGTACAGCTTATCTCCATTCCAAACAGAGCTACCATGAGAAATAAAGCCAAATCCTTGCTCCCGACACCAATCACCAAGCCACAAATTAAAATCCCTAATACGCATCCGCCTGTCGTTCTGAGTGTTATGCACAGAATAGGGTTTGGAAAACTTGTCTAACATGATTGTGGTGAGTTTGAAGGTCAGGGAAATAAATAAGGATGTCATCAAGATAGACCAAGACAAAGGAGTAAATAGAATCCCTGAGAACATCATTAATAAAAACCTGAAATACAGCTGGAGCGTTGCACAACTCAAATAGCATCACCAGATACTCTTAGTGTCCACTTCTGGTATTAAAAGTTGTTTTACGGGGGGCGGAGCTAGACTGGTGAGCCGTGCAGACGTGCCTGACACATGCTCCTGCCCAGCATGCAGAATCCGGGACAAAAGCAGCGGCTATATAGCCCATAGAGACCCGAGGGTGCACTTCCCATGTCGGGGGTGACCCGCTGAACCCAACAATACCACCCTGTAGCCCATCGGAGCCGGAGAAGCAAAGACCCAAATGCGGCCTACTGGAGCTGAAGCTGGGGGAAGACGGCAGCTCTCCTCTGCGCAGAAGCCCGCAAACAACTCTACCTTAACCTAGACCGGTGGGGGACATCCCGGTCCCCACTGGACACACAGACCAGCACGAGAAACAAGTATGCTAGCTACAAGACAAACGGGGGCAAAAGACACGCAAGTCCAAGCCAAAATGGCCGCCCAGCCAAGGCCTGGAAAGCGGAGCACCTGCGCTCAACCACCCGCATCCTCTCTGGAGACCTTTGACCGCCTCTGTGTCTCAGGTGTGCCTTGCAAAGCCAGGGAGCAACTCACCGCCAAGCTGACATATTGGTGGCCTCATGGATACGACCAGCGGCATGACGCAGCACACACACTCGCATACGGGCAAAGCCGAAACCACACAACAAGAAATGCACATGAGTCTCTCACCAGACCACATGTCCGACACCCAGCGCAGCAAAAATCAGCTCCTCTCAGCTAATACTACATCACAAGTAGACATGCGACCACGCACCCAGCAGAGCACTGCCGGAGCAGACCCCCGAAGCAGGTACACCAAGAACAGGGGCCGCAAAGGAGAAACAGATAGCAACGGCACTCAGGACTTACCGGCGCTGGAAATAGGCTGAAGCGCCCAACAAATTGCCTCACAATGGTACTTCCGTTTCTAGCCTGGACTGTTCCGAGCTCCCACAACAACCAAGTACCCAGACCCAGAGGATTGATGCATTTTCCAAGCAGACTATGCACCCATAATAACCTTGCCCATGCCCTTGCCTGTATTTTAAAACCAACCTCCAGTGGTTTAATGCTTAAGTTAACCCTTGACACAACGGCTTATTCTTTTCATAACTACACTAGCATAGCCAATCCAGCACTGCAAAACGTCATTCACTTAAAAGCTACTTTGACAACATAAATGTTTAGTCAAGCATGTTACCTATATCTATATATAAAAAATGTGCAAACTTCTATTCCACAGTATAATGTCTGTAATTCTTGAAACACGCTGTTTTAGCGTTTGTTGATAACTTGTAATTGCCTGCACAACTAAAAATAAAGAATTAAAAAAAAACAAAAAACAAAGCTGTTTTCCATTCTTGTAGTCTGTCAAATAATTCAGCGATAAGTGGAATGGGGAAGGTGTTTCTTAATGGTGATTTTATTCAATGCCCTGTAATCGATACATGGACGTAACTCACCATCCTTTTTCGACACAAAAAAGAATCCTGCACCAGCAGGCGAGGATGATTTGTCTATATGGCCTTTACTCAGTGAGTCCTTAATATATTCCTCCATTATTCTACTTTTCTGTGGGAACAGAGAATAAACTGCTCCCTTAGGTGGCATAACACGAGGTAGTAAGTTTATGGAACAGTCATGGTCTGTGAAGATGTAAAACATTAGACTGAGTTTAGCTAAATACTTCCTTAATGTCCTGGTATTGTATGGGAACTCCAGGGGTTTGAGGAGTAATAGTGTGTAATTCAATAGTGCCCACTCTCTTGATGATATGTAACATGCACCTTTCATCACAATCCTTACCTCATTCCAATATTTCCCCATTAGCCCAGACAATATGAGGGTTATGCTTACTAAGCCAAGGAAAGCCAAATATGATAGGACAGGAAGGGGATGCAATAACCTGAAATGTTATATCTTCCTTATGTAAGGCACCAATGGACATACTGATGGGTAAGGTTTCGTGAGTAATTAATGGTTGTGAGAGTGGTCTCCCATCTATAACCTCCACAGCTAGAGGAGATAGTCTCTCCTTGACAGGTATAGCATTACCCTTAACAAATTGAACATCAATTACATTTCCAGCAGCACCTGAGTCCATCAGGGCTTTGCATGAAAAGTTCGTTTTGTCAAGGATAATCGAAATATCAAGGAGAAATCTATTTGATTACTATTGCAGGGTTAAGGAACATGGGGCATTACACCCAGACATCAATGAGCTGAAGTGGTCTGTGTGCCTACAGTGTCCCTTTAATGTTTCTCAGATAATTAAAACTATTACTACTTAAAAGAAAGATCGGGGGGCGTGGCTTGGAGCTTGAACGGACCAGCCGCACATATGTGAAGCTCCCGCAGCTCAATTATTGAGGAGCCAAGCATTTCCACAGTGCAAGAATACTCACCCACCTTTCTAATGTCGCACAAAGGTAAGCTTTCAAAAGCTGACAAAGCCTCCTTCTTCCTAGAGCGAGCCCCTGTGGAGAAAGGCAGAGAGGGCTGCAGCCCTGCCCAAGATGGCATGAATTACCGCTCGAGTGAAGCATCACCCTCCTCCCTGGCCTCCCCGGGCTCCATATAAGAAGAGGGGCCCCTGACTACTTTGGGGATGACAGCTATGATGGCTGAACTGGCAGGCACAATGCAAGCTACCCTCGAGTCCCAGATTCAGGCCCTGACGGCGGACCTCTGTAAGGAATTACAAGATATTGGGCACAGAACATCCCATATGGAGCAAAAAATGTATGACATCACTACGGCCCAAAATGGTCCATCAGGAGATGGAAGCCATGCTGAAGGAATAGAGATGCAAGATGGCGAATTTGAGGACCGATCTCGAAGGAACAAACTGTTTCAGAGGCATACCAGAACTAACCGACTACCTGATGGACCTCTTCTGACACCTATACACCCAGACCAGCTAGTGACAGACAGGGCACACCGCCTCTGCAGACCCAGCCAATTACCTACCACAGTCGAATGAGACGTGATAGCACGTATCCATTTCTGCCTGCAGAAACGCCGCCCTCCTGGAGCCCTACAGCGCAGTAAAAGTCTTGGATACCCTAATATCCAACCCGCTTTCAGTCTTGTCAGCGTCCACCCTGCAATTCCGTAAATCAATGGCTCAAATCACTGCCACGCTAAGATCCAATGACCTGAGTTACCGCTGGGGATACCTGGCAAAGCTACTTATCCAGAAGCAAGGAGTGATCCATGCTGTGGCAACACAGAAAAAAGGCCTAGCATTAAAAGACTGGGATGTACCACTAGCCGACCCACAACTTGCTACACCGGCCAAGATCCCCAGGATGGTACCGGAGTGGTCTCGTGCTTGACAGTGCCAGGCCCTGCCCGCAGGGTATTGTATAATATCTAGCTGCTTATGAGTGTACAGTTAACCTGTTGTTCTTAGTTATGTTCAATTAACGTTCCGTTTTCCTGACTTACTATTGCCATCGAACAATTGCATACTATAACAATGTCCATCTAACCAGTTAAAACATGCTACATCTTCACCACTACCTGGTTAGAATTTGTCACTGCCCATTTAGCAACGCAACCAGACATGTAACCAGATTAAAGGTATATCCGGCACAGGCCACGAAACTGTTATTTTTTATTTAAAATTCCAACAGCTCCTCCTGAGCCTTTACATCCGAGTGACACTATATGTGTCTGCATATGCCACAACACATCAAGACCCAGATCTTCTGGATGCTATTCTGTTTCTTATTTCTGTTATGTTGTCGCCCCTTTAAGTTACCCCTCCTCCACCTACTTACAACACTGGGTACAGAGATGGCTACTTTTCCCAAGTATGCCTTTTATATTAACCGCGATTGATAGGCACTTATCCTTAACCCCCCAAGAGGGGACCTCTGAGATCTTGCCTAATTCACTCTATAAAACACTATAAAGATTACAACCCTTAATGTTAAGTGGTTTAATACCCTAGGAAAATGCAGCCTACTATTTAGGGACTTTTAGTAGAGAACGGATATCGCCTGTATACAGAAGACACACTTTAGCAGAAACCACACTCCATCTATCTTCAACAAATTTTACCCATCCAAATTTCATGCCCTTTCCAATAACAAGACAAAGGGAGTGTCTATGTTTGTCCATAGAGATTAAGCCCTTACTGTGCGGCAAAAAAATATAGACCCTCTAGGCAGAAATATTATGCTCGAGGGGCTATTCAATAATGCACAATACACGATAGTATAGGTTTACTTCCCAAATACAAATTCCACATAATTCCTCCAGTCCCTTCTACATACTATTGATGAGGTCTGCTCCTGTGTGGAGATTTTAATTTTTTACAAGAACCTGCATTTGACACCACTGCACAACCCACTGGTCGTAGAAAATGGCAACTGGCCACCAATAGTAAAAGCCTGAGCAAACTGCTTGCACAATACAGTCTTTATGACATGTGGAGAACCCTACACCCTCTCAAATATTGAACTGTGCGATAGGGGAGATTGCCAGAGGCATCCGCTCCCATCATCCCCAGCCACCCTCCTGCAACTTAAAGGTAAGAGGAGGGTGGCTGATAAATGAGGTGTGTGTGTATATATATGTCTGTGTGTGTGTCAGTATGCATGTATGTGTGTGTGTGTATGTATGTCTGTTTGTCTGTATGTGTGTATGTATGTGTGTGTCAGTATGCATGTATGTCTGTGTGTGTGTGTATGTCAGTATGCATGTATGTCTGTGTGTGTGTGTGTATGTCAGTATGCATGTATATCTGTGTGTGTCAGTATCTCTGTATGTATGTATGTATGTGTGCACGTCAGTATGTATGTATGTGTGTGTGTGCCAGTATGCATGTATGTCTGTGCATGTCAGTATGCATGTATGTGTGTGTGCCAGTATGTATGTCTGTGTGTGTATGTATGTCTGTTTGTCAGTATGTTTGTCTGTATGTATGTGTGTCAGTATGCATGTATGTCTGTGTGTGTATGTCAGTATGCATGTATGTCTGTGTGTGTCAGTATGTCTGTATGTATGTGTGTATGTCAGCATGTATGTATGTCAGTATGCATGTATGTCTGTGTGTGTATGTATGTCTGTGTGTGTCAGTATGCATGTATGTCTGTGTGTGTGTGTGTGTGTGTGTCATTATGCATGTATGTATGTGTGTGTCTATCTGTATGTGTGTGTATGTAAGTATTTATATATGTCTGAATGTATGTGTGTGTCAGTATGTATGTGTGTGTGTATGTCAGTATGCATGTATGTCTGTGTGTGTATGTGTCTATCTGTATGTGTGTGTGTGTGTGTATGTCAGTATTTATATATGTCTGTATGTATGTCTGTTTCTCAGTATGTATGTCTGTGTATGTGTCTGTAAGTATGTATGTGTGTGTATGTCAGTAGGCATGTATGTCAGTATGTATGTCTGTTTGTCAGTATGTATGTATGTATGTATGTGTGTTTGTCAGTATGTATGTGTGTATGTATGTCAGTATGCATGTATGTCTGTGTGTATGTCAGTATGTATATATGTCTGTATGTATGTCTGTTTGTCAGTATGTAAGTCTGTGCATGTGTCTGCAAGTATGTATGTTTGTGTGTGTATGTATGTATGTATGTGTCAGTATGTATGTATGTCAGTATGCATGTATGTCTGTGTGTGTATGTCAGTATGTCTGTATGTATCTGTGTATGTATATATCTGTGTGTGTGTATATGTCTGTATGTATATCATTATGTATGTATGTTAGTATGTATTTATGTGTCTGTATGTCTGTTTGTATGTCAGCATGTATGTCTGTATGTATGTGTGTGTCAGTATATAGTTACATAGTTACATAGCTGAAAAGAGACTTGCGTCCATCAAGTTCAGCCTACCTCACATTTGTTTTTTGCTGTTGATCCAAAAGAAGGCAAAAAACCCCAGTTTGAAGCACAATTTTGCAACAAGCTAGGAAAAAAATTCCTTCTTGACCCTAGAATGGCAGTCAGATTTATCCTTGGATCAAGCAGTTATTACCCTACATTGAAAGATTATATCCTTGAATATTCTGTTTTTGCAAGTATGCATCTAGTAGCTGTTTGAACATCTGTATGGACTCTGATAAAAACCACTTCTTCAGGCAGAGAATTCCACATCCTGATTGTTCTTACAGTAAAAAAACCTTTCCTTTGCCTTAGACGAAATCTTCTTTCTTCCAGTCCAAACGCATGGTCTCGTGTCCTATGTAAAGTCCGGTTTGTGAATAGATTTCCACACAATGGGTTGTATTGGCCCCGAATATATTTGTATAATGTTATCATATCCCCTCTCAGGCGACGTTTTTCTAAACTAAATAGGTTTAAATCTGTTAACCTTTCTTCATAGCCGATATGTTCCATTCCTTTTATTAATTTTGTAGCCCGCCTCTGCACTTTTTCTAGTGCCATAATATCCTTCTTTAGAACAGGTGCCCAAAATTGCACAGCATATTCAATATGGGGTCTTACCAGTGATTTATAAAGAGGCAAAATTATATCTTCCTCGCCACGGTGAATGAATGCCCTTTTTCATGCATGACAATACCTTACTGGCCTTGGCCACTGCTGATTGACATTGCACATTGTTGCATATTAGTTTGTTGTCGGCAACACCCCAAGTCCTTTTCATGTGTTGTTATCCTCTAATTCGCCCATTAAGGGTATACGTTGTTTTTGTGTGCATTCTTTTACGCTCGGCGGCTAACCTTTGCATTTTTCAACATTAAATTTCATCTGCCATTTGAGTGCCCTCTGCAGCAAAGTAATATCTTGCTCATTATTGTATTGTTTTACAAAGCTTCAGCTCTGAATTCAGAACACTGGAAATATGCATCTCTAACGCGGTCTTCAAGATCATTTATAAACATGTTAAATAGAAGGGGTCCCAGAACAGACCCCCGAGGGACACCACTTGCCACCTCTGTCCAGCTTGAATTTACCATTAATGACAACTCTTTGTACTCTGTTTTTAAGCCAATGTTCTACCCAAGAACAAGCATTTTCATCTTGACCGATTTCCTTGAGTTTGAACACTAATCTATTGTGTGGAACTGTATCAAATGCCTTGGCAAAATCCAAATAGATCATATCCACGGCAACACCCTGATCTATACTTCTACTTACTTCTTCGTAGAACGCAATCAAGTTAGTTTGACATGACCTGTGCTTCATAAAACCATGCTGATTTTTGCTGATAACCATGTTCTTCTCAAGGAATTCTTGAATATTATCCCTTAATAACCTTTCAAATATTTTACCAGCCACAGATACACACACAAACACATACTGACATACAGACACACACACTTATAAAGCATTCTCCCATGCAAGGGAGGGATTCACCATAATTAAGACAGTAGCCATATACAGTATGTGTGTATGTCAGTATGCATGTATGTCGGTGTGTGTATGTCAGTGTGTGTATGTCAGTATGCATGTATGTCAGTATGTCTGTATGTATGTGTGTATGTGTCTGTGTGTGTGTGTGTGTGTGCTTATGTCTGTATGTATGTCTGTTTGTCAGAATGTATGTCTGTATGTGTCTGCAAGTATGTATGTCTGCGTGTGTGTATGTCAGTATGTATATATGTCTGTGTGTGTGTGTCAGTATGTATGTGTGTATGTATGTATGTCAGTATGCATGTATGTCTGTGTGTATGTCAGTATGTCTTTGTGTATGTGTGTAATATTTATTTTGTAATACTTCTTTAATTGGAACTCAACTGCAGAATTTCCTGGTTGCAGCAACAATAAGTTTCACCTCCTTTTATATTGATATGAAACAATGGTCACTGTACCTTTAAATACACATGAAGGAAAAATTAGGCTTTGAAGCAATCCCTTATGAATAAGAGGAATAATTAGACAAAGTGACACTTTAGTGAGTTTTAGATACTGTGTAACATAAATAATAGGAATTGGCTTGTTTGGTAAAAGTATTACTTAACATAAAGGCAGTTCTGGCACTGGAAGGGTTAATTCACCCAATGAAGGAGAAATTAGAAGTCCGTTTCAACAAGCTGAGAACTAGGAGTGGAGAGTGGGGAAGTCCGCTTTAACAAGCCGAGGTCTGGGAGTGGAGAAGGTAGAATTCAGAGTTACAAGCCGAGGTCTAGGAGTGGAGAAGGTAGAAATCCGTTTACAAGCCGAGGTCGAGAAGTGGAGAAGGTAGAAATCCGTTTACAAGCCGAGGTCGAGAAGTGGGGAAGGTAGAAATCCGTTTTACTAGCCGAGGTCTAGAAGTGGAGCAGGTAGGATCAAAAGTAGAGCAGCTGATCTTCTGCAGCACCTGTGCGAATAATCCAGCCCTTTGAATCTGGCGCGGTCTTCCTAAGTATCGTGGAGGGACCGCGTCAGAAAAAGGGGCGGGGCTGAGCGCCGTGAACCCGGAAGTGGGTTCCGGCGACGAAATACATGCCATGCTATACCTGACA